>SJYA01000124.1:389600-447644 GCA_006410615.1 Neotragus moschatus
TATTTTGCAGACACTAGGTTAATTCACATGAAACATTTGTGTGAACTAGTATGACTCTATTATTAAAATATTGTAAGACATATACAAATTAACTGAATGAATAATACAAAAAGACATCAGGTGCTTTAGGAGTTCAGAGGAGTGACAAATCTCCAGCCTAGCCTGGCCAAGGAAAGCTTTATAGAGGAGCTGAAAGCAAATTGTAATGCACTCTAGTCAACCCTACGTTTCAACATCTTTGCATTTGCATTCCTTTCATTTCAAAATCTAAAACAAATTAAGATAAACTTGAGGGTCAGGGAAATGGCAGCAGAAGATAATTGTTCTGTTTAATGAAATATTATTGTGTCAACACAGAAATACAGAGTGCTCAAATAAACTGTTAGTGTTCCTTTTTATATCCAGTGAAGCCTGTATCTCCTGAATATAATAATCAGCAGAGACATCAAATTTATGATGTGTCAGAATCATTTCCATTTTATTTCAAATGCTATTGATATCAATAAAAATAAAAACAAAGATGTAATAAAATATAACAACTTGATTTCCTTGCACCTTACCCTTGTCCCTAAATTTCAATTTAACAATTTCAATGGAAATTACTTTTCTATTCTTGATGGTTTTAGTGATTTGAAGTCTGTGTTCTCCAAATATGCCATCATTATATGTATTAGAAATGTACTGCTGAATTTTTTGAGATAACCTTTGAAATATTTTCTTTTTGCTGTATGTTAAGGTCAAACTTTACAACATGCTTTTTGCTACTAACAGTAGTACTAATAAAACACTTTTAAAAAGGATAATTCCATTTGGTCTATTAGGAAAAAAATATTATATAATGCTGTGATTAGAGTTTCAAAAGTTCTTTCTTTGGTGTTTCTGTTTTTAAGACATTTCAACTTTTAATTTATTTCCACAGTTTCAATGATGCTTCTTCCTTATGTTGGAAAAAATCCTGATGGTTTTCATAAGTATTATATTTTATGCTAATCAAGTAAAGAAATATTCTCAAAGCAAAAGTAATTTGCAAAAATTTTACTGTGGACTGGATATATTCTCAACATTTTCTATTTTTTATCCCAAGAAATACTTGGCTCTTTATCTCCTATCTTTTTGTAACAATAAAATATAAATAAAATTATTTAAGTAAAATATCCTACTTCCAGAATTTAAAAAAAAATGAATTGCTAGTTTAAAAGGTCCTTATGGTTTGAAAATAAAGAAAGTAAACATGCAATCATAATTCTAACAAAAAATGCATGATAATCTTTTTGTGTCATATATTCCTTTGTACTATTGCCTCTATAATTTTTCTATTTTAATGAACTTTTATATCTGGAGAAAAAATGTATGTGGGTTTCATACATATTGGTAATGCTTATATTAAGTGTTAATTTGTTCTTTAATTTTATTTTAGATATATTAAGTCATACACAGATTCTTATAATAAGCACTATAAATATAAAATAATAGGAATAGAGTACTTTGTTAGACATAATAACATTTGATCACATGAAATCACATCATCATAAAAGATTCTAAACTGTGCACTCAGGATAGTTCTATTATAGTAGAATAGTGTACAAAATAAGTATAAATGTATTCACTGTATCCATAAATGGACAGTGACTCAACTATAAACAGCTTCCTCTGAGACTTAGCAGTAGGCTAAATTACTATGTTTATTTAATAACTGATCATTTTGCTGAGTCTGACTACGGATGGCCAATTAGTGTTACTAATCTGATCTGTGATGGATTTTCACTGAAAGCATTAACATTCTATAAAACATTTAACCAAATGTCTATACAAATATTTTAACAGAGAGAGAAAGGACAATCTTTTTTTAGATTTAAAGGAAAAATGTTTTCCCATTATTTGAAGATTATAACCTAGTTTATGTTGTTGTTTTGCAGTCGTTAAGTTGTGTCCAACTCTTTATGACCTCATGGACTGCAATATGCCAGGCTTCCCAGTCCTTCACCATCTCGTGGAGTTTGCTCAAACTCATGTCCATGGAGTCAATGATGACATCCAACTATCTCATCCACTGTTGCCTCTTTTTTCTCCTGCCCTCATTCTTTCATAGCATCAGGGTCTTTTCCAATGAATCTTCACATCAGGTGGCCAAAATATTAGAGCTTAAGCATCAGTCTTTCCAATGAATATTCAGGGTTGATTTCCTTTAAGATTAACTGGCTTGATCTCCTTGCTATCCAAGGGACTCTCAAGAGCCTTCTCCAGAACCACAATTTGAAAGCATCAATTCTTCAGCACTCAGCCTTCTTCATGGTCCAATTTGCAAATCTGTACTTGACTACTAGAAAAACCATAGCTTTGACTATATGGACCTTGGTCAATGAACTGATGTCTCTGCTTTTATAATACACTGTCTAGATTTGTCATACCTTTTTTTCTAAGGAGCAAGTGTCTTTTAATTTCTTGGCTGACAAAATGTGGTCCACTGGAGAAGGGAACTGTAAACTACTTGTGTTCTTGTCTTGAGAACCCCATGAACAGTTTACAAGTGTACCTATAAATGTGTATGGGCTTCCCTGGTGACTCAGGTGGTAAAGAATCCGTCTTAATGCAGGAGACCTGGCTTCTATCCCTGGTTTGGAAAGGTCTGCTGGAGAAGGGAATGAC
Organism: Neotragus moschatus; assembly: GCA_006410615.1. NCBI lineage: Eukaryota > Metazoa > Chordata > Mammalia > Artiodactyla > Bovidae > Neotragus > Neotragus moschatus. The sequence continues at coordinate 392,247 of SJYA01000124.1, forward strand.
AACTCAATACAGTACTCTTGCCTGCAGAATTCCATGGAAAGAGGAGCCGGGCTGGCTACAGTTCATGAGGTCCCAAAGAGTCAGACATGACTGAGTGACTAACACTTACTTAGTTATAAATATATATACATATATATATATGTATATATATATGAGTTAAAAAAAAACATTAAAGGGCAAGAGTATCACACTTCCACAATTGCACCCAATTTTATATTTATTTTAACTGGATATCTCAATAATATTTCATTGCTATGGTGATACTAAGTTGTTCCTTGCAGAACAAATCTAACCCAAATTTAAAATCAGAAAGAAAAATAATAGAATCCTACAATGATATGTGCGTATGGATCCCTAAAGGGAAATACCTGGAGTAGGGCAGAGTTAGTCAGGTGCTTCTGAGCTTCACTCCAATCCCTCATTAAAGATTTGATTTTAACTAAGTTGAGAGAGGATGTTAAGCTAAAAAATATAAATGTAGAAGATTTAAAGTTATAAAACCCATTTAGTTTCATTTACTGCAATAGCCAATTCAAATAGATGCCTAAGTAGAGAGCTCAGACCAGACAGTACAGAATCTGCCTGTAATGCAGGAGATCAGACTTGGTCTCTAAAAATCCCCTGGAGAAGGGAACAGCAACCCACTCCAGTATTTTTGCCTAGAGAATGCCTTGGACAGAGGAGCTTGGTGAGCTACAGTCCATGAGGGTTGCAAAGAGTCAGACACAACTAAGCGACTAACACTTTTACTTTTCAAGTAAAATACATACTGAGTAACGAAAACAAAAATGTTTAAAATAAAAATAAGTACTTCAAAATGTTGTACTTATTTGGGCTCAATCACTTTGGAAGGAAATGTAACACTCTAGTTTGAAATTGGACATTTATATAAGTCATCAAGTCTCATCCTGGATATACACCCTAATAGTACTCTTGCACATGTGTATCTGGCTACATGCACACACATTTTCTTATCAGCACTATCCATAAAGGCAAAAATCTGAAAAAAATTGAAATGTTCATTGACAGGAAAATGGATAAATAAGTTATGGTATATAGATTATTACACAGAAGTTAAAATGAATGAGCTAGGTTTATACACCACAACAAAGATGGAGCTTAGAATCAGTGTGGAGTAAAAATGGCAAGTCCTAGATGATTACATGTTTAATAGCTTTTTTATGTCATTATAAAAAAAGATAACCAGTTTATTGATAGCAAAAATTATGCATATGACCAAGATAAACCAGAAAAGTAAACAGAATGATGAACAACGCACAAAATTAAGAGGACAAGATGGGAGAAGAAAATATAGATGTAATGATATTCAAATTTTAATTCATAAAATCAAGAGCGGTTTGTAGGTCTTTGTTCATTATATATATCTATAAAATATATTTGTACTGCTTCAATACTTAATACCACCCTTCAGTTTAGATTATCTGACTCAGTCTTTGAAGGCACTGACCCCACACTCCTTTCATAAGTCCTGTCAGCTCAGCTCAGAGAGAGAAAACTTCCCTATGGGAAAAGGAGAGTAAACTGAGTCCCAGATGCCACTGTAGACCCGAGAGTTGGCCTGTCCGAGTTGGCCTGTCCCAGCACGAGGCTGACTTCCATAGCTCTAGCTCTGGTGCAGATACCTGTTTGCACCAGTGGCCCCGAGACCCTGAAAGTGAAAGTGAAGTCACTCAGTCATTTCAGAGTCTTTGTGATTCCATGCACTGTAGCCTGCCAACCTCTTCCATCCATGATATTTTCCAGACAAGAATACTGGAATGTGTTGCCATTTCCCTCTCTGGGGGATCTTGCCGACCCAAGGATTGAACCCAGATCTTCTGCATTGTAGACAGACTCTTTACCATCTGAGTCACCAGGAAATCTAGCTGGGCTCCAAATGGCATCTTAAGTTCCAGGTGGGCTCCCACAAACTCAAGACACAGCTGAGTCTGCTACTCCCACAAGCCCCACAAGGGAATTTTGTGGTAGGGCTCCTGGGGACCCAGACCCTCATCTCACTCCATGGCTGCTGGCTTCAGTGACTCCAGGAGGCTCCTGTGACAACAGATTTCCCGATCGCTTCTGGGAATGGAGCCCATTGTTTCACCCTGGCAGCTACTGGCTCCAGGGGCCCAAGGAGGCTCCTGTAACACTAGGCCTGCAGTGGGCTCCCAGTAGCCCCAGGTGAGAGTGGGATGATACAAAGTGCTAAAAAAAGAAAAATCTGCTTACCAAAAATGCTTTGCCCAGAAAATTGTCTTTCAGGAATGAAGGAAAAATAAAAACTTTCCTAAAGGAGTTTGTTAACTCTAGATCCGCTGAGGGAATTTATCAATACTAACTATGTAAGGGAATGGAGGTGTAAAGGGACCTTATTGTGGTAACCTTTTTGCAATATAAATTTGTGTGAAATGGAATACTTCCTGCCCAGGTAAAGAAGGATGTCACAACCATCAAGGATTCCAGTCTTCCAAATGTAAATTTCTCAGCCCAGGAAGAACATTAGGCTATCCAGCAGCCATCAGCCACTTCCTTGGTAAATGATGAGAGCTCCCTCAGTAAGCACTCAGGAGCTGGAAGGGATGCAAGAAATCACAAGTGGCAGCCATCCACAACATTCTCCACTTCCTCCAGTGAATGGTGAATGAGGAATTAAGGATGTAATTAATCAAGAAGCAGGATGTGGTGCCAGATAGCTGAGATGCATACGAAAGGAATGAATTCAGTGAGCCCAACAATTTACATCTTCCCACACATAGAAGCTTCCCTCCTGGCTCAGAGGGTAAAGCATCTGCCTGCAATGTAGGAGACCTGTGTTCAAATCCTTGGATTGCCCTGGAGAAGGAAATGGCAACCCACTCCAGTATTCTTGCCTGGAGAATCCCATGGACGGAGGAGCCTGGTAGGCTACAGTGCATGGGGTCGCAAAGAGTCAGACATGATTGAGAGATTTCACTTTCTCTTTACACATAGAAAAGCACTAAATTCCGTAGTTTAAGGTATCTAATTTTCCTTAATTGACAATAATTTTTAGTATTCAGACTCTCTGCCCTTTTTGTTGTAAACGTCTATTAATATATAGACTGACTCCTTCCCCTACATCCTCAAAGTAGCTTCTCAGGGCTACTTGAGATACTGTCTCTCAGGCCTGAAATCATTCATCCAGCCCAGCATTTCACCTGGTGTCCTCTGCATATAAGTTAAATAAGCAGGGTGACAATATACAGCCTTGACATACTCCTTTCCCAATTTGGAATCAGTCTGTTGTTCCATGTCCAGTTCTAACTTTTGCTTCTTGACCTGTATACAGATTTCTCAGGAGGCAGGTCAGGTGGTCTGGCATTCCCACCTCTTTAAGAATTTTCCAGTTCATTGTGATCCACACAGTCAAAGGGTTTGGCTTCAAATAAAACAACTCTCAGCTTCCAAGCTGTGACTATTTTTTAACTTGATGCATGTATCAAATCATCATATAACACATGTTAAATTTACTTGTATGTCAATTCTATTTCAGTAAAGCTGGGAGAAATTAACAATAAAATAATTTAAAAAGCCAAATAAAATATGTCAAGAAAAAAATTAGAAACATTCTAAAATTGATTAGGGAATTGTATGCTTTTATTTTGAAAAATACTTCAATAAAGCTGCATAACATTCACTGTGTAAGTTGGAGTAGAGTAACCTGATCAGACTCTCAAGATAATGTGTGAGCTGTGTGAAAAACTGACAACAGGATGGCAGAGATAGATGCTGGGAAACCAATTAGGGGAACATTTCATTTGAAGAATGATTCTAGCTTGATTAAAATTGGTGGAGGATATGGTGAGAAGTGTCTGTCTTTGAAATATATATTACAGTTGTATCTACTGATGTAAAATGAGAGAGAGAAAGAAACTACAGCTTATGGATTTGGAATTGGAGCAGCGTGGAGTTTTCATCTGCTGAAATGAAGAAGACTGTTGGAGGGGCATGTTTAGGGGAGGGAAGACGAGACTGTATTTTTGAATGTTTTAATCTGTGACATGTCACACAACCATCAGAAGATGAGGGCTACCTGTCTGAAGTTCAAAGGAGGCATCAGTGATGCAGCTATAAATGTGGACATCACTGATGAGACTGATATTTACAGCCCCGTGACAAGAGCTGAAATGATAAGGAGTGAGTCAGGAAATGAGCCTTGACAACCTAAAAACACTAAGCTCAGGAGATCAGAGAGTCAGAACACTGCAAAATGGCAATCCTGATGTCCAGGAAGGAAGAATGAATGAGCAACTGTGTTGAATGTGTCTGCCTTATGGTAAGAGGAGGCTGAGAAATGACGCTGGGTTTGTCACTATAATGAATATCTGTATCTGAGACAGTAGAGGCCCACATCCTATGCCTATTACAACTTATACATCATAGCAGTAGATTCTTAAATAATCTCTACACATCCAGCTTGACAAAAACATCATAACAATAAAATAGAAAAATATGGGACTAAATTTTGTCACATTATTAAGAATGAGCCACAAATTAGGTTGCAAAGAAAAAAAAGAATAGGAAAAAAAAAAAATGACATGGTGCCGCTAAGAAGCAATACATTTCTTTGCAATATTCTACTGTATTCACCCTGAGAGGAATAATTTGTCAGTTACCTTGTCTTTTCTACTGTTCAATTACTCAAACCCACCCATCATGCAGTTCAGATTATCTGAGTCAGTCTTTGATGGCAGTAGATTCAGAATCCACAAACTTTCACAGCATGTGGATGCAGGCAATGTTTTCTTTAAGATGCCAGGAGTTGAGGAGAAAGAAGTGTTCTTCAGGGCCCAGAATACTATCAAGCATGTGAATGAATGCTTTACGTCACAATGTGCTAAAGATTAGATCCTTAAGTGGTGGAAGCCTCCATGTATTCTTTAATAACATTTTGAGCCTTGGGAACGGCGAGTAGGACTTTTTGATCTGTTTGGGTTCACAAATATAAGCCTTTGTAATTGTTTGTGAACCTCTTCAACTGTACTCTAAATCTGGTATGGCTAAAGGTGAGGAGACCCAGGGAACGTGCTTCCTTAGGATTCCCTGTGTAGCTCTCTGATTTCAGTGCTTCAGAATGGGGAACACATGCAGGGCATAGAAATCCTGGACTTGAACAGACTTTGCATGTAACATCTGAAAATTTTCTTTTCTTTTTTCCTATTAAAGGATGTAGATACTGGGGGGAAAATATGCTTAGAAGTAAGTTAGTTCATTCCTTCTTTATTCCATGCCACTTTATATTTCCTAGAGCTAAATAGAAGATCTGGCATCATTTATATGCATTCCTGATACTCAGAGTAAGATCAAAGCCTGCATTCTAAAGCTTGAATATAGCACAACTGCTTATTTTGTTCAAGGCTACCTCTCAGATACTTATATTTTTCCTGACAAGCCAAAGAAATTAAAATTAGAATAAGGAGATCTAATGAGAAGCCAAATAATTTTTTTTTTTTTGCTCAAAAGAATTCATAAAAGTGGCTTTTAGAATTCAGATATCACACATACTTATTTTTTCATACATTTGAAGTTGAATATTATGCTACATATGAAAGTCAAGAAATTATTTTATGAAATGAATTTAATCAGTTTAGTTTGATTGCATAAAAATATGTTATCAGAAGCTATGGCAAATTGATTTTTGGATGGAGAGGGGTTTCCAAGGCATTAAGCGATTTGCTCTTGCCTGTCAGCAAGACAGAGCAAGAAATAGTTTATCTCATTTGGTCCTGTGGTTCTTGTTTGGTTCATTAGTTTTCATTCAAGTTCATCTACATGCCAGAGTTAATACACTAATGCTTTAATGAGTGTGTATAAATAAGCTAAGGCAGAATTTGGTCTATAAATTCCCAAGATAGAATTGCTTCTATAATATATATAGTTCTTTTCTTCTAATTATCTTCAATTAATATAGACTGTAAGCCAGACTACTACTTTTCACATACAAATGTGTGTTGTCACTGCATTATCAATAGCTCTAGAAACTTGTCTAATTAGAATTTATGTAAATGATGGTTTAACAATTGCAAAGTCTAAGAGTAATAAAGCTTGAAAACTTTCTTGCAGATTTATTTAAATACTAACTACTTTATATTTTTTTTTAACTTTTCCACTTTGGTGCAGGTATAAACAACTTCTTTATTCCAAGAAAACTTGATTAATTTTTCAGTTTTAACATATGTCATGTTTATTTTAATTTTAATATAATTTTCACAGTGGAGGCACAGGCTCCTTGGGGGCAAGGACGATAAAGCATTCATTCAGGTTCTCAGCTAAAAAGTACAAGGGATAAAACCAAGTAAGCTTAGCAAATATTTGTTGTCTCTTCTTAGTCACAAAGAGTCAGACATGAGTGAGCGACTGAACTAAACTGAACTGAGAATGATCTTCTTCCTCTTTCTCCCTCATAGTAAATCCTTTCCTCTCCCCTTCCTGTGTCCCTCCTCCCAGTATTTAATTTAGTACTACAAGCTTAAAGCCTTATATATGTTTATTATATTCTTTCAGAGTTCATCTGGTTTACAGCTACAGCTGCTACTTCCAAATTATAGTCATATTTAGCCTTGTCTTCTCATTTGCTCTCTATCTCATACTTAAAATTGTTACATAGGGTTCCACATTTCTCCCACTTATTTCTCCTGTTCTCCTAATTACTCTTACTTCCTACAATCTGGCCTACTGGTATATCCAGTTCTTAATCAGTCTTTGTGACTTCAGTATCTTTCCTTTCAACTCTATTCTTTACCTTTTCAAACATCTAGCTTTTATTCTAACATCGATTTTTTTTCTAAAATACAGATTTAATCATATCACTATTTTGTTTCAAAATCTGTACTACGTAGTCTTCTAATATCTGATATCCACTGTGCAACTTAACCCAGATTTCCAGTCTCATTTCTTATGACAATTTCCACAGTCTACCAGATTACTCATTAATCTCCAGTTATGCCATGGGATTATCTACCTTGGTGTCTTTTTTTATGATTTATCTTCTATCTTAAAAAAAAAATTCTCACATCTCTTTTCTCATACCTCAACAGTTAGTTCAAATGTAAAGCTTTTTCCTTTGTTAGAATTAACCTCATTCTTTCAGAAATCACATTTTATTTAAATCTACATTATATGTTGAAAATCATAACAAATGTAAATACTTACCTGTCCTGCCATATTTTAATCTTCCCAAAGACAAATAAGATATAGCTTTTGCCTTGGTAGAACTCATCTTCAGGAATGAATGATGGTAATGTTTTCCAACTGCATCTTTCTTCTCTGACTATTTCTGGAACATATTTACAAGGTACTAGGGAGGTTTTTATCTCTATAATGAACTCTCTGAACTTATGGCACTGTGAAGAGTGAATCCAGCTCATTCTTCTATATTATGCCAATTCTTGACAAGCAGTCAGGGTCAGCAATGCAATTTACAAAATGGCACTAAAAAGATTAGCATTTAATTATATTCTCCATCAACTTATTTCCTCTTTTTGTTGTTGTTGTTGCTGTGTTACTTCTATTTGCACAACTAACCAGAAACCTCTTAAATAATAGCCAGCACTGCCTTACCTCTATTGTGTCTGCCTATATACTACCCAAAAGAATTTTTAAACACAGTAAAATTTAATTTAAATTGGGCTTTTTGTTTGTTTCTTTATATTTTAACCCTTATAATTCTTGTCATGAATTACTCAACATACAATACTTAAAGTTGCATTATAAGACATTTTAAGGTCTCTTTATCTATCTGGTAAATTTTCCATTGCAATCATATATACTAGCTGTTTAGATGAGCATATTCTCTTTTCATCATTTAAAATATTTTAAATTATTTGGTCTAAAAAAAAAAACAAACCCTATTCTATTAATGTTCTTCTTTTGGATCAGATTTAGTCACCAACTTTAAAAAATACAACATATTTACAAATAAAACATGAGACCTATAATCTGGCCACTAAGTCTGACAAAAGACATTAATTTGAAAATAAAATGGTTTTTCTTTATAGGAAAAGAGGTTACTCTGTAAACATAGTAACTCGTAACCAATATATTAAAGTTTTCATTTATGTGGTACAAATGTCCAGGAGTATGATGACTAGGTTATAAGATGGTTACAGTTCTAGTTTTATAAAAAGTTTCTGAAATATTTCCCAGAGTGTCTGTTCCATTTTATATTTCCATGAGTAATGTATCAGAGATCCAGTGTCTGCATTCTTGTCAGAATTTTTTGTTACCATTGTTTTTTATTTTATCCATTATAATAGATGTGTAGTGACATCTCATCATGATCTTAACGTTTGTTTTTCTTATGGATGTTGATGCTGAACATCTTGTTCTGTGTACATTTGCCATCTCTATAGTCTCTTCAATGATATTTTCCAAATATAAATAACCATGTCAGGTATAAAGATTGTAAATATTTTTTCCCAACCTATAGCTTATCTTTCCATTTTCTTAACAAGGCATTTTGCAGGACAAAGATTTTTAATTTTAATGAAGTCCAATTTATCCATTTTTTTCTTGTATGGATCATGCTTTTGGTGTTACATTTAAGAATTCTTTACCAAAACCTACCTCCCAAAGACTTTCTCCTAATTTTATTTCTCAATGCTTTATAGTTTCATATTCTACATTCAAATATTCAGTATTAAGTTGACTTTTGTATAAGGTACAGGATTTCGGCTGAGGTTCATTATAGAGAAATTATGATATAAAATATATGTCTTATAGCATATAAAATTATGCTATAAAATAGTTTCACTGATGGCTCAATGGGTAAAGAATCCACTTGCAGTGCAGAAGACACAGGAGACATGTGTTTGGTCCCTGGGTCAGGAAGATCCCCTGGAGGAGGAAATGGCAACCTACTCCTGTATTCTTGCTTGGAGAATCCCATAGATAGAGGAGCCAGATGGTCTATGGTCCATGGGATCACAAAGAGTTAGACACGACTGAGCACATGGCAAAATCTATGGTATAAAATTGAATCAAAATAATAATATAGACAATATATAAATAAAAATGTCTACCTAAAACACTTTAAATAAAAGGTATGATTTATTACATAAAAATCAGAATTCATAGTGGTTTATTTATTTTGATAACAACTATGTAATAAGTTTAACTTAATTTAATTATTAATCTACTCTTCAAAAAACGACAACTGTGTTTTAACTACTTAACTGTGGATTCCGGTTAAGCACTGCAAGTTTTAAAAAGTGCTTGTAAGCAGGATGTGTTTGTTATGACAGTTTAATTTATTTTCTGTCATTAAGCTGCTGTTGTTTTTCTTTCTTCAGACATCTGTCTGAAATATACTATATAATTACATGTATTTTGAATAAGAAAATACCAATTTACAATGTGAAAATAGAAGAGCTGCATTGTGTGTGTGTATGTGTGTGTGTATATATATATATACATATATATATACACACATATATATATATATATATATATAAACATTTTAATAATAAGGATCAGTTACAATCAAGAAATTGCTGGTAACAGTTACAAACTTTTAGAGTCCCTGTCTGCAGATAACAATCAACCATTCTTGCAAATAAGATGAATATTAATATATGTGCAAATATGTAATACTTCATATAAAATCCTATAAGCTTTGTTTCAAAAATAACAACTTTTGGATGCAAATTCATCCTTAGGGCAATGATGAAATGTGATTCTGTTAATCTTAAGTATCCAATGTGATGTTATTTGAATACTAGCCAATAATACTTTCTAACACTTAACAATGTCTGATACTACTCAGTTCTATACTAGTTTCTGAGTACTCAGTTTTGTGCAAGTACTATTAAATAAAAGTTATAATTATTAGAAAAGTAAATAAAGTGTTATAAAAATACAGACAAATTCCTGAGAATTCTGATTTCCATTTCCAAATGTAATTTATGGTCTGTTGTAAATTCAGAAAGAATCAGTTATATGTTAAAGAAATTTAGATATGGATGAACTGAAAAGTAAAATTTAAATAAGAAAATAAATTTATTACATTTTGAAAGGTATAATTCCAAAGGAAATCACTGAAACAAAATTAATGTCCCTATTTGACATATAAAGACTGAAACAAATACTACATTTTACATGAGAGCTATAATAATTATAAAATATTTTAACAATTGAAACCAAATACCTTAGTTATATCAATATGATGTCAATAAGATTAACTTGGCTATTGAAATAAATAGAATTGATGGAATAAGGATCAAAGTTCAATACTAAAATGTAATACATCCATATATATATTTATAATACCTAAATATAGAAATATATAGATGTTCAATTATATTACTCTTTACAAAAAAGTGGATAAGTCTTTCACCTTTTACTTAAGTTGCACCTATCCCAACCTAATGCTAAGAAAAATCATGTAATCTACAAAATCCTTGAACTCTTGTGAAAGCTGAGATTTCAGTAATCAACTAGCCTAATATCTAAAGAAAAACAGGTACTTTTGAGGAGAGAAGCAACACAAAACACTGTCTTATCTGCCCAGGATTGACTTAGTCACCGTTAAGGGTAAGAAGATTTCAGGTACATTTTTCACTACCTTGCCAAAGGCTGGGTATGGGCTGCTGCTGCTGCTGCTAAGTCGCTTCAGTCATGGCCAACTCTGTGCGACCCCAGAGATGGCAGCCCAACAGGCTCCCCCGTCCCTGGGATTCTCCAGGCAAGAACACTGGAGTGGGTTGCCATTTCCTTCTCCAATGAATGAAACTGAAAAGTGAAATTGCGGTCGCTCAGTCATGTCCGACTCCTAGCGACCCCATGGACTGCAGCCCACCAGGCTCCTCCATCCATAGCATTTGCCAGGCAAGAGTACTGGAGTGGGGTGCCATTGGGATTGTATAGAGCCCTGGGAAGTCACTGACATGGAGGGATTTATGTTCACTCTTAGGCTCTTTTCATGGGTCTCCCTGAAATGAAATTCACACTAAAAAACGATTGTAGACAGGGCAGGAGATTGGAAAAGATCTCCCTTCTGGTACAAGTCAGTGGGGGTGGGTATTGTTACTGTGGGATAGTCATAAAGCCTACTGTGTTGTTCTCTTAGTAGCTAGGTGAAGGACACAGAAAAGAAAACAATAACAAAGAAACAAACTTAAATCTGAAAAAGCTTTTAACCTCTAAAGAGGGAGCGCAGGATCATTATAAAATCTCCACCCCTAAGACTAAGAGTTACAGTACCAATCAATAAGACTAAAATAAAACTGAAAATGCCCCCATGAAACACTCCCTGCACACCCTACTAGCAAACACTAAGTATCAATTGACAGTGATCTACCCTGGGAATGGGACAAGAGTTTGGAGACAGATTTTTTCTTAAGTTTTGGCTAATAGGAAAAGACTAAATTTGAGAAAAAGCCTACAGCAGTTCAATCCTTACTTAGGCAAAGGTTAGAGGACTTTAAAGGCAGTTGTAAACTTAGGATAATAATAATAAGAACAAAATTTGAAAACCAGCCGAGGTCTTGACTAGGTTAATACCTACTGAATACTCAATAAAATCCCAGAGAAAGAAGAATGCTTATTTCTAGATAAGTGTATTTTTTACCTCAGTCTTCACTGTTTTATATACAATGTCCAGTTTTCAACCAAAAAAGGAGTAGAAAAAAAAAAGGTAGGGGAGCAAAGAAATAAACAGAGACCACCCAGATGTTGAAATTGTCAGACAGTGACTATAAAATAAATAGTTAATATGTTTAAAGTCTCTAAAGAAAATAATGGAAAACATGCATTAACAAAAGAGGACTCTTATCTGGGATGGGAACTTCAAAACCCTAAAACTACTGAGATTCCATTTCTCATCTAGGTGAAATGTCAAACACATGAAAATTAGAAATGCAGCAATACATTCTCAGTGCATCTGTAAGGAAACAGACACTCATACATTTTTGAATGTCCACTGGTAGGTCTTATTGGAAGGGTATTCAAAATAGTCAATAAAGCTCCTTGCTATCCTACCCATCCCACTTCTAGGAATTTATCCTGAGGATAAAGCTCAGTTCAGTTCAGTCACTCAGTCGTGTGAGACTCTTTGCGATCCCATGAATCGCAGCATGCCAGGCCTCCCTGTCCATCACCAACTCCTGGAGTTCACTCAGACTCACGTCCATTGAGTCCGTGATGCCATCCAGCCATCTCGTCCTCGGTCGTCCCTTTCTCCTCCTGTCCCTAATCCCCCCAAGCATCAAAGTCTTTTCCAATGAGTCAACTCTTCGCATGAGGTGGCCAAAGTACTGGAGTTTCAGCTTTAGCATCATTCCTTCCAAAGAAATCCCAGGGCTGATCTCTTTCAGAATGGACTGGTTGGATCTCCTTGCAGTCCAAGGGACTCTCAAGAGTCTTCTCCAACACCACAGTTCAAAAGCATCAATTCTTTGGCACTCAGCCTTCTTCACAGTCCAACTCTCACATCCATACATGACCACTGGAAAAACCATAGCCTTGACTAGATGGACCTTAGTCGGCAAAGGAATGTCTCTGCTTTTGAATATACTATCTAGGTTGGTCATAACTTTTCTTCCAAGGAGTAAGCGTCTTTTAATTTCATGGCTGCAGTCACCATCTACATAATATTTATGATCCTCAAATTCTCCATCTATGTAATGGGGATGCTAATTCTTTTTTTAGCAAGTGTGTTTGAAGAATTTCTAAAATAAAAAATTAACAGAAGAATCCCTTATGTAACATGGCTATGTGAAACTGACTTAGGTATGTTTGGTGGTTGGTGGCTGAATTATTGAATAAATTATTACATGGCTAATCAGGTCTATTAATTAAGATTTCTGAAATAAAAGGCAATTATCTGCTGAATTATTGTCTTTATGATTGTATTTTGTTAACTTCAGGTTGTTTGCTCAATAGACAAAAATGTCTTAAAAACTTTGGATGGGAAAATGATACAGAATAAGTTGCTCTAAATATAAAAGCATTCAACTCTCAAAAATTAAAGGCATTCAAATGCTATTTGTACTGTTTCTATGTAACATAGCACATTTTTCTTAAATATAATAAGCTTACTTATTCTTACCACAAAACTGACATTTTTCTTAAATATAATAAGCTTACTTATACTTACCACAAAACTGATATAATAAGAAGACCTACCTAACAGGGTAACAGGTAGGACAGTGCTTAATTGATAGTACCTAGTGAATTTTGGCTATTACTATTGTTGTTATTATTTGAATAACTCAATGATTTAAATGAATGAATTTAAGCATAAGAAAATTGTAGGCATGTTAAATATAATGATAAGCTATTCATGAGTTGCAAAATAAATCAAGCTATTAAGTCATTAAACATGGTAGAGAAAGAACAAATTCATAAACAAAATTATAATGAAGAAATTATTTGTCAGTTATTTTAAAGTATCATGAGTTTTCTGCAAATAATTTTGAGGGCCTGGATATCATCATATGTGGTTTTTCTAGGGTAAATATACATGGCAAGAACTGATCCTATCAGGGTAGAAATCTAAGCAGAAAATTACCAGGGAAGAAGCAAAGTTGTCAAAAATATACTCCTTATGTAAGAAATAAAAGAGTTGAATAAGTGGTTTCAGATTATAATAGTTCATGCCTTTAGGTAACAGATAATTCTAATAGCCTCTTGTTTCTGAGAACAAAGAGAAATTGCAAATTATTTCTATGAAATTAGTCTGGTCTTTACTTCTGATTTTATATTTATTAAGCTGTATTAAAATTTTTTATTTCATTCTTCCTTTCTATATTCTTAATTTTGGATCCTAATTCCTTTATGATAATATGTCTCTTTTTTCCAACTTTATATGAGCTATAATTGACATAACATTGCATTAATTTGGGCTTCTCAGATACCTCAGCTGCTAAAGAATCTGCTTGCAATGCAGGAGACCCGGATTCAATCCCTGGGTCAGGAAGATCCCCTGGAGAAGGAAATGGCAACCCACTCCAATATTCCTGCCTGGAGAATCCAATGGATTCTCCGAGGACAGAGGAGCCTGGCAGGCTACATTCCATGGGGTCACAAGAATCATACATGACTTAGCAACTAAACCACCACCATTGTGTTAATTTAAGATGTATAGTGTGTTCATTTGATACACATATGTTGAAATATTATTACCATCCTACTAAAACATCCCTCACCTCCTATATTTACCATTTCCTTTTTGTAGTGAGAACATTTACAATATTCTCTCTTAGCAACTTTCAAGTGAATAATAGAGTATTCTTAACTGTAATCACAATGCTGTTCATTAGATCCCCTGAAATTCCTCAATTTGTAGTTGGAAGTTTATATTCTTTAATCAGCATCTCCCCATTTCCCCACTCTGCCAATTTCTGGTGACCATCATTCTACTCTCTGTATGAGTTCAGCTTTTTTAGATTCCAAATGTTAGTGATTTCATACAGTATTTATCTTTCTCTATGTGATTTATTAAGGCTTCTCTCGTGGCTTAATTGTAAAGAATACCTGCAGTGCAAGAGATGTGGATTCAATTCCTGGATCAAGAAAATCCCTTGGGAAAGGAAATGACAACCCACTCCAGTATTCTTGCCTGGGAAGTCCCTTAGAGCCTGGTAGGTTACCGTCCCATCGGGTCACAAAGAGTCAGACATAACTTAGCAACTAAACCACAACCACCATCTGACTTATTTGACAAAACATAAGGCTCTCCAAGCACATCCAAGCTGTTGCCAATGGCAGGCTTCCTTCTTTCTCATGGCTGAATAATTTTCCTTCAACTGTGGTACTGGAGAAAACTCTTGAGAGTCCCCTGAAGAGCTAGGAGATCAAACCAGTCAATCCTAAATGAAATCAATCCTGAATATGCATTGGAAGGACTGACACTGAAGCTGAAGCTCCCATATTTTGGCCACATGATGTGAAGAGGCAATTCATTGGAAAAGACCTTGATACTGGGAAAGATAGAAGGCAGAAGAAGAAGGAGACAACAGAGGATGATATAGTTGGATGGCATCACTGGCTCAATGGACACGAGTTTGAGCAAGCTCTGGTAGTTGGTGATGGACAGTGAAGCCTGGTGTGCTGCAGTCCATGGGGTCACAAAGAGTCAGACATGACTGAGTGACTGAACAACAATGACATTGTGAATAATACAGCAATGAACATGAGAGTGCAGATATCTCTTTGAGATTGTGCTTTAATTTCCTTTGGATGTATACCCCAAAGTTGGATGGCAGAATCACTTAGTTTTATTTTTAATTTGGGGAGAACCTACTTTTGCTTTCCATAGTAAGAGTATCAATTTACATCCCCACCAACAGTGTAGAACATTTTCTCCACATTCTCACCAGTGTTAATTATACTATACTAATAGGTATGAGGTGATATATTTCATTGTGGTTTTCATTTGCATTTCCTTGATGATTAGTGGTCTTGAGCACATGTTCATGTACCTGGTGGTTACATGTATATCTTCTTTGGAAAAAATGTATATTCAGTTTTTCTGTTCAATTTAAAATCAGATGGTATTTTTGCTATTAATTTTATGAGTTCTTTACAGATATTGAATATTAAATCCTTATCAGACATATGGTTTGCAAATCTTTTCTTCCATTCCATAGTTTGCCTTTTCATTTTGTTGATTGTTTATGTGGCTGTGCAGAAGCATTATAGTTTGATGCAACTCACTAGTTTACTTTTCTCTTTGTTATTTCTGCTACTGGTGGTGACATATCCTAAAAAATCATTGTCAAGACCAATGCCAACGAGTTTTTATCTATGTTTTTTATAAGAGTTTTATGGTTTCAGGTCTTATTAACACATTCATGTCTTCAGTCCATTTTAAGTTAGTTTTTGTGTGTCATATAAGATAGAGATTCAGTTTTACTTTACCGCATGTAGTTATTCAATTTTCCCATCACTATTTACTGAAAAGACTATCTTTTCCTCATTGAATATTATTAGCTACTTTGTCAAATATTAGTAAGAATTCTGGGTAATGAATTTCTTTTCTTAGCCTCTTTGGTTCTATCTATTTAGCTGTGTCTTTAAAAAACATATTTAATTTTAACTGTGCTGGATCTTCACTGTTGCCTGGGTTTTCTCTAGCTGAGGCAGGTGGGGCTACTCTCTAGTTGCAGTGTGCAAGCTTTTAATTGTGATGGCTTCTACTGTTGTGGAGCACAGGCCATAGGGAGTGCAGGCTTCAGTATTTGCAGTACATGGGCTCAGTAGTTGCAACTCTGGGCTCTAGAGTACAGGCTCAATAGATATCGTGCCTGGCTTAGTTGCTCCGTAGCATGTCAAATCTTCCCAGATCAGGGATTGAAGCCATGTCTCCTATGGCGACAAGAGAATTCTTTAGCACTGAGCTAACAGGGAATCCCTGTATCTATTCTTTTCTAAAAAATCAAATCTTACTCATAAATTGTTGGACTTTTCACATTTTATATTCTATAAGTGTAAGGGTTTGAGAATTCACTGTTTGCTTACTAGTTTGTGTGTGTTTTTAAATAACCTACAGTTAGAATATTTTATGTTCATCTTATTTTCTAATTTTATTATGTAGTGTTACACTGCTGCTGCTAAGTCGCTTCAGTTGTGTCCAACTCTGTGCGACCCTATCGACAGCAGCCCACCAGGCCCCTCTGTCCAAGGGATTCTCTAGGCCAGAATAATGGAGCGGGTTGCCATTTCCTTCTCCGATGTGGTGTTTTATATGTATAAAACATTTTGGACAGCTTGAAAATTTTAACTGTGACTATAAATTTATCAACTTAAATATTGCTCTGGTTGATTTAAAACTCATGTAGTTTGTGATTTTAATATTAGCTTATTCTAAGGTATGATGACTTTTAAGCAAGGTTATTATGTTATTGTCAGACAAAAGATATTGGAAACTATGGGTATTTAATCTTAAATACCACATATACAATTTATTATGATAAATTATGCACATTTTCTCCTTGTCTTTGTATGTTTTATTGAATATATTGGCATAGGAATTTGAAATCAATTTTTATTGAAATTATATGCTAATATAATTAGAGATTTAGTTAGAGATTTAATTTCAAAGGAAAATTATTTGCATTCAAATTCAAAACTTTTTCTGAATAGTTTGAAATCCTAGATTATCTTGGGTAGTGAAGGACGAAATATGTCCATTTTCAGTAATTACAGGTAATTAATAAATGTGCATCCTTTTATACAAGTCCATGTAGGTATATATTGAAAATCTCTAAATGTTTCATTTCTTATATAGCCATTTTAATGAAGGAAAAGTGAGATACCATGCAAAAACACTTATTTATGCAAAATACATTATAATGCTTTAAATTAAAAGGTAAAGCAGATTTGTTAGCTGAAAGTCAAGCTGACTCCGTCTGATCCATTTCCTTTGACAGTTTCTGTAGATAAAAGGGAGCATAAATTGTGTGTTAAATTTACCTGAACACTCCAATTGGGTAAAGGGTATGATAGGACCAAAAATTTAGAGAAAGTCCAGATAAGGTTATAAGTATTATTGTGAAAATTAAAAATTATGATAGGGAGAACTCGGGCACACCTGATATTCCTGGATTTCATCTGTACTTTCAATTTGGAATTATAGGGAGAACAATTTTTCAAACACTGAACTCTGCTTCATAGATGTGAAAGGGTACATTTTGATGAACTAAAATACATTTTTTAGATAAGATGATAACAAGAAGTTTAAAGGATAGAGAAAACTGAAAGAAAGGAAAAAGGTAACCAAAGTAATGTGCATTCCATAGAATGTATACACTCATGAAGGTGGATAAGCAACAAAATTTTCTTCAAAGAGCAGTAGTCATTTTTATACTAATTCTATCAAGTTATGCCATTTTGGAGAAGGCAATGGCACCCCACTCCAGTACTCTTGCCTGGAGGATCCCATGGATGGAGGAGCCTGGTGGGCTGCAGTCCATGGGGTCACTGGGAGTCAGACATGACTGAGCGACTTAATTTTCAGTTTTCACTCTCATGCACTGGAGAAGGAAATGGCAACCCACTTCAGTTTCTTGCCTGGAGAATCCCAGGGACGGGGGAGCCTGTTGGGCTGCCGTCTATGGGGTCGCACAGAGTCGGACACGACTGAAGCAACTTAGCAGCAGCAGCAGCAGCATGCCATTTTATGTTTAATTATAATAGACTGATATGTTGAATTTGAGAACAGTTGTATTCCAACAAAGAGAGACAATTCATGAAAAATTTCCATTATGTACTGAAAAAGCTTTACAAAATGTTTAGGCTTGTAGGAGCAAAGTGAATCTGAATCTTGGCTATAGAAATCTTAACTACTCTTGAGTTTAGCTATGTCACATGGAGATATCTTTTTTATTTTTAGAGAATTTAAAGCTCTTCCTCAATATCAGAGAAAGATAGATCTGAATTTGAATCTTTGTTTTCAAACTTAGTAAGTGTGGCCTTGGAGAAAATGATATCTATGAATCTCATTTTTTTCATTAGTAAACAGTAGATTAAAATTATCAGTCTAGTGGGATTGAGAGATTAGAGATAATTTTAGGTAAATTTTGGTGATTTGCTTTATCTCTGCCTTTCAGGTGCCTTTTTTATATTGTTTACATATAATATGATTATATGCAGAAGAAAACTCTAGAAAAAGAAAGATCAACATTTATTACCTCCCCTACAATATTTATAACATGTATGATAGGCACTCGTGAGTAGTGTTACTTCTCTAATAAGGTTCTTAATAACAATTAAGTCTTCATGCAAAGCACTATCTTAATAAATTAATTTCTTTTCTGAGCATCTGTAATGGTACTTGTTGTATAAAGGTCTTAAGAGACTGAAAAAAAATCACTCAGTTATTTTATCATTTTTATTCAGAGGAGAAACATCATCCAGTAAAAGCATTGTAATATGTATTGATTTTAATCAACTCAGCACTTCCCCAAAATGCCACAAAATGTGTCTTGTGAGAGTCACCAGACTAGAGGCAATCTCTTTGGTCCCCAATATACTTCTGTGACTTTAACTGTACTATCAAGTAGGTGAGGGAGAAGGTAGTTTGAAATATATATTTTATTAAAAGTACCTGGTAGAATATTCTCAAGATCATATATAATTCATAGAATTTACACTGAAAATGATGAAATATGCCTTTAATATAAAATTAAAAAAATATGTTTAAAGAAATTAGTTATGTAGATTATGCATAAATTGGGGGCTTCCCAGGTGGCCCTAGTGGTAAAGAACCTGCCTGCCAAAGGAGAAGACCTAAGAGACGTGGGTTTGATTCCTGGGTTGAGAAGATCTCTTGGAGGAAGAAATGGCAACCCACATCAGTATTCTTGTCTGGAGAATCCCAAGGACCAAAGAGCCTGGTGGACTACAGTCCACAGGATCACAAAGAGGCAGACATGACTGTATAATTTACACAACTGACACGAACAGTGCAATGTTATGTAGTCTTTGAAAAATGAGGCTGATCTGCAAGTATTGATTTGAAAAATTTCCATTATGTACTGAAAAAAATGGAGGGGGTATCAGAAATGTATTTGGATTGTTACACCTCATAATCCAACAAACAAAACAGGACCTGGAAAGTAGAGATCATGAGCCTAGAAATAAAAATTGAGGTGAACAATATTTTTTTACTATACAGTCTTTTGTGCTTTTTGAATAATTTTTACTATGTGCCTCCTTAGTTAAAATTTAAAATAAAGTGAAATAAATCAAACATTAAAAGAAATAAAGTGTTTTGCAGGAATCTTCAAACTAAAGCATGATAACATAATTCTTGTTTTACTGGGTGGACTTAAAACCAAATTTTCAATGTAGATGACTACTGCCTTTGGACTATCCTTAAAATTCTGGACATATTGGGTTAATTGCAGCACTATTTACAATAGCTGGACATGGAAGCAAGCTAAATGTTCATCAACAGATGAATGGATAAAGAAGTTGTTGTACAATGGAATATTACTCAACTATAAAAAGGAACACATTTGATTCAGTTCTGATAAGGTGGGTGGGGCTAGAGCCTATTATACAGAGCAGAGTAAGTCAGAAAAAGAAAAACAAAATGTCATAATTTAAAGCATGTATATGGAATCTAGAAAGATGGTAATGATGAATCTACTTATAGGGCAGCAAAAGAGATACAGACGTAAAGAACAGATTTGTTGACACAGTGGGGAAGAGAGAGGGTGGGACCAATTGAGAAAATAGCATTGAAACACATATATTACCATATGTAAAATAGATAGCCAGTGGGAATTTGCTGTATGATGTAGGGAACTCAAATTCTGTGTTCTGTGACAACCTGAGGGGTGGGATGGAGTAGGAGTTGGTAGGGAGGATCAAGAGGGAGGGGATATAGGTATACCTATGGCTGATTCATGTAGCTGTATGGCAGAAATCAACACAATATTATAAAGTAATTATCATCCAATTAAATATAAATTTTTTAAAAAGAGATAATAAAAACACTCTGGATACAAAATAACATATGAAGAAAGAGTCATATTTACTAGCTGAGACAGTCCTGACATTTTAAGTTTTCTTAGTTATAAAATAGGCTAAAGAAAGTGTGTCCAAGAGTTAATAAAGAAACAAAATTTCAGTGTTTTTACTACAGCAATGTAACAAGCCTCAATCATGAATTAAAGAACAACAACAACAAAAAAAACACTTTTCATGTTAAATAAGCCTACAAATAATAGTTCTTGGGAAAATATTTAGTAAGTGATTATTACAGCCTCAGAGTATGATATAAGTTGTAAGGTGAATGAAGAATGCCAATGAATACTTGAAAAACTCCTTAACTCTTAATTACATAATTTTCCAGTTGAGACAACTTGCTGTTATCTCCTATAGAGTTAAGATTCTCCTCTGCAGCATACTTGATATTTATCATTAAGTGGGTTTAATTAAATCAACAGCAACCAGCATATATTTATTTCATGCCTCGTACAACTTTCAAATGCTAAATCATACATGCATTTTGTAAAATTAACTGCTAAATTAATACTACTAAATTAATTTTGACCTCAAATTTTAAGAATTGGTTTAGTAGAGATTGAAAGTTTCACTTATAAATTCCAATTAGTAAGACAACTTCAATTATTACTACTTTTACTCTAAAAATTATTTTTTTTTAATCAAAAGTTCTTTAGCATCACTATGCTAATATCAGAGTCATAGATTCTTTGAGAGATTTTTTTCTAAAATTCATATCTGCCAGCTCTCATAAAATTGCCTTTCGTTTTTTCCTTCAAGAAGCCACATTATATGAGTGTCATTATTGGTGTATTATTTTTTAGTTTAGTATTGGTATTTTTGACCTTTTAGTATTGATGTGTTTATAACTTTCTCTTTTATGATTATTCCTCTTCCTCATATTACCACCTATATGAAATATTACCTTTCATTCTAGGTCCCCTGGAAAACAACTCCCGCTATTTTTTCCTGTTTTGTTTCTAAGTTAGAAATGACTACCCCAGCCCCAACATTTTCTTTGTTTACGCTTTATTAGTGACAATCAACACAGTCTGTATTGTCTTCCTCACTAATGATTTGTTTCTTCTAGAAAACTTTCCGAAAAACAAAATATTCAATACATTAAGCTTTTCTATGAACTTTTTTGACACGATATATCTATATAATATATATTTTATACATAAGTATTATGTAGTATATATAATGTATATTGTACATATATACTATATATATGAATACCAGTACATAATTGCTAATCAAAGTTAGCTTTGTGGCATAAATCAGTCACCTGATTTTTCATACATATTCCTCAATGTATAAAACGTGGCACCCTGACAAAAGGTAAACATTTAGTCAGAGGGATCTATAAAGTTGCCAAGTGAGCTAAAATAAAACAACTACTTAGCCAAACTCTGTTGCATGATAGCGAAAAACAGTAACAAACCCTAATGCTTAAATTCCAGGTTTTTAAGCTTAGTTTCATTCACTTCTCTGACTTTTTATTCATGTTTTGAAACTGTTGCATCCTGGCTACTTCACTGTCCACTCTTTCTTTCTTTTTTTTTTTTCATGTCCACTCTTTCAATTTGATTTTTTTTCACAGCTACAGATACTGGGGCTGAAGTCTCTGCATCTTCATCATGTTCTATTTGAATGTATGTTTTCTTTTTATTCCATGTGACAAATTTCAGCAAAGTGACTTCCTTTCACTTAGAACTCTCTGCCGTTTTGGTCTATGGAAATTTAGATAAATCTCCACTGGCTTCCATATACTAGGGAATAGGTTTCGGAGGGTTGGAACTGAAATGGAGTCTGACACTGTGTTAGTTATAAGGAAATATTGGAGCTGTATGTTGTATTTTCTGTGTGTGTGATTTAATAATTGGTTAGTATTTTAAAGGAACTCAAGTGCTTTTATCTTTATTCTTACACATTATAATGCCTGTCCACTGCCTTTAAAAAAGTGAGACGACCCAGAGGGATGGTACAGGGAAGGGGGTTCAGGGTGGGCAACATGTGTATACCTGTGGTAGATTCATGTTGATGTATGGCAAAACCAATACAATATTGTAATTAACCTCCAATTAAGATAAATAAATTTATATTAAAAAAATATGAACAAAACTTCAGTGTGTTTAATATTCTCAGTTCAACTTCCTTCCTTGATAATTTTGTCAATACTTCTATATTTTGCTCTAATGCTTTTTTTTTAAATTTCCACCTTTTCTTTTAAATTCTCCTATTACTTGCTTTTCTGAGATATATGTTAGTTGCTCACTGTTGTCCAACTCTTTGAGACCCTATGGACTGTAGTCCACCAGACTCCTGTAACCATGGAATTTTCCAGGCAAGAATACTGGAGTGGGTTGCCATTTCCTTCTCCAGGGGATCTTCCTAACCAGGGATCAAAACCTGGTCTCCAGCATTGCAGACAGACTCTTTACCATCTGAGCCTCCAGGGAAGGCCTCAGGTATATAGTTGTTTGTGATATTATATAAGTTTCAGATGTACAACATAGTGATTCACAAGTTTTAAAGATTATAAGCCATTTATAGCTATTATAAAATATTAGATATATTTTCTTTGGTCTATAATGTATCTGATAACTCATTTACTTTATTCATAGTCATTTGTACCTCTTAATACCCATTGCTCTTTTGCAGTTCCCCCTTCCTCTCTCCACTGGTAACTGCTACTTTGTTCTCTATATCTGTGAACATTTCTTTTTTGTTATGTTCTCTTATTTGTTGTCTTTATAAAATTTCATATAAATTTGATAATATAGTGTTTCTGTTTCCCTGACTTATATTGCTAAGCATAATTATCTCCAAGCAATTTATGTTGCAAATGACAAAATGTCATTCTTTTTTATAGCTAAGCAATATGCCATTGTGTATATATACCACATTTCTTTATTTATTCATCTGTTGACAGACATTTAGGTTGCTTCTGTATCTTGGCCATTATAGATGATGCTGTATGAACATTGGAGTGTATATATCTTTTCCAATTACTATTTTTAATGTTACTTTAAATGTTGGTGCAATTTTTTTCCAACTAATTGTAGATGATATGTTTTTTGTTATTTCTAGATGACTAAAAATAATTTCTTTATTATTAAAATTGAAAAATTGATAAAGGCCTTAGTGTACATTGTTCTATATCCTTTTACCTGGCACACATGCACCTTTTCAAAGTATTTCAAGAACATTCTAAAAATTATATTTCAACTCATTTTACCCAATTTTGGGGGTTCAATTACAGGGATACTTGTTTATATTTTGGAAAGCTTTTGTTCTGTATATCTACTATGGTCTTCCTGAATGCTTTAATCTTTGATTTTTTTTCACTCAATATAATTATTTTAACACATTTTTCTATGTCAATAATTCAATTCTCATTCTTTGACAGAAAATTCCTGGGCAGTGGAGCCTAGTGGGCTACAGTCCCTGGCACTACAAGGGGTCAGACACAGCTGAGAAATTGAGCACACATAAATGTCTACAAAAATATTTTATATATCCTCACATAATTGCCTTAACTTAGTAATGTATTCATAATATCATTATTTTTATCAACTTTGATTCACGATTTTATAGAATTCATGTTTGTATTCTAAAGTTTGTACATTTTCTTATATCATTGGGCTATTTGTTTAATATCTAGGTTTTTTTATTTGTAAATTATGAATGATGAATAAAAATGGAAGAAATTTGTATCATGAAGACTGGAAATAATAATTAGACTAGGAATTTAATCAGAAGAAAGTGTTGAATTTAAAAATTAGGCACTTGCTAACTTTTTTTTTTTCATTTGGACTGTGACAAAGTTACATCATATATGATGAAATTACTTTTTTAAAAAATTAACATTTCCACATAAAATCCTTTTACATTTAGACATTGAATGGACAAGCTCTAAGAAAAACTTCAGGCAATTTCGCCATGACTAGACAGAGTCCTCATAACAACTATTTCAAGTATGGTCTTACTTTGAGGTTCCCTGGTGGCTCAGATGGCGAAAAATCTGCCTACAATGCAAGAGACCTGGGTTCAAACCCTGGATCAGGAAGATCCCCTGGCGAAGGAAATGGCAAATCCACTCCAGTATTCTTGCCTGGAAAGTCCGATGGACAGAGGAATTTGGAGGGCTACAGTCCATGAGTTGCAAAGAGTCAGACACCACTGAGCAGCTAACACTTTCAAAAAACTTTAATGCTCTTACTTTATCTGAATGGCTTATCCAGAGAATTTGATGAAACTATAGTTTGTAACTGTTTGAGTGTTAGGTTTCCTTCAGGAGTTGAAATAGATCAAATAAAGGAATGTTTAATATGTGTCTTGCTTTACCATGGTGCTTTGTACAGCACCATGTGCAAAACTGTTTACATCATATTATCTTGGTGCAATTCAGTTTATACAGTGACTATTTTTAAAGCAAAATTTCTCATTTGAAAGATTTTTTTAAAGTAGGCCTGTTTTTAGGACACAGCAAAACCGAGAGAAAGGTATAGAGATTTCTCCTATACTCTCAGCTCTCATATACACATAGCCTCCCCTGTTATCAAAATCTCCTACCATAGTGCTATATTTTTATAAGTTTTGAATCTACATTATTGAGCTTTATCATCCATAGTTTACTTCAGGATTCAATATTGGTGTTGTACATTCTATGGATTTTGGTAAATTTATAATCATATATAATATAATGATATGGTGGGCCAAAAAATGACATGGTGGACCATTACAGTATTAAATAGGGTAGCTTTACTTTTTTTAATAACCTCTGTATTCTACTTGCTCATCTTTCCCTCAGCTCAAATTCATGGAACTACCAATCTTTCTTCTGTGCCATAGTTTTGCCTTTTTCACAATGGCTGTGTTCTTGGTACAGCACAGTATGGAGTCTTTTCAGATTGTCTTCTCTCACTTAGTAACATGCATTTAAGTTTCCTCCATGTAGTTCCATGCCTCAACAGCTTATTTATTTTTAGCATCAAAAAGTATTACATTGTTTAATTATAACAATGATTATCTATTCATCCCCTGAAAGCCATCTTGATTGCTTCTAGATTTTGAAAATTATGAATAAGTTCAGTTCAGTTCAATTCAGGCGCTCAGTCATGTCTGGCTCTTTGCGACCCCATGAATCGCAGCATACCAGACCTCCCTGTCCATCACCAACTCCCAGAGTTCACTCAGACTCTCGTCCATCAAGTCAATGATGCCATCCAGCCATCTCATCCTCTGTCGTCCCCTTCTCCTCCTGCCCCCAATCCCTCCCAGGATCACAGTCTTTTCCAATGAGTCAACTCTTCGCATGAGGTGGCCAAAGTACTGGAGCTTCAGCTTTAGCATCATTCTTTCCAAAGAACATCTAGGACTGATCTCCTTCAGAATGGACTGGTTGGATCTCCTTGCAGTCCAAGGGACTCTCAAGAGTCCCAAGGTTCAAAACCACAACAGTTCAAAACCACAACAGTTCAACACTACAGTTCAAAAGCATCAATTCTTCGGCGCTCAGCCTTTTTCACAGTCCAAGTCTCATATCCATAAATGACTACTGGAAAAACCATAGCTTTGACTAGACGGACCTTAGTCGACAAAGTTATGTCTCTGCTTTTGAATATGCTATATAGGTTGCTCATAACTTTTCTTCCAAGGAGCAGGCTTCTTTTAATTTCATGGCTGCAATCACCATATGCAGTGATTCTGGAGCCCCCCAAAAATAAAGTCTGACACTGTTTCCACTGTTTCCCCATCTATTTCCTGTGAAGTAAAGGGACCATATGCCATGATCTTCGTTTCCTGAATGTTGAGCTTTAAGCCAACTTTTTCACTCTCCTCTTTCACTTTCATCAAAAGGCTCTTTAGTTCCTCTTCACTTTCTCCATAAGGGTGGTGTCACCTGCATATCTGAGGTTATTGATATTTCTCCCAGCAATCTTGATTCCAGCNCACTGGAAAAGACTCTGATGCTGGGAGGGATTAGGGGCAGGAGGAGAAGGGGACGACCGAGGACGAGATTGCTGGATGCATCACTGACTAGATGGACGTGAGTCTGAGTGAACTCCAGGAGTTGGTGATGGACATGGAGGCTTGGCGTGCTGCGATTCATGAGGTGGCAAAGAGTCGGACACGACTGAGTGACTGAACTGAACTGAATAGCTGTGTAGTAGTATCTCATTGTTTTAATTTGAATTTTCTGGTAACATAAGGAACATCTTTTCGTGTTGTTATTTATTTGCTAAGTCATGTCCAACTCTTTTGTGGCCCTGTGGACTGTAGCCTGCCATGCTTCTCTATCCTTAGGATTCTCCAGGCAAGAATACTGGAGTGGGTTGCTGTTTGTTTCTTCAGGGGATCTTCCTGACTCAAGGATCAAACCTGCATCTCCTGCATTGGCAGGCAGATTCTTTACTACTGAGCTATCTTATTATTTGATATCTGTTCATCTTCTTCAGTGAATTATCTGTTAATGTCTTTGGTCCATTTTATAATAGGTTGTCTGTTCCCTTATTGTTGAATTTCAAAAGTTCTTGAATTTTTTGGATGAAGGGTGCTTTGAAAAAGAAATGAGAATTATTTTCTGGTTATATTATACCTCTTCTCATTCACTATAAGACAACTACTATTTTATTGTTATTTAGTCATACAGATGACATAAAAATAAAATAAGGGTCACTTAAATTTGTCAAATTATTAATTCACTAACTTTACATGTCTAAGTACAAAAGGTTGGAGACATTGAAGGCATGTGAAATGTAGATACATGTGAGATCAGTTGTAAAAAAATGGATTAGTTATTGAATTCTATGACATTTGTTAAAAAGATAAAAAACAAACTTTTATAGACTCAGTGTCAGCAGATACAGGGCATTAAAAACATGAACATTTATTTGTATTATGCATTAAAAGTACATATAAATTTTATTCAAAATCATAACTTAAACATATTAACACTCTAGGTGTTTGTGTCAAAGATTTATCCACAAGGTCCACATTTTTCATATGTCTATTCAGATTTTCATCTTATTATCATTCTCAGAATATTAATTGATAAATTTCACTATATTCCATGGAACCATTAAAAGTTTTCCTGAAATTAGAATATAATCACATTTCTTTTAAGAAACGACAGCATTTGTCTTTATAAAAAATTCATCTTTTTACCAAGATTTAACTAGATTTAACTTTTTTGTCTCCTATGTAGTCATAGATTTGAGAGGTCAGAAAGACTCATACCAGTTGACAATGAGTAATTACCTAACTATTTGTGTGTGTTTTTACTTTATGCATCCCGTAATATGAGTATCCCAAATTTGCCTTCTGCAATGTGTCTGCATAAGAAGTGAATTAATTTTACATTAGTAGTTGGAGTGTCTAAAATTACATTTCTAGGTATTTATCCAAGGTAAATGAAAATACGTGTTTACACAAAGACATATGTGTACATGTGTACACATATGTGTACACAAAGTCATTTATATGAGATCTGGATAAAGTAGATAAAAGCTGGAAACCACCCAAATGTCCACCAGCAGGTGACTAATTAAATTGTGAAGTAGTCTTAAGATGGAATGAAATAGAGTAGAACTTTGAACAACACAAGTTTAAACTGCACAGGTCCAATTATGAGTGATTTTTTTTTCTCAGTAAATATGTAATACAGTACTACATGATAGTTGAATCGTTCATGCACAATGATGGATAGGTAGGGCTGAGGGCCGACTGTAAAGTTATAAGTATATTTCTGAATTCTTGAGGTGCCCCTTACCTTTGAATTGTTTAAAGGTCGATTGTACTATTCGTCAGTAAAAGTAATAAGCTACTAAATACACCTAAAATGTGGATGCATCTCAAGATTTCAGAGAAAAAGTCATACATCCAACACTGAATAATTCCATATCATTCAAAGACTCAATCTTCACATTGCTTGTTTGAAACTCTTTCTAAGACAAATTTCATATAAATTAAGGGAAATAGGTTATTTGTTCCCTAGGTTTAGGTGTGAGAGAATGAGCCATAAGGGAAACTTTCTGGGTGATGCAAATGTTCTGGATCTTGAATGTATTATGGTTACATGGATGTACAAATTGATTAAAACCACTGAAAAATATGATTGATATGAGTGCATTTTATGTATTTAACTTTTATCTCAATAAATATGATTTTAAAAAATGAGTGTTTTTTTCTTAAATGATGCAGATATACAAAATTAGTTGTCAACATAAATTTTGCTTTTGTTTTTAAATTCTTCATTTTTGTGAGTGATACATTTTTTGGCTTAGGATAATACAGTTTTACCCTTAAATTCAGTTCTGTATTTCATTTCTAGTGATTTTTTTGGCTTGAATTTCAGCTTTTAAGTTGTTTGTTTTATAAAATTCACTGTGTTTTGAGGTGGTTTGTAATGTAGTGTAGACCAATAAAATCCTGACTGCACTAGTTAAAACTGCAATTTGCTCTCTGATATCCATCATTGCTTATATTGTTCTGTTTTTCTTCTGTAACACTAGGGACTTTTAACAAATTGTATAATTTAGTTATTATTAAAGATTTTACTGAGGTATAATTAATTTCAGGTGTACACATAATTGATATTTGATATATTGCTAAGTGATCACCCCAATAATCGATAAATATCTGTCATACATAGTTATAAAACCCTTTTTCTTGAGATGAGAACTTTTAATTTAATTATTGTTGATAATTTTACTGTTTATTGTTTGTCTCATCTACAAAAGTGTCAGTACTACAGCATGAATTTTTGTCTGATTTGTCTAATGATACTTGACATGTAGGATGAAATAAATAAGTGAATGAGTGAATAAATCTGAACTGTAATGTAATGTTGGTATATTTAATATTTCTGGAAAAAGTATCAAAATGAGAAGTTCTGACCACATGTGCAGTTGTGTCATATCACAAGTGGAAATTAAATTTTCCACACCACAGATTTTTATTTTTCCTTAATTGATTATTTCTCAGCATTTTTTCCTATTTTTAGAAAAGGTTTTATTGTCAATTGTTTATTATTTTAGCTCAAATCTCATTTATTGTATTTATACATTAAAGTTGCCATGAGTTATCTCTGCAGGCCCTATGAGCTGTGAGAATTATAAAATATGGAGAAGGCTCACCTATGACAATTACTACAAGGACATATTTTGTTTAATAGTTGGAAAACTGAAAAATCTGCTCAGCTCCAGATGCCAGCATGAGCCAGTCTCTAAACCCAATCCCTGCCACCAACTTTGTTCAAACAGTAAAGTAAGGACAAGTTAGAGAAAGGCAGTTTTCAAAGGGAGGTGCCAACCTGTTCTCATAGGCTTCAATGCCAATGGATCTCACATCTCAAAGGTAGCCATGCAATGCCTGATTCACTTTAAAGAAATTCTGTATTTTGAACTTTACCTAGCTAATCTCTCATTACCTTCTCTATGCCATATGAAAGAATTACTATTAACATCATAAAGAGACCTCCACAGGCTAATGTTGACCAGCTTTGTATCTATTAGTCAACAATCATACAGAAAATCTGAATATTTCCAGAGCTATGATTTTTAATTTCTCAGTTCCTAAATTTCTACTGAACTGATAGATTCCCCCTCCCCAATAAACCAAAGAAAAATTTGAATAGCCCAATATACAAAATAATGCAAAATGTGATTTGAATTACCAGAAACTGATTGCTGCCCTACTCCTCACACTGTGTAAATTATAATATTTGTATTAGTAAAGATTGTACCATATTTTACAGTTCACATTTGTCTAATTTAATCAACTAAACCTGTGAAGAAACAGAGATTTTTATAGATTTTTCAGTAACTTAAAAAAAAAAAAAGTGTTTTAGACATATGGAGAAACAGATCTATCTCCAACTCAAGTGCTTGCTTTATTTTTATTTTTTTTCAAAATTGCAGTTGCTCCTATTGGCACTGAATGGTGATTTTGCAGTTTGAGTTATCTGGAAATACACATTGGGATGAAGTTCGGGCTGCAAGATATTTCTTTAAAGATAAACATGTGTGTAAAGAAAGGGAGAGAAATAGGATCAGGCATTGGAATAGTCTTCCTGGGCTTCTCTAGTGCCTCAGCTGGTAAAAAATCTGCCAGCAATGCAGGAGACCTGGGTTCATTCCCTGGGTTGGGAAGATCCCCTGGAGAATGGAAAGGCTACACACTCCAGTATTCTGGCCTGGAGGATTGCATAGACTCTATAGCCCATGGGGTCACAAAGAGTTGGCCACCACTGAGTGACTTTCACTTCACTTCACTACTGGGTTGCAATCAGGACAAATCACAGGCAATCTGGCAAGAAGCTCAGGGAATATTAGGATCCACTGAAATGGCCTAGACTAGGCCAGGATGGTGAGTCTTTATAACCCTCCCTGTCTCTTTCAGTCAACAACAATGGATTGACACCAGGCTAGTCAGTTCTCCACAAATGCAGCAGAGCCAGAAGTAGACAGCTGCAAACCATTGGCTGACTGCATACTCCACAGCAAGCAGGCAGCAGTACTTCCTGGAAGTGGAATTTGGATAATGAGTTCTGTGTCTAATACAAATGTTATAAAAAGAAATGTCTTCCCTAAATCTCTCCAATGCTCCCATTCTTCCACATCCCAAATATGGAGACTTAGAGAGAAAGCAAACCTTTTGGAAATGCCTCTTTCCCTGTTTTGTTTTTCTTTCTTTCATTCTGCATTTATTAAAGTATAGTTGACTTACAACATTATATGTTTCAGGTGTACAACATAGTGTTTCTATATTTTTAGAGATTATAATTCATGTAAAGAATATGCCTGCAATGCAGGAACCAGAAGAGATGGGGATTCAATACCTGGGTTGGGAAGAATCCCTGGAGGAGGGCATGGCAACCCATTTCAGTATTCTTGCCTGGAGAATACCATGGACAGTGGAGCCTGGCAAGCTACAGTCCATGAGATCACAAAGAGTCAGACACAACTGAAGCAAATTAGCATGCATACAAAGATATTAGAAAATATTGAATACATTTCCTGCTTTTAAATACATGTAAAGCCTATCAAATCTCATAGATTTTAAAAAGATGGATACAAACAAATAAAAGAGTTATTTGGAAAATATACTGCAAAATAACAATTCTTCATCTCCTATAGTAATCACCCCCAATCCCTTAATGTACTCTAGTTAGACTTTGATAACTGTTATTATTGTACTCTCTCTATTTTATTGTAATTTATCTTTTATGTATTTAAAAAGGTTACGAAGGCTGAACACTATGTATTATTCAGTTTTGTGGTATATTATTCCTTCCATAATGACTAGCCCTTATTAAGCACTTGCTAAAACCACTAGACCATTCAGATATGACCTAAATCAAATCCCTTATGATTATACAGTAGAAGTGAGAAATAGATTTAAGGGCCTAGATCTGATAGATAGAGTGCCTGATAAACTATGGAGTGAGGTTCCTGATATTGTAAAGGAGATAGGGATCAAGACTATCCCCATGGNTGGAAAAGACTCTGATGCTGGGAGGGATTGGGGGCAGGAGGAGAAGAGGCCGACAGAGGATGAGATGTCTGGATGGCATCACTGACTCGATGGACATGAGTCTGAGTTGGTGATGGACAGCGAGGCCTAGCATGCTGTGATTCATGGGGTCGCAATGAGTCGGACACTACTGAGCGACTGGACTGAACTGAACTGAACTGAAACATTTTCTGAATGAATGTGTAAGTTTCACATCTTTCTTTCTCCACAATCTTAAAACTATTTTCTCATTACATATTTTCCTTCTTAACTGGGTTTAAAAGAACACAGAAATTAAAGAAATAGAATAAATCAACATTTAAATTACTAAAATTTTTTGGTAATTCTATATAGACACATCAAAAGACTAGGTGTTTTGTAGATATTCACACAACAATTCATCAAGAAATAAAAATTTCAAGTTTCTCAAAGTTATTAATTTCTATCAATATAGTAGTCCATTAGTGAGTTATTACTTTATATTTATTCTAGGCACTAAACAGCTAGAATGTAAGAAAAAGTGTTAACTGTAACTTTAAAAGCATATCCATCAGAAAAAATAATTTTAATGTAGCAACACTATAGAAATATAAAGAAGGAAGGGGAAAGATTGCTGAAAAATATTATAAAATTGCAGACCAATGAAATTTCTAAAACAAACAGAAAATCAGAGTAATGTGAATTTCCTGACAACTTAATTTGATGGTTTAAATTTACTCCAGGTAGGTTTTAATTCTCCTGGATCACTATCTTTATCTTCGGATTATTATTATAGCCTCATTCAAATCTTCCTTTAATTTTGTCTCATTTCTGTTACTCTACCAAGTCGTCTAACTCCTTCTATTTTGCTTTCTGACTTCTTTGGTGCATTCTTCAAGTTATTTAACTTATAAGTTACTTTATTCGTCTCCTGTGATCATCTTGGCCAACTTCAATGTCCAAATTGATGAGTTACCTAATCCCACCTCATAGCAGTTGACCTCCTTAATTTTTCACTCAATATTAAGGCTGTGAGATCCATCTATGTTAATTCACTAAGCTGGAATCTATTTTTGACAACGTTTGAATACACTAAAACGTATTGCTCCATTGTACCACCGTTGGACATTTGTTTTTTTCCCAGTTCTTGTTTATTATTAGCAAAACTGATTTGAATATGTTTTTGCATATAGCTCATAAATCATTTGTCCAAGAACTACTATACTTGTACACAATACACAAACAGAATTGTGTTGTAGGAATATGTATTATTAAATTTATAATGTGATCTCAAGCTATTTTCCAAAGTGACTGTTAAATTTCACCCCTTGAGCCCCAAAGTGCGAGAGAATGTATTACTTCATATCTTTGCCAAAATTTGTGACTAAGAGACATTTTATCCCTTGCCCAACTTTTAGTTATAATATATGAAGTAGTATCTCATAGTGGTTTTAACTTTATTTTCCTGATTAATAATGGATATATATCTATTATTCTTTATAATAAAATGTCTCCTCATGAGTTTTGTTCATTTTCTATTTGTTGTTTATATTTAAACATATTAATTTATAAGAGTTTTTAAAATATATGAATACTAATCATTTTTAATATGTGTTTCAAGTATGTTTTCCTAGTTTTTAGAATATCTTTTCATTCTTTTAATGCTATCTTCTGAAGAATAGATTTTCTTAATTTTAAGGTAGTAAAATGTATATCAATCTCTATGTTTTTACAGTTTATGATTTTTTTTAAGTAATTTTACTACCAAGGTTTGAAATGTTTCTTCTTCATTATATTATAAAAGGTTATGGTTTTTCTTTTTACATTTATATATGAACTGGTCTTATACTGACTGTTTAGCTTGCATGAAATGAGGGCGAGTGTTTTTTCCATCATGTGGATACTCAATAGTACTAGGACACTTTACTAGCAATTCCACTGTGTAGATTATACTTACAAAAGTTGATTGCAATGCTATCTCCCATCCTCCAACATCTTCTATAATGTAACATTTCTTCTCTGCCTTCAAAATGTGTGTTTTAGGTTCTCTCCTTATGAATGGGCTTATGACAGTACCATTAGATAGAAATGTGGCAGAACTTATTACAATGTAAAAGATATACACTCTACAACTCAGTGTCTGAACCATTGACATTTATTCCATGGAGGTTTACAAATGTCCTCACTATAGTATTTCTGAGACATTTACTGCAGCATCATGAAATGGCAACCCACTCCAGTACTCTTGCCTGGAGAATCTCATGGAGGGAGGAGCCTGGTAGGCTACAATCCATGGGATCACAAAGAGTCGGACACGACTGAGCGACTTTACTTTACTTTACTTTTACTATTATAGTAATAGGAAATAGGAGGCCATCCAAATGTACATTACAAAAGGAAATGGCAAAGTATGATTTATTCATTTCGTATATTCTAAATACTTGCAGTAGAAGCCAAAAAGATGGATGTGAATCTATATATGCATTCGTGCGTGCTCAGTCATGTCTGACTCTTTGCACTCTATGGACTGTAGGCTGTCAGGCTCCTCTGTCCATGGGATTCTCCAGGCAAGAATACTGGAATGGGTTATCATTTCCTCCCCCAGAGGATCTAACCTAGCGATGAAACTGGCATACCTGCAACTCCTACATTGACAGACAGATTCTTTACCACTGAGCCACCTGGGAAGCCTATGAATCTATATGCACTGATATGTAAANCTATGGACTGTAGGCTGTCAGGCTCCTCTGTCCATGGGATTCTCCAGGCAAGAATACTGGAATGGGTTATCATTTCCTCCCCCAGAGGATCTAACCTAGCGATGAAACTGGCATACCTGCAACTCCTACATTGACAGACAGATTCTTTACCACTGAGCCACCTGGGAAGCCTATGAATCTATATGCACTGATATGTAAAACTCTTCAAGAAATATCACTGAGTAAAATACAATTTGAGAACAAAGTGCATAGCATAAAATTTTCTGTTAAAACTTTATTGTGACTAAATATATCTATTTTATATATGTGTATATAGTTAAATATATATACATAAACATTTTATATATACAGTAAACATAAAAAGACTCTGGAAAGTAGAGAGAAGGCAGATAGGATACTAAGAAACTAGACAATGATAAGTTCCATGGGTTTTATTTTTTCCAACAAACAAACAGAAACTTCTCAGAGGACCTACTCCTAGGATTCTTTGTCTAAATCATCACTGATATTGTGTAGGATAAGTTCCTGAAATTCTGGTGGGTGGAAAGGCATTTTCATTTCTGTTTGTAGGATTGAAATATATCATCCAGCCAGAAAGCAGCAGTGACTCTAACAGTTCTGCCATTTCCCTCAGATTTCAGAATTCTGGTTAGAGGAAGCAAAATAAATAAATAAATAGAAAGATAAAATATACAATGATAAAACTCAAATACTGTGTCTTCTATTAAAAAACAAAACTACAAATCTTAAACTATAGGGTAGATAATATATATATTCTCTTATCATTTAATTTTCCCAGTTCCCTTCTTAAAATTTATCCTTAACTAGTAACTTCTCAAATAACATGAAATATGAAAATTTCTCTTCTTAAAATTTTCTGCCTAAAAATATTCTCCTTAATTTAACACACTATATTTTTTATTAGGAAAGAAATAAATGGGGCAGAAATAAATATTATACAACATTAAAATGTTAAAAATGTGAATTTTGAAATATTTAATTATTTACCCTGAGGTATATCATGCCATAACTTTTGAAAAATTACATCATCACCTTTGGATTATTTTCAGTTCAGTTCAGTGACTTCCCTGGTGGCTCAGATGTTAAAGCGTCTGGCCACAGTGCAGGAGACCTGGGTTCAATCCCTGGGTTGGGAAGATCTCCTGGAGAAGGAAATGGCAACCCATTCTAGTACTCTTGTCTGGAAAATTCCATGGACAGGGGAGCCTTGTAGGCTACAGTCCATGGGGTCACAAAGAGTCGGACACGACTGAGCAACTTCACTCACTCAGTCACTCAGTCGTGTCCGACTCTTTGTGACCCCATGAATCACAGCACACCAGGCCTCCCTGTCCATCACCAACTCCCACAGTTTACCCAAACTCATGTCCATTGAGTTGGTGATGCCATCCAGCCATCTCATCCTCTGCCGTTCCCTTCTCCTCCTGCCCCCAATCCCTCCCAGCATCAGGGTATTTTCCAATGAGTCAACTCTTTGCATGAGGTGGCCAAAGTACTGGAGTTTCAGCCTCAGCATCAGTCCTTCCAAAGAACACCCAGGACAAATCTCCTTTAGGATGGACTGGTTGGACCTCCTTGCAGTCCAAGGAACTCTCAAGAGTCTTCTTCAACACCATAGTTCCAAAACATCAATTCTTCAGCGCTCAGCTTTCTTCACAGTCCAACTCTGACATTCATACATGACCACTGGAAAAACCATAGCCTTGACGAGATGGACCTTTGTTGGCAAAGTAATGTCTCTGCTTTTGAATATGGTATCTAGGTTGGTCATAACTTTCCTTCNACTGAGCAACTTCACTCACTCAGTCACTCAGTCGTGTCCGACTCTTTGTGACCCCATGAATCACAGCACACCAGGCCTCCCTGTCCATCACCAACTCCCACAGTTTACCCAAACTCATGTCCATTGAGTTGGTGATGCCATCCAGCCATCTCATCCTCTGCCGTTCCCTTCTCCTCCTGCCCCCAATCCCTCCCAGCATCAGGGTATTTTCCAATGAGTCAACTCTTTGCATGAGGTGGCCAAAGTACTGGAGTTTCAGCCTCAGCATCAGTCCTTCCAAAGAACACCCAGGACAAATCTCCTTTAGGATGGACTGGTTGGACCTCCTTGCAGTCCAAGGAACTCTCAAGAGTCTTCTTCAACACCATAGTTCCAAAACATCAATTCTTCAGCGCTCAGCTTTCTTCACAGTCCAACTCTGACATTCATACATGACCACTGGAAAAACCATAGCCTTGACGAGATGGACCTTTGTTGGCAAAGTAATGTCTCTGCTTTTGAATATGGTATCTAGGTTGGTCATAACTTTCCTTCCAATGATGTAAGCGTCTTTAAACTTCAAGGTAGCAGTCACCATCTACAGTGATTTTGAAGTCCAAGAAAATAAAATCTGTTTCTACTTCCACTTTTTTTGTCTTCTATTTGTCATGAAGTGATGGGACCAGAGGTGTGCTAATAAGCTTACTGGCTTGTTTATATAGATTATTCCATTTCATACTCACTCATAACAATCCTAGAAGTACCAGGATAAAGAAACTGAGTTTAGAAAGTACAATTATCTTGCACAGAGTCACATAAATGGCAGATTTAAAAGTACTCTTTCCAGAACCCAGAGCCTTTGCCTTGATGCCATTGCACAGTGATGTGGTGAAATCAAAATATTGTACAGTCCTGACTTTGCCAATATGACAGTGAGCACATGCCAAAGCAAACCACTTGCGTTACTCCTCAAAGTACATCCCTTCTTTCTGTCTGTACTGAGACACAGATTTTGAAATATTAGTTCCTATGCTTCAATTCCCATCATTTCTGGTTTCCTAGTTGTCTCATAGCTTTCTGTCAATTGATTCAATTTCAGTTTGTGCTTCAGAAAGCAGGATCAGTTTAGATTTCAAATTCACTTTTGCTAAGTACTTAATTGAAGCAATTTTTCTTAAAAACACTTAATTGAGAGATAAATAATCTTGTTGTTTTTTTTATTATGTTACTTTTAATTTCAAAAGAAGGCTGTCTTTAATCATCAAGATCTAGAATCTGGCTAATGTAGATCATAGATGTTTTGAAAAATAAAGTTGATTTTTAAAAAGACACTAATTAAAAGGAAGACGCAAGAGAATGATGAAACAGTATATTTCTAGCTTTCCAAAAAGCTGGATCTCAGCCTGGGGTGATACAGGAGCAAAGACATCCCTACTTCTTTGCATATGTACAACTGCAGTAGTGCCTTCAACTACCACTTCTTTGAGGGTGTGGAAAGGTCTGCAAAATTTATCCTTATCCCCAGTCCTCACATGTGAGTACCAGCTAAAGAAGAGGAGGATTCGGGAGCATGAGCCAACACACATATCTGAGGGAAATTGGCTTGGGATGAAGAGTGGGACCCAAAGGCTGTAAGATAAATATCCCAGGCAAGAGATTGGATTAAAAAAAAAGATACAGCCAAGTGATTAGGTGGGCAGACTCTGATTTCCCCTCCAGGTCTTGAACACTGAGAATGGACCCACAAGTCACATTGTCTGGTAAATTACAGCCAATACATGTAGAGATGAGTTTAATATTTCAGACTAGTTGTATTTAATTCAAGATCAGAAAACACTCCCCTGATGACAAGATGATTAATAGGTCCCTTCTCTTCCTAGATACACCCAGAAAACAGAACAAAACAAAACAAAACCAGATTGACTGGAAGTGACCTTCATTTATCAGGTTTTAGCTTTTTTTTCCCTGCCTTCAATGCAAATAGGAGATTGTGAGCTAAGTTGAGCTAGCTCTGTGATAAAGAAGCAAAGCTGCAATTTAGCACACAAAATACTAAGCTTAAAGTTGAACTGTGAACTTTAAAACTTCTAAGATTATCCACACTCAAATTCTGACAGTAAAATTTTATGCCTTTACTCTTAGCCAAGTATATTAAACCAATCACATATTATTGTTCATTCTTAAACTCTCTTTCTAACTGCCTATTTCTTTAGAATTATTCTAAATATTCTAAAATATTCTATTTTAATAGAACATGACCTAGTTATTAAGTTGAAGATACAGTAAATGACATTGTAAAGGAGAGTTGTGTAATAACGGTAAATACTGGGAAAATTGTTATACTAGAAATTAGAACTGAAGATAAGTATGTATTTTTGTGTGGCTTCCTGTAACTTAAACTGAAATATGTCAATATAAAGATGTAAGTATTGCTTAACAGAAGTCGAAACAGCTTATAGAGTGAGGCAATCTTTTAGTACCTAATATTGATACTAAAATGGATTTGCCTCCTGGTTATATATATTTACCTGTATGTATATACTTCCACACATATAGTATTAGTATCCTGTTGCTGTTGTAATAAAAATACCACAAACTTTGTGACTTAAAACAACATAAATTATTATGTAGCAGTTCTTGAGGTCAGAAGTCCAATCTGGGTCTCACTGGACTAAAATGAAGGTGTTGGCAGGGCCACCTTCCTTCTGGTCGTTCTAGAGGATTTTCCCTTGCGTTTCCAACTTGCATAAGCCACCCTGCATTCCTCGGTTTGTGTCCTTTTTTCCATATTGAAAGCAAGCAGCTGCTTCACTCTGACTTCTTCTTCTATCATTACTTCTCTTTCTCTTACTCTGACTGCCCTGCCTCACCTCTTACTTATAAAGATGCTTGCTATATTGGGTCCAGTAGAAGAAGGAATATTCCAGAATAATCTCCCCATATCAAAATCCTTAATCACATGTGCAAAGCTCCTTTCCCATGTAAGACAACATATTCATCAGTTCCAGGAATTAGGAAGTGAACATTTTGGAGAGAGAATTA
Source organism: Neotragus moschatus (assembly GCA_006410615.1). NCBI lineage: Eukaryota > Metazoa > Chordata > Mammalia > Artiodactyla > Bovidae > Neotragus > Neotragus moschatus. Next base: position 431,763 of record SJYA01000124.1, read on the forward strand.
TTTTTCCTACCACACACATATATTGCACAAAATAAGGAAACACTGACAGTTTAGCTGTTTCTTATATTTATGCACTGCTTCTGCTGCTGCTAAGTCACTTCAGTCGTGCCCGACTCTTTGCGACCCCATGGACTGCAGCCCACCAAGCTCCTCCGTTCAGCAATAAATTTGAGGGAAACATTTAAAATGTACCTCTCTGCATTCATGTAAATGACGTATATTATTTTTGGTAATGAAGCTTAATGCAAGTTTCATTTGTCTTTAAATGTCTAAATATAACCATTTGAAATTGCTGAATTAAAACTAAGCTTTAAATATGTGCTGTGCTTAGTCACTCAGTCATGTCCAACTCTTTGCAACTCCATGCCAGGCTCCTCTGTCCATGGGATTTTTCAGGCAGGAATACTGGAGTGGGTTGCTATATAAGTGAAATTCCCTGGGGCTCAGGCAGTAAAGAGTCTAAACTACAATGTGGGAGACCTCAGTTACATCCCTGGGTGAGGAAGATCCCCTGGAGAAGGAAGTGGCAACCCACTCCAGTATTCTTGCCTGGAAAATCCCATGAACAGGGGGGAATTGCAAGCTACAGTCCATGGGGTCACAAAGACTTGGACATAACTGAGTGATTTCACTTTCATTTTGCTATATAAGAGTATATAAAGCAAAATTCTCTTATTATTCTGAAAATAATTGAATCCTTGTTGGTATGTGAGATAGTAACAATGCAACCTATACATGGATGAAGTCCTCTTCCTTTCTTTTTCTTCTGTGTTCACGCTTCTTGTTTTGTCTGTCTCTCCACAGTCTTCCTGCATTTGGGGGTGGGGGGTTATTTAAGCATTGTATACAATTCCTTTTCTTTTCTCCTCTTAGGGTATCAATTATAATTTTTAACTTATTTTTAGTAATTGTTTTTATGTTTTCAGTATAAATATAGAAAAAAATCCTAGTCTTTTTTCAAATAATATTATGCCATTTCACAGAGAAGTTAATTACCTTTTATCAGAGTATTCAGAATTCTTCCCTTTCCATCTAAAATTTTTGTCATTCATTTTCCTTATCTATGAACTGTTGTCACTGCATGCTTTATTGTCTCTATTATTTTGAACAAACTGTTATCAGTTAGATTCTGTTGTCTGTTATCTGTACAGTCCTTGGAATTCTTCAGGCCAGAATACTGGAGTGGGTAGCCTTCCTTCTCCAGGGGGTCTTCCCAACCCAGGGATCTAACCCAGGTCTCTCCCGTTGCAGGCGGATTCTTTACTAGCTGAGACACCAGGGAAGTCCATCTGTTACATTAAAAATGAAAAAAAAAAAAAAAAGATATTTTGTTTTTAACTTCTTTTATTTCTTCTGTAACACTCTTCCTTTTATTATGAAGCTCCAAATTTCCTTTTTTCTTCTTTTTGAAGAGTTTCTTTGAACATTTTTTATGAGGTAGGTTGGCCAGCAAGAAGTTTTCTCAGTTACTGTTTATCTGAGAAAGTTTTTTTTTGTTTTTTCTTATTCGCTGCTGAAGAACAATTTTGTTGAATATGAAATTCTGGTTTGGTGATTATTTTTTCCCAGTACTTAAAACTTTTAACTTCTCTCTCTTCTTTCTTGCATGGTTTCTGAAGACAAGACCAATGTGATTCTAATTTTTGTTTCTTTATTGCTAGGTTTTTTTCTCTCCCTTTTCTTTTTAAGATTATTCCTTCAATTTCAATTTTCTGAAGTTTGAATGTGATATGTGTGACTGTTTTGGCATTTGCTTTCTTGGTGTTCTCTGAGCTCCCTGTGTTCTTTTGTTTCTTCTGATATTCAGCTTACACATGTTATACTTTTTATAACTATTTCACAGCTCTTGGGTATCATGTTCTGTCTTTTCCATTTTTCTATACATTTTGGTTTTATAAATTTCTATTAATATATCTTCAAAGTCATTGATTCTTTTCTGAAGTGTGCCTTGGCTTCGCTGGTGGGTCAGCAGTAAAAAAATCCAATGTAGGAGATGCAGATTCGATCCCTGGGTTGAGAAGATCCCCCAGAAAAGGAAATGGCAACCTACTCCAGTATCTTGTCTAGGAACTCCCATGGACAGAGGAGCTTGGCAGGCTAAAGTCCAAAGGCTCTCAAAGAGTCAGACTTGACTTAGTGACTAAAACAACAACAAGGTACAGATGGAGGGGAAGTGTTCTACCATCCTCTGATGTAAACCTGTGCTCATGGGCAATAATCTTCACACATGCTTCTTTGTTTGTTTGGTTGGGTCTCCCTTATATGAGAGAGGAAGATAAGTTCAGGCTGCCTTGGGCATACATCTTCAGGTAAGAAGAGAGGGGTTGGAGTTAGGTATTCTCTTCTACCATGTGGAAGGCTGGAAGGGGCTGGAATTATGTATTCCCTTTTCCTTGTTGATTTGTCTCTGGCTAAACTCCAGTCTGGTTCCAAATTGGGAAAGGAGTATGTCAAGTATATTGTCACTTTGCTTATTTATCTTATATGCAGAGTACATCATGCAAAATGCCAGGCTGGATGAAGCACAAGCTGGAATCATTATTGTTGGGAGACATATTAATAACCTCAAATACACAGATGACACCACCCTTATGCCACAAAGTGAAGAAAAACTAAAGAGAGTCTTCATGAAGGCAAAAGAGGAGAGTGAAAAAGTTGATTTAAAACTCAACATTCAGAAAACTAAGATCATGGCAGCTGGTCCCATTACTCCATGACAGATAGATGGGGAAACAGTGGAAACAGTGGCTGACTTTATTTTCTTGGGCCACAAAATCACTGCAGATGGTGACTGCAGCCATGAAATTAAAAGACACTTGCTCCTTGGAAGAAAAACTATGACCAAACTAGACAGCATATTAAAAAGTAGAGACATTGCTTTGCTCACAAAGGTCTGTCTAGTCAAAGCTATGATTTATCCAGTAGTCATGAATGGGTGTAAGAGCTGGACTATAAAGAAAGCTGAGTGCCAAAGAATTGATGCTTTTGAACTGTGGTATTGGAGAAGACTCTTGAGAGTCCCTTGGACTGCAAGGAGATCAAACCAGTCAATCATAAAGGAGATCAGTTCTGAATATTCACTGGAAGGACTGATGATGAAGCTGAAGCTCCAATACTTTGACCACCTGATGCGAAGAACTGAATCCTTAGAAAAGACCCTGATGCTGGGAAAGATTGAAGGCAGGAGGAGAAAGGGATGACAGAGGATAAGATGGTTGGATGGTACCAGGAACTCAATGGACATGAGTTTGAGCAAGCTCTGGGTGTTGGTGATGGACAGGGAAGCCTCACGTGTTGCAGTCCATGGGGTTGCAAAGAGTCAGCCACGACTGAGCAACTGAACTGAAGACTGAAACCCCAGTCAGTTAGGATGTACTAAAACAATTTCTCTCAAAGTTGGGCCATGTTATGAGGAATAGCATGACCTTGTCATATTACAAAGTGGCTATATTCTTCCTCTTGCTGCCAGTAATGGCATGAAGGGATTTTTCTCTAACCTTTATTATAAGAACAAGGTAGGGCACCTGTTGGTAAAAATTACAAATATGTAATTTCTTAAGACTGGACACTCCTGAAATTGTTATGTCTCAAATTTACCTACACTAGTTCAGTTCAGTTCAGTCTGTCAGTCATGTCCGACTCTTTGCGACCCCATGAATCCCAGCACGCCAGGCCTCACTATCCATCACCATCTTCTGGAGTTCTCTCAGACTCACATCCATAGAGTTTGTGATGCCATCCAGCCATCTCATCCTCTGTCGACACTTCTCCTGTCCCCAATCCATCCCAGCATCAGAGTCTTTTCCAATGAGTCAACTCTTCGCATGAGGTGGCCAAAGTACTGGAGCTTCAGCTTTAGCATCACTCCTTCCAAAGAAACCCGAGGGTTGATCTCCTTCAGAATGGACTGGTTGGATCTCCTTGCAGTCCAAGGGACTCTCAGTCTTCACCAACACCACAGTTCAAAAGCATCAATTCTTCGGCTCTGAGTCTTCTTCACAGTCCAACTCTCACATCCATTCATGACCACAGGAAAAACCATAGCCTTGACTAGACGGACCTTAGTCAGCAAAGTAATGTCTCTGCTTTTGAATATACTACCTAGGTTGGTCATAAATTTTCTTCCAAGGAGTAAGCATCGTTTAATTTCATGGCTGCAGGCACCATCTACAGTGATTTTGGAGCCCAAAAAAATAAAGTCTGACACTGTTTCCACTGTTCCCCCATCTATTTCCCATGGTCATGGGAGCAGATGCCATGATCTTGGTTTTCTGAATGTTGAGCTTTAAGCCAACTGTTTCACTCTCCTATTTCACTTTCATCAAGAAGATTTTTAGCTCCTCTTCACTTTTTGCCATAGGGGTGGTGTCATCTGCATATCTGAGGTTATTGATATTTCTCCTGGCAATCTTGATTCCAGCTTGTGTTTCTTCCAGTCCAGCATTTCTCATGATGTATTCTCCATAGAACTTAAATAAGCAGGGTGACAATATACAGCCTTGATGTACTCCTTTTCCTATTNTTTGAGATTGCATCCAAGTACTGCATTTTGGACTCTTTTGTTGACTATGATGGCTATTCCATTTCTTCTGAGGGATTGTTGTCTGAAGTAGTAGATATAATGGTCATTTGAGTTAAATTCTCCCATTCCCACTGTTTCCTAGAATGTCAACATTCACTCCTGCCATCTCTTGTTTGACCACTTCCAAATTGCCTAAATTCATATCTACAGTTTCCCTACCCCAATACAAATTCCCACATAAGATTCTGTTCCTGAGCTTCTGGTATGATAAGATGTGATCCTCTGTTATTGTCTCTCTAATTTCCAGGGTAGCAGTTTTTTCTGTGACCTCAATTCTCTGTTGGAAAAGGAAATGGCAACCTATTCCAATATTCTTGCCTAGAGAATCCTGTGAACAGAGAAGCCTGGTGGTCTGCTGTTCACAGGGTCACACAGACACGACTGAAGTGACTTAGCAAGCACACATGCATTGGAGAAGGAAATGGCAACCCACTCCAGTATTCTTGCCTGGAGAATCCCAGGGACAGAGGAGCCTGGTGGGCTGCCATCTATGGGGTTGCACAGAATCGGACATGACTGAAGCGACTTAGCAGCAGCAGCAGCAGCAGCCATTCTCTGTTGAATCTCATCTCAGAAAGCTGCTGATTTTCAGATTTTCTTTTTTCTTGTTGTGAAAATTCTAAGTGATAATGTCCCATCTCCTTACATTTTTATTACTAAATTTTAACATTCCATTTTATGATATCAGATTTCAGAACAGTTCTTAGTTTCAGTGATTGTCTTTTTTATTACATAAGTTGCATTGGAGAGTTATTTGAAATCAAGCATCTTTATTTCTTTCTTGACACATCAGAGTAAATTACTTGTAAGATATACTGACATAGTAACTTTTCCACTGCCTCTCTTCCAAATTAAAAATTCTGAAATGTTTGGCCAATACTGGATAAAAAGTGGGAAAAAGGCATTGTCTTTACCCCCTTCAAAGCTCACTTGGTTAGGAATTTCCAAAATATAGCAAACGAATTGAAATATCATTTAATCCCTCCCCCCCAAAAAAAACTTTAATTAGCCAGTTTCCACACATTTTCTTTCCATATATATTTTATAACATAACGTGGGTCATAGGTTTATATTCTGGCCAGTAGTATATTGTAGGAACTAATACATATCATTTCCAGTCCTGCCCACAAAATTTTTTAATCAATAATTTTCCCTCTATTTTCCTATCAGCAGCAAGTTTGGGGTGACCTGTCTAAGATTACAATGACACAAAGATGGACGAATAATTGATCCCTGAGCTATTACTACTAAGGATAGCAAAGCAACCTGAATTTAATTTTGATATAAAATAAGAAATAAATTTGAATGTGGAAAGCCAAAAAATATGTGAGAGCTTATTTGTCAAAAAGAATTCATCTGGCTTACTCTAATACCTAAATCATAACAATGTATGAAATAATTATTAAGTTAAAATGGTAGAATAAAGAAAATATGGAAGACAAATAAAGAAAACTTAAATTCTCAATTATTTTGGTAATGAAATTGCACTGCATACTCTGTGAGGGAAATGATCTATTTTAATCAACCCAATACCCTCTTGGGTATAGTACTGATGTGAATACATATGGTTTATAATACTGATAGAATTTTGGACACTTGAAAGTAGCAATAGCATGGTTGAGTGATGAGCCACATAGAGCCTCCACAACCTTTTTGTTCATATGCACATTAAGTAAGTGCTAGGGTGTCTGGTGGAGAAGGCAATGGCAACCCACTCCAGTACTCTTGCCTGGAAAATTCCATGGTCGGAGGAGCCTGCTAGGCTGCAGTCCATGTGGTCGCTGAGTTGGACATGACTGAAGTGACTTAGCAGCAGCAGCAGCAGGATGTCTGAGGAAAAGTTAACTGACTTCCACAAAGTAGGAAATCTTGTTGATATTATAAATTGCCTCCTCCAAATAAGAGCTATTTAGGCTTGCCAGGTGGCTCAGTGGTAAAGAATCCTCCTGAAACACAGGAGACGCAGGAGATGTCGGTTCGATTCCTAGATCAGGAAGATCCCCAGAGAAGGAAATGGCAACCCACTCCAGTATTCTTGCCTGGGGAATCCCACGGAGAGCGAGTCCGGGAGGCTACAGTTGATAGATTCACAAAGAGTTGAACAGGACTGAAGCAACTTAACACGCACGCACGGTAAGAACTGTTAGGGGACATTCACCTACAGAATTCACATTCTCCTATTCTGGTCTGCATGCTCTTATGAATGCTTACATTTATGCCTAGGTGAATAACTTGACATCTCTTTTTTATTGAATTGCTTGAGTAACTCAGTCTCGTGGTGGTCTGTGGTCAGGTACTTTGTCTCCCCAGGACTTAGGGGTAAGTCAACAGCTATTTCTCAAGTGGAGTCTGTGTTTTTATTGCACAGAGAATGACTGTGCTCCAAAACCACACGGACCATCCGCTGTGAAAATGATTCTCCTGGTGGGGTTTGCCGCAAGATCAATACAATATCCGGAGCTTTCACTGACACTCTGCACATTTCCTCTTCTGTCTCTTTCTGTCCTGTCAGCCCTTTCCAACTCCTGAAACCTATCTATTGTGCCCTCTGAGATTCACTGTTTATTGTCAGCAAAACCCTTCAATCCAAACATTTTTTTTTACTTCCTTTCTCCAGTGTAAACCTGGCTCTCCCTGAGGATTTTAGTTACCCTGCAGCATTTTTAGGTGATTCTCTCTCCCTGCACACACTTTATATATCCCTAGGACTGAGATGGAGGTTGGAGAGGACATGGGGGGAAGGTAAAATCCTTACTGCTTCTCTTTCTAATTTTAGAAATGTCCCTTTCCTGCTCCCTAACAACTCCCCAAATTGATTTCTGTGTACCAGATGCCCACCGGCCCTCATTGTTGCAATTGTAGTCCCATTCCTAGAACAATCCTCCTTTACAGATGAGAAGAATAGTAAATTTGAAGATTAAAGCCATAGACTCTGTCTAAAATGGAATACACAAAGAAAAATGATTAAAACAAATTTAAAGTGTATCACTGAGATGCACACTGGACAACGTCAAGCACCTGAGTATATGTATAAGTTGAGTCCCTGATGTATATGAGGCGACCAAAAAAGGGCTATTTGAAGAAATTATGACTAGAAAATTTCCAAATTGATTTTAAGTTTATAACCACAGATTCAAAAAGTTAAAAAAAACCACACACACACACACACACACAAAACAAAGGCAAGAAAAAAATATAAAACTATATCAAGGAACATGGTAATTAAATTGTTAGAAATAATTAATAAAGATAAAATTGCAAAAGCAGTTTGAGGAAAAAACTTATTTTGTACAAAAGAAAGAGAAAATATAATACAATATTTTTCATCAGAAATAATTCAAGACATAAGAAAGTGTTACATTTTAAGGCACTGATAAAACCCCAAATGCCCAGTTTTTAGTTTGCTATTCAACCGAAATATATTTCATAATTGAAAGGGAGAATACTGGTTTTTGGATATAATGGCATAGGTTCAATTTCCCTTGCTATTCCCCTCAAAATACTACTGAGTTCCTGGAAGTAACTGAATATCCAATCATAAAATCATTCTGAAAGTTGGGAAGAGGAAGATAGACTGGCTAGAGACTTCAGAGTTTAAACAAAGCCATCATGATGGGTTCCCTGGGTTTTCTTTTCCCAGATATCCTGAACTGTAGGTTACAAGAATTATCATACAGAATAACCAACCAATGCCAAAAAATAAATGCATAAACTAAAAGAAAAGCTGACCTTCTCTTGACCAAAAAAACCAGGGGAAAGGGAAGCCTGGTAGGGATTTCCCTAAAGGTAAAGACCTACCCACAACACAGAGGTAGCCATAGGACTCAGTGGACCAACTTATTTTCCACACACACTCACTGGTAGCAGCTGATCCAATTTGCCTTCAGCAGCAGAATTCAACAGAGACACTTGGAAGGGTCTACCCATCTCCTATCCCACATCTGATGTCAGCAGGGAGCCTGTTTTGCCTTCCAATAGTATTAGCAGGCCTGCTGTCTCCTAACCCAATGCCCAATCTCAGATAGCCACCCAGACCTAGAAGAAACAAAACAGCTTTGAAAAGAAGAAAACTGTTTGAGGATTTAGACCTACAGCAATCAACAAAGTATATTACTGGTGTCACGATAGGCACACTGATCAGTGGAATAGAAAAGAGAATCCAGAATAAACACAGACCTACATAAAAAATTATTTTCTTGACCAGTGGTGTGATCCTGCATGCTGCTGCTGCTGCTGCTAAGTCGCTTCAGTCATGTCTGACTCCATGCGACCCCATAGATGGCAGCCCACCAGGCTACCCCATCCCTGGGATTCTCCAGGCAAGAACACTGGAGTGGGTTGCCATTTCCCTCTCCAATGCATGAAAGTGAAAAGTGAAAGGGAAGTCACTCAGTTGTGTCCAGCTCTTGGTGACCCCATGGACTGCAGCCCACCAGGCTTCTCCATCCATGGGATTTTCCAGACAAGAATACTGGAGTCGGGTGCCATTGCCTTCTCTGATCCTGCATGTGGAAAAAGGATACTATTTTCAATAAATGATGCTGGAACTACTAGATACCCATATGCAGAAAATAAACTTCAATTCATATTTGATACCATAAAATTAACTCAAAATAAAAAATGATCCAAATGTAAACTCATAAAATATTTATCAGAAAATGTTAGAAGAAAATTTTTGTGAACTTAGGGAAATATTTAGCAGCCATGTCACCAAAAGCAAAATACAGAGGAGGAAAAAAAGGTATTCTTTGGATTTATAAATAGTAAAAGTTTTACTTTTCACTTCCTGGGATAGGTGATCAAGGTTAACTTAAGATTAGTATCAATTGAGGGACATGCTACAAAATGCAGTATTTTCACCTCAAAATTGTTATCAAAGACAAATTCTGAAAAATTCTCACAGTCGAGAAATAGAAGCCTAAAGAAACATGAAAACTAAGTGTAATACAGTATCCTAGATGGAATGCTGTAATGTAAATAGGACATTAAGTATAAAGTGTGAAGATATAAGTAGTATATTGGCTATATGTAATGATAATGCATCAACACTGGTTCATTAATTGTAACGTGCTGTACTTAGTTGCTCAGTCATGTCTGACTCTTTGTGACCACATGGACTGTAGTGCACCAGGCTCTCTTTCCATGAGGATTCCCCAGGCAAGAATACTGGAGTGGGTAACTTTTTTCCCTTCTCCAGGGGATCTTCTCAACCCAGGGATTGAACCCAGGTCTCCCGAATTGCAGGCAGATTCTTTACCAGCTGAGCCACAAGGGAAGCCCATGTGTAAGGACAATATATCAACATTAGTTCATTAACTGTAATGTGCTGTGCTTAGTCACTCAGTCCTGTCCAACTCTTTGTCACCCCATGGACTCTAGCCCACCAGGCCCCTCTGTCCATGAGGATTCTCCAGGCAAGAATACTGGAATAGGCTGTCATCCCCTCCTCCAGATCAAACCTAGTCCTCCCACATTGCAGGCGGATTCTTTGTTGTCTGAGCCACCAGGCAAGTCCATAATTGTAATAAATATGGTATATTAATATATGCATAATAAATATGCCATACATAAATTAAAAGACACTTTCTCTTTGGAAGAAAAGTTATTATCAACTAGACAGCATGTTAAAAAGCAGAGACATACTTTGCTGACAAAGGTCTGTCTAGTCAAAGCTATGGTTTTTTTCCAGTAATCATGTATGGATGAAAGAGTTGGACTATAAAGAAAGCTGAGCACTGAAGAATTAATGCTTTTGAACTTTGGTGTTGGAGAAGACTCCTGAGAGTCCCTTGGACTGCAAGGAGATCCAACCAGTCCATCCTAAAGGAGATCAGCCCTGAATATTCACTGGAAGGACTGATGCTGAAGTTGAAACTCCAATACTTTGGCCACGTGATTCAAACTGACTCACTGGAAAAGACCTTAATGCTATGAAAGACTGAAGGCAGGAGGAGAAGGGGATGACAGAGGATGAGATGGTTGAATGGGATCACTAACTCAATGGACATGAGTTTGAGCAAGTTCTAGGATTTGGTGATGGACAGGGAAGCCTGGCATGCTGCAGTCCATGTGGTCTTAAAGAATCAGGCATGACTGAGTGAACTAAACTGAACTGATGCCATACCAATGTACAATATTAAAAGTAGGGAAATGGTAAAGAATATGATAGGAACTCTCTGTACTATCTTTGTAATTTTTCTGTAAATGTAAATTTTAAAAATAAGTAAAAATTATTAAAATATAGTTTGAAGAAAAAACCAAAAGTTGCTATTTGTAAGACAATATTAAGGAAATTAAAGAGCCAAGCCAGACTAGGAGAAAATATTTTCAAAGAATATATCTGATTAAAAAAACAACACTTAAATCCATAGTATATAAGTTCTCTAAACCCAATTACAAAAACACAAAACACATAGTATATAAGTTCTCTAAACCCAATTACAAAAACACAAAACAAAACAAAATAGGCATCATAAAAGTATGCAGAATATTTGAACATAAGCTTAAACAAAACAAAAACATACCAATGACAAGTAAGAACATAAAAAGGTGCTTATTACCATTTGCAATTATGGAAGTACAAATTAAAACTATAATGATTTGCCAGTAGACAGATATTTCAATTGTTAAAATGAAAAATCTTGGTCTTTGCCAAATGTTGGGAAGGATGTAGAAAAACTGGAACTCTCATACATTTCTGATAGGAGCATAAACTGTACAATTACACGGAAAATAGCATTAAGGTTTCTTAGAAAGTCACGCACATTTTAACACGTGAGTAAGTGTTTCTATTCCTACTTATTTATTCAAGAAAAGAGAAAACTATTTGCCCCAAAACTTCATAGCAGCTTTTTTTGAAATAGCTCCAAATTGGAAGTATTGTAAAAGTCTAACAGCAGATGTTGGAGAAAGAAGTGGCAACGCACTCCAGTGTCCTTGCCTGGAGAATCCCAGGGACTGGGGAGCCTGGGGGCTGCTGTCTCTGGGGTCACACAGAATCAGACACGACTGAAGCGACTTAATAGCAGCAGCAGCAACAGATGTATAAAAATAAACCTGTGACTCAGTATTAAATTAAAAACTAATTACTATGGATGAATACCACAAAATGGATGAATCTCAAATTATGCTCAGTGAAATCATCCACACAATACAGAGTACATATTATGCAATTCATTTATATAAATTATAAAAAGTACAAATAGGTGTAAGGAAATATTTTAAGTTGTTGAAAATGTTCACTACTTTGATTTCTGTTATTGTCTCATGGGTATGTCTGTCAAAATTTATCGAACTGTACACCTTAAATGTATGCATTTGAATTTGTCAGTTATATCTCAGGAGAGCTACTAAAATAAATTTCCCATTTGGTGGGTCTATATTTTTCTCTTTCAGTTATTTAATTATTTTTTTCCCCATAGTATATGAGAAATAGTGAATCACATAAGCTTCTGATTTATAAATCGACAGAGATGGACAGAAATGACAGAGAGACAGAGACAGAATAGAGGAAATGATTGTTCATGCTAATGCCTATTATGGTGAAGAGAGAATTTAGATTCGGTGTTAAATCTTCCACATATATGCTGATATTTTCATAATCAGAAATTATCTATGCACAAATTAAAAAGTTAAAAGTTATTGTTTTGCACTGTTTTCTGAAAAAAAGCATGGCTTTAGACAGCTAACTTTTTTACAAAGTTAATTTATACTTCCATAGCAATCAGAATACACTAGAATATTTGAAAAAGTAGACATGTATAGTTTTTAGGAGTACTTTTATAAAATTTTATCTTTATTTGCTTATAACCCACCAGATTCCTCTGTCCATGCAATTCTCCAGGCAAAAATACTGGAGTGAATTGCCATGCCCTCCTCCAGGGGATCTTCCTAACCCAGGGATCAAACTTGTGTCTCCTATGTCTCCTGCATTGGCAGGTAGGTTCTTTACCACTAGCACCACCTGGGAAGCCCTATACACACATACACACATTCACTTTTATATAAAATAAAACTAAATATATAACTGTATATATAACTATTTATATACTTAATTATATCTAGTTTTCTTTACATAAAAATCATAACTTGCTTGGATAAAATGAAAATACAACCTAATATGAACTGGATTTAATATAAATATGGAACTTAGAAAGTACCATATTTTCAGGGCAAAGGCTAAAATATTTTATAATGCACAGTTTAAAACCATTATCTGCTTACTTGAAATATCCAGATTAGTGGCATGTAATAGAAAAGAAACCAAGATGATTTATTGCATTTATCTGAGTAGAGAAATTATATTAGATGATAAATATCTTGCATTGCTTTCAATTGAATAGTTGAATCAAAATTTTCCATGATATTGTTCAGTCTGTATCTATTCCTTTATTTTCCATACTCATAAAATTACAAGGGATAAAGACATCATTCAGACAGACTCCATTGAATATCAGGCCTCTCTTTGTATTAGAAAATTAAACTTTAGTATGGCTAATGGATATTCCATTGTTTAATGAGGAGCAGTCATTGCCCTTATAACCAAGTACCCTTTCTGGCTTCTCTAAAAGCTCTCAGAATTCTGTAATCATTAATGGTAGAGTTTGAGGAAAGCATTTGTCTGTTAAATAAATATATGCTCAGAACTGTCTTTTCCAGAGGGATCTTTTCCTCAAGTTTAAATAATAGTACAGGCAACATGAAATGAACCAACAATTACAGTCTGTGTAATGCATGTAAACATAAGGAGCTTGTATGTACAGAATCGAGAGTAAAAGATTGGAATTTTGTTAATGTAGAAAATTTTCCCACTGGGAATTATGCTTGTATTAAATTTTAAATACAAGTAAGAATTATTCAGATGTAGAAGGAGAAATTAAGGCATTCCAAGCAAAGGAGACACAGCATGTGAGAATGTACTGAGGTGAGAAATAGCATGCTAATTGTTGCTTTTTCGCCATTATTATACCTTAGTAGTTTAAAACCCATTGGGGAAATTGATGAGTTCCCAGAGAGTAAACTCGAACACTTGAACAGAAAAACACTGTGGCAACTGGGAACACAGAGATTGGCTGGAAAATCACCTGGAAACATGCTGAGTGAAATGCTGTACCATATTTGTTTGGCCATCTGGCTGTGCTTCTAAACAGTGATGCCAGAACAAGATAAAAATTTGGCAAGTAGTATAAACTATGGCATTCAGAAACTAATGAAAATGCATCCTAGAAGCAACAGACAGATTCAAATTAATGGGCCAGGGTTACCGCTTCACAGAATGAACTGATAATTCAGTTCCATTATTTATGTCCTTTCCTCCCTCACCATATTTTTCTCTGAAGGGAAAAAAAATTATATGTGTATACCATAAATTTAGTTAAAGTCAAGCTTTACTCTCATTTACAAGCCCTTCTGTTTCTTTAAGGGGACAGTTAACGGGCGTGGGCTCATCTCCTATATGTAGATATTATATTTCAGATTTTAGGATACATTTTCTTTCCAAGATTTGGGGGAGAGAGTATACAGCAAATTATCATTAAATATTTCTCCCAGTTATTATATATTAATGTGCAATGTAAATATGAGGGGTTTATTATAAAGATGGCCCTGAATCTTTACCTCTCTGTACCCACAGCTATGCAGTGTGAGCCTTTATCAGCTGCTCCTTCCTTTGGCACTGGTGGGAAGTGCACACCATGCATAGGAAACTGCACCGAGGCCCGTCCCTAATCACTTTAAAAAATACCCAGTGAATTTTCTTTCCTTGTGCTCTCAGGACATTTTTGTATCTGCTTGTTCCTATGTAAGGCAGAAGGGCACGTGGGAGGTGTGAAGTGTAAAAGTAGTTAGCAGATAAACATCAAAAATAAATTGACAGCCTTTATTATAATTCACCTCTGGTGTTTGCCTGATGACTGAAACATGCTATGTTGCATTTAATTGAATTGAAACTCTTTCAAGTGTGCTATTATGGTAATCTATAAGAGCTGCAAAGCGAGGTCATTAAGAAATATGAAAGTTGGATTGACTATTTCTAGACATTTAAACTGTGCTAATCTAAAAGGTATATGAGTATTGAAGAAGAAATATGATGTGAAGAACACATCACAGGAAATAAAATTATGAAATCTGGGCAAAATATAAGAAAGCCGAACTATGAAATCACTAGTAAGCACCCAAGGTCCCATAGAAGCTTGGAGGTAGTTAGCCTTTGAACGACCAGGAAATGAAAGCGCAGAATTTACAGCTGGTACCTGTCCTGCCTGATACTTTCAGTTGCAAATTTCAATCCACCAGCTATAGCAGCACAGAACCACAGGCTTACATGCTTAATGTGGCAGAGAACACAGTTCAGGAATGTAAAAATAGCTGGGAATTAAGACAGAAAGCCCTAGGTGTAAGATTGCCACAGAAAAATTCAAACATGCATATACACCTCCCAAATGCTTCACTGATCCCTAACATAAATACCAAGAAGAGACTCCAGAGTTTTTCTTCCATCCAAGAAACCAGAGAATAAAAATTTAACCTTGAAAGAAAACTGTGCTGTGTAAGCTTTTCAAGTTTGCTCTGTTGGCTGTGCATTTGTGAGCGTAGGAGCAGCTTCAAAAGCCAAAAAGCAGGCGAGTTAACTGTCGACTGGAACAAAAATCTCATAAATCCTATAAGAAGATAAAAAAATTTAAATTTGGTACAAAATATTATCTATAGTGTCCAACAACGAGCAAAATAATTACTAGACGAAAAAGGGAATAATGTGACACATTTACAGAGGAGGAAAGAAACAGTTAATAGAAATGGATTCTGATATGTTGCTATTGTGAATTTACTTGACTTCAAATCAGCTGTTATAAATAGTCAAAATAATTAATGGAACAAATGTAACTGTAATCATTTATATTTGGAAAATCAGATGTCTTTATATGTGTGTCCTGATTGAAATTTCAATTTTAACATAGTTCTGTTGTTGTTTAGTTGCTGTCATATCCAACTGTTTTGCAACCCCATAGACTGTAGCCTGCCAATCTCCTCTACCCATGGGGTTTCCCAGACAAGAATGCTGGAGTGGGATGACATTTCCTTCCCCAGAGGATCTTCCTGACCTAGAGACTGAACCTGTATCATCACTACTGGCAGGCAGATTCTGTATCACTGAACCGCCAGGAAAGCCCCTGAACATAGTTTACAATATTATAATCCTGAAGTGCTCATCTTCCAGTGTCTTTTGATTTTAATTTTTAAATTTGTTCAGATTAATAAAAGTGGAATTCATAGGCCAATGATTTTAAAGATTTTAACAGTCT
>SJYA01000124.1:451019-488342 GCA_006410615.1 Neotragus moschatus
AAATCATTTTCTTTACTTTTCCTTAAAAAAAAAAATCAAGCTATTAGCCATCACTTCAGGTTATGTCTTAATAAAAATATTTTTCAATTTCAAGGCTTTCCTCATCTTTCTAATTAAACTTAATTTAAACCATATGAAAAAGGAAAGTGAACAATCTGATACGTTTGCTTTCAAAATATATAAATTCTTTCGCATTGATTTATGGTCTAATTTTTTGTTGCTCAGAAGCGTTTGAAAAATTACATTGTCATTTTTAATTTTGATGTCAGATGTGTACTGGTACTAGTTAGAATTTTATTTATTTATTTATAAGTATCATAATATTATCTTTATACAAGTGGATTCACGTAGTTTCATGTATTTACTTACGAAGGCTATCAATTTGAAATAGATGTTACAGAGGAAAGAGAAAATAAATTGTTTGAAAACAAGTACTCAAATCATTAAGTTTTTTGCCTCATATTACTCTTGTTCTAATATAAATGTCTGTCCTTTATGCATTTTAAAAATACTGTAATAGCAATTCTTCTCTCAAATGGTAGCATGGAGTATACTTGGAATCACCCAGATTTCTGTCACAGCATCAATATCTAAAATCTCAGAGGAGAATGATATATCCATGAATTGACATAAGGAAATTATAATTTTTTGAATGAGAATAGGAAGAAGAGAAGAAAGTAAGATAACAATTCACAGAGTGATTATGGGCTTCCATTTTTCTTTTTTTTATGATTGCCACATGTGAATAAAAATGGCTTTCAAATTTCAATATGCATAGCAAAAATAAGATGTTTCCACATGAATACCAAGATTATATAACAATATTTCAATAAATGTTTACTTTTCTGAACATTAGAAAGTTAATACTTTAACATTTTATTTAGTGGCTTACAGTGAAAATATAAAATCTTCCATGATAATTCCTGTTCAGTTCAGTTCAGTCACTCAGTCGTGTTCAACTCTTGCAACCCCATGAATCACAGCACGCCAGGCCTCCCTGTCCATCACCAACTCCCGGAGTTCACTCAGACTCACGCCTATCGAGTCAGTGATGCCATCCAGCCATCTCATCCTCTGTCATCCCCTTCTCCTCCTGCCCCCAATCCCTCCCAGCGTCAGAGTCTTTTCCAATGAGTCAACTCTTCGCATGAGGTGGCCAAAGTACTGGAGTTTCAGCTTTAGCATCATTCCTTCCAAAGAAATCCCAGGGCCGATCTCCTTCAGAATGGACTGGTTGGATGTCCTTGCAATCCAAGGGACTCTCAAGAGTCTTCTCCAACGCCACAGTTCATAAGCATCAATTCTTCGGCGCTCAGCCTCCTTCACAGTCCAACTCTCACATCCATACATGACTACTGGAAAAACCATAGCCTTGACTAGACAGACCTTAATCGGCAAAGTAATATCTCTGCTTTTGAATATGCTCTCTAGGTTTGTCATAACTTTTCTTCCAAAGAGTAAACATCTTTTAATTTCATGGCTGCAGTCACCATCTGCCTGTATGATACTATTAAAAATATAAAATATTTCTGAAGGCAATACTCTTTGTTACTACAGACTATGTCATTAAAAAGAATACTGCTTAGAGCAACTGAATTGTGTGATTGGTAAACTATTGATTGATTCTCATTTTCAAATGGGTAGAACTGGCTTTAGGCTGTATACAATTAAGTAAAAGTATAAATGTCTGTCACCATTTTATTCATTGTAAATACATTAGTCCAGTCAGTTGTAAAATTAATTTCTACCAAAATAAATTACTTGACATTTAACTTGAATTATTCTTCCCTTAGGATTTAAAAGCTGCTCTTGGAGGTTACATTTACTTGGATGACACATCTGTTCAACCGTTAAAACACACTTCTGAATCACATGGCTAATTTATTGATTGGCATACTCAGATAACAAGGTAAAATAAACATACATTTGGGGATGAGATATTATTTCCCTTCAAATATGAATTTTATTGAGAAAACAATCTGAGGACTTACCATCCATCAATGAAGGTAGAAGCAATTAGGAATAATTAAAAGTATTAATCAATGTAATAAGAGAACTAATTTACTGATTTTTAGTGCCTACCTAATTAAGAGACATTAAAAACTAATGCTTGTTTTTACTTTTATCTCACGTCCAGAATGTGAATGAAGGAGTCACTCTTCCAAGACTTCTATGGCTGAACTGCACAGTTGAGCTGTCAACTGAAACCCAGTCAGGAAACTCATAGATGCTTTGAGAAGATATCTTAATCAAAAACAAAAACAAAAATAATGTTGGGGAAGGTTGTCCAAGATGGCGACTTAGCAAAAGCTGAAACACACCTTCTCTCATGGACATAACAAGCCTACAGTTTCATATGGAACAATTCCCTCTGAAGAACACAAGAATCAGCTGAACAGCTACTCCACAACAGAGGGCCAAAGGGCCATATGGATAAGGCATGAGAGGCAGAGAGGCAGTTTCACCCACAAATCCCACCCTCGTCATTGTGATCCACAACTGGGAGAATCTCACAAGTACAGAACTTCTCCCTGAGGAGCAAGGGATTTGTGCCCTACATCAGGCACACCAATCCTTAGGATCTGCATGAGAAATGAGTCTCTAAAGCATCTAGTGTTGAAAACCAATAGGGGTTATGTCCAGGAGAACCACAGGGCTATAGGAAATGGAGATTCTGCATTTAAAGTGTTCTCTCACAGACTCACTCTCCCCAGACCCGGGCAAAAGGAACACCTGGGAAGCCTATACTTTATGTGTGATTATGTTAAACCAAAAATAACTGCCAGAGGGGCAAAAACCTTTTGGGACTCTCTCCAGGGTTGTGGTTCCTGGCTGTGTGATTCATCACTCAGTTGTGTCCGACACTTTGAGACACTATGGACTCTAGCCCATCAGGTTCTTCTGTCCATGGGGATTCTCCATGTAAGAATAATGGAGTGGGTTGCCATGCCCTCCTCCAGGGGATCTTCCTGACCCAGGGACTGTACCCAGGTCTCAGGCATCTAAGGTGGGTTCTTTACTGTCTGAGCCACTAGGCACCATTTTTTTAGTTCTCCTTCTCCCTCACTATTGCTAGTTCTGACAGACACCATTTTTGCATTCTCGCTCTAGCCTGCTAGCTAGTGCCCCTCTGCACTGCTGTTGCGACCATGCCATAGGTGGGGTTTAAGCACTCTGGTCCCCTCTGTTCCCCCATCAAAGCCAGCAGAAGCAAACAGCCCAAACAGTTGAGTGTCAGGCTCTCACTGTCAAGGGGCAATGAGTTTCTCAGCTGAACAGGCCAGTTGGAGAGATAGATAAGAGACAACCAAGAACTAAAGTATGGTTAAACATTATGGATCATTGCCTACACAGGACTACTCCTTTTAAACTGGAAGAGATAGCTGTTTCATTTAGCACATAGAAATACAGAGAGTCAAGCAAAATGGGGAAACAGAATAAAGTACTCCAAACAAATCACAAGAAAATGCTCAGAAAAGAAATCTGAATAAGAGATAAGTAATACATCTTTCAAAGTAATGGTAATAAAGATGTTCATTAAACTCAGAAAAGCCATAGATGAACACAGAGGGAATTATAACAAGTTGAGAAAATATGAGAAAGTACTAAACAGAAGACACATAGTTGAAGCATACAATGACTGAAGTGAAAAATACACTAGAAGGGTTTAATAGCACACTAGATAAAATGGAGGAATGGATCAGAGATCTGGAAAAAATAGGCAATGGAACTCAACCAAATAGAGCAGCAAAAGAAAGAGGAACTTTAAAAAGTGAAGATAGATTAAAGAATCAATGGGACAATATATAGCAAAATATCATTTTCATTGTAGGGGTCCTAGAAGGAGAAAAGTGAGAGAAAGGGGCAGAAAACTCATGTGAAGGAATAAGGTGAAATGGGTAAAGGGGCTCAATTATGTGGTGATGAATGGTAATTGCATTTTTGGCAGTGGGCATACTGTAGTGTGTACAGAAGTAGAAATGTAATGTTTCACACATGATATCTATGTAATGTTATGAACCAACTACCTAAATAAAAAGATGAATTAAAAAAAAAAAGAAATAGTGACTGAAAATTTCTCTAATCTGGAGAAGGAGGCAGACATCCAGATGTAGGAAAGCCAGAGAGTTTCAGAAAAGATAAACCCAAAGAGAACCACACCAAGACACATTATATTTTAAATGCCAAAAATTGAGGAGATAATATTAATATCAGAAAGAAAAAAACAACTTGTTATTTACTCAGGAATCCCTGTAAAACTACTGGCAGACTTCTCAGCAGAAATTTTATAGGCCAGAAGGGACTGGCATGATAAATTCAAAGTGCTGGGGAAAAAAAAAAAAAAACAACTTCCAACTCTATTCAGAAAGGTTATCATTTAGAACAGAGGAGAAATAAAGAGTTTTCCAGACAAGTAAGAGCAAAGAAGTTAATCACCATTAAACCAGCCCTTCAGGAAATGTCATAGGGCTGTTTTAGCTGAAAAGGAAAGGCACTAATGAGTAATAATAATCAAAAAATACATGAAAGTAAAAATTTCACAGGAAAATTCAAATATATGATAAAGAAAATAGATCAATCACATACTTTTAATGTTAGCATGAACTTTAGAAGACAACTGGCAAAAGATTTAAGGGTCTAGATCTGATAGAATGTCTGATGAACTATGGATGGAGGTTTGTGACAGATTTACAGGAGAAAGGGATTAAGACCATCCCCAAGAAAAAGAAATGCAAAAAACAAAATGGCTGTCTCAGGAGACCTTACAAATAGCTGTGAAAAGAAGAGAAGTGAAAAGCAAAAGAGAAAAGGAAAGATATACCCATCTGAATGCAGAGTTCCAAATAGCAAGGAGAGATAAGAAAGCCTTGCTCAATGATCAGTGCAAAGAAATAGAGGAAAACAATATAATGAGAAAGACCAGAGATCTCTTCAAGAAAATTAGAGATACTAAGGGAACATTTCTTGCAAAAATGGGCTCAATAAAGGACAGAAATGGTACGGACCTAACAGAAGCAGAAGATATTAAGAAAAGTTGACAAGAATATACAGAAGGACTATAAAAAAAAAAAAAAAAAAAAGATCTTCATGACTCAGATAATCATGATAGTGTGGTCACTCACCTAGAACCAGACATCCTAGAATGTGAAGTCAAGCCTCAGGAAGCATAACTATGAACAAAACTAGTGGAGATGATGGAATACCAGTTGAGCTATTTCAAACCTTAAAAGATGATGCTGTGAAAGTGTTGCACTCAATATGTCAGCAAATTCAAAAAAATATGTCAGCAGTGGCCACAGGACTGGAAAAGGTCAGTTTTCATTCCAATCCCAAAGAAAGGTAACGCCAAAGAATGTTTAAACTCTTGTACAATTGCACTCATCTCACACACTAGTAACGTAATGCTCAAAATTCTCCAGGCCAGGCTTCAGCAATACTTGAACTTCCAGATGTTCAAGCTGGTTTTAGGAAAGGCAGAGGAACCAGAGATCAAATTGCCAACATTCGCTGGATCACCAAAAAAGCAAGAGAGTTCCAGAAAAACATCTACTTTTGCTTTATTGACTATGCCAAAGCCTTTGACTATGTGGATCACAATCAACTGGAAAATTCTTAAAGAGATAGGAATACCAGACCACCAGATCTGGCTCTTGAGAAACCTGTATGAAGGTCAGGAAGCAACATTTAGAACTGACATGAAACAACAGATTGGTTCAAATAGGAAAAGGAGTATGTAAAGGCTGTATATTGTCACTCTGCTTATTTAACTTATTTGCAGAGTACATCAAGAAAAATGGTGGGCTGGAAGAAGCACAAGCTGAAATCAAAGTTCCTGGGAGAAATATCAATAACCTCAGATAATGACACCATTCTTATGACATAAAATGAAGAAGAACTAAAGAGCCTCTTGATGAAAGTGAAAGAGGAGAGTAAAAATGTTGGCTTAAGACTCAACATTCAGAAAACTAAGATCATGGCATCTGGTCCCATCACTTCATGGTAAATAGATGGGGAAACAGTGGAAACAGTGGCTGACTTTATTATTTTGGGCTTCAACATCAATGCAGATGTTGATTGCAGTCATAAAATTAAAAGATTCTTACTCCTTGGAAGGAAGGTTATTACCAACCTAGACAGCATAATAAAAAGCAGAGACATTACTTTACCAACAAAGGTCCGTCTAGTCAAGGCTATGGTTTTTCCAGTAGCCATGTATGGATGTGAGAGTTGGACTATAAAGAGTGCTGAGTGCAGTAGAATTGATGCTTGTTGGAGAAGACTCTTGAGAGTCCCTTGGACTGCACGGAGATCCAACCAGTCCATCCTAAGGAAACTGGTCCTGGGTGTTCCTTGGAAGGACTGATGCTAAAGTTGAAATTCCAGTATTTTGGGCACCTGATGCAAAGAGTTGACTCATTTGAAAAGACTCTGATGTTGGGAAAGGTTGAAGGCAGGAGGAGAAGGGGACAAAAGAGGATTAGATGATTAGATGGCATCACTGACTCAATGGACATGAGTTTGAGTAAACTCCGGGAGTTCTTGATGGAGAGGGAAGCCTGGCATGTTGCGGTCATGGGGTCGCAAAGAGTCAGACACGACTGAGTGACTGGACTAACTGAACTGAGCTATAAGTGCAATAATTACTTAAAGTGTGTGTTCATCGCTCAGTCATGTCTGATTATTTGTGATCCCATGGACTGTAGCCTGCCAGCCTTCTCTGTGCATGAAATTCTCCAGGCAGGAATACTGGAGTGGGTTGCCATTCTCTTCTCTAGGGGATACACAAAGTATAAAGGTATAAAAAGTGACATTTAAAGCTTGGGAGTGGAGTAAGATGCAGAGTTTTAGAATGCATTTAAACTTAACTTGCTATTAACGTAAAATGTATTGTTACATTTACAGGCAACTATAGATTTGTGTATATATGGAACATTATGATAACCATAAAACAGAAATACACAGAAAAAACCCATAATGTACCTACTAAACCTATAAAAGACAATAACAAATGAAGCTAAGCATAACATTTAAAAACAGTTATCAATTTTATGTAGTATTCTAAAAAGATTTAATATCTACTTTTTCTAAATTCCTCTGAAAAACTGAAGAAGGAACACTCAATTATTTTTACAAGGCAAACATTACTCTGTTATTAAGACCAGAATAGGGTGCCACCAAAAAGATAATTATAGACCAATATCTCTGATATAATACCAGAAACCATAAAACTTCTACTAGAAAACATAGGCAATAAGCTCTTTGACATCATTCTTGGCAATGTTTTCTGGACAGACTCCAAAGGCAATGACAACAGAAGCAAAATACAACAAATAGACTGTATCAAACATAGAAAGTTTCTGCCTTTAGAAAGAAGTCATCAAGAACATAAAAAGGCAACCTACTAAATGGAGGCAGATATTTACAAATTATATATCTGAAAAGAGGTTAATATAAAATATATGTAAATAACTCTTAAGCTCAATAAAATTGATCAAAATAAAAAAATTGATCAAAATTGAGCAGAAAACCTGACACTTTTTCAACACATAAAGATGGCTGATAGGCATGTGAAAATATGCTGAAAATCACACATCATCAGGGAAATGGAAATCAAAACCACAACTGAGATATGACCTGACATCTGTTAGAATCAGTTCAGTTCAGTTCAGTCTCTCAGTCGTGTCCGACTCTTTGCGACCCTGTGAATCGCAGCACACCAGGCCTCCCTGTGCATCCCCAACTCCAGGAGTTCACTCAGACTCACACCCATCGAGTCAGTGATGCCATCCAGCCATCTCATTCTCGGTCGTCCCTTTTTCCTCCTGCCCCCAATCCCTCCCAGCATCAGAGTCTTTTCCAATGAGTCAACTCTTCGCATGAGGTGGCCACAGTTCTGGAGCTTCAGCTTTAGCATCATTCCTTCCAAAGAAATCCCAGGGCCGATCTCCTTCAGAATGGACCGGTTGGATCTCCTTGCAGTCCAAGGGACTCTCAAGAGTCTTCTCCAACACCACACTTCAAAAGCATCAATTCTTCGATGCTCAGGCTTCTTCACAGTCCAACTCTTGCATCCATACATGACTACTGGAAAAACCATAGCCTTGACTAGATGGACCTTAGTCGGCAAAGTAATATCTCTGCTTTTGAATATGCTATCTAGGTTGGTCATAACTTTCCTTCTAAGGAGTAAGCGTCTTTTGATTTCATGGCTGCAATCACCATCTGCAGTGATTTTGGAGCCCCGAAAAATAAAGTCTGACACTGTTTCCACTGTTTCCCCGTCTATTTCCCATGCAGTTATGGGACCGGATGCCATGATCTTCGTTTTCCGAATGTTGAGCCTTAAGCCAACTTTTTCACTCTCCTCTTTCACTTCATCAAGAGGCTCTTTACTTCCTCTTCACTTTCTGCAATAAGGGTGGTGTCATCTGCATATCTGAGGTGACTGATATTTCTCCCAGAAATCTTGATTCCAGCTTGTGTTTCTTCCAGTCCAGCATTTCTCATGATGTATTCTGCATAAGTTAAATAAGCAGGGTGACAATATACAGCCTTGACATACTCCCTTTTCTATTTGGAACCAGTCTGTTGTTCCATGTCCAGTTCTAAGTGTTGCTTCTTGACCTGCATACAGATTTCTCAAGAGGCAGGTGAGGTGGTCTGGTATTCCCATCTCTCTCAGAATTTTCCACNTGTCATCTGCATATCTGAGGTGACTGATATTTCTCCCAGAAATCTTGATTCCAGCTTGTGTTTCTTCCAGTCCAGCATTTCTCATGATGTATTCTGCATAAGTTAAATAAGCAGGGTGACAATATACAGCCTTGACATACTCCCTTTTCTATTTGGAACCAGTCTGTTGTTCCATGTCCAGTTCTAAGTGTTGCTTCTTGACCTGCATACAGATTTCTCAAGAGGCAGGTGAGGTGGTCTGGTATTCCCATCTCTCTCAGAATTTTCCACAGCTTATTGTGAGCCACATAGTCAAAGGCTTTGGCATAGTCAATAAAGCAGAAATAGATGTTTTTCTGGAACTCTCTTGCTTTTTCCATGATCCAGTAGATGTTGGCAATTTGATCTCTCATTTCTCTGCCTTTTCTAAAACCAGCTTGAATATCTGGAAGTTCGTGGTTCACGTATTGCTGAAGCCTGGCTTGGAGAATTTTGAGCATTACTTTACTAGCATGTGAGATGAGTGCAATTGTGTGGTAGTTTGAGAATTCTTTGGTATTGCATTTCTTTGGGATTGGAATAAAAACTGACCTTTTCCAGTCCTGTGGCCACTGCTGAGTTTTCCAAATTTGCTGGCATATTGAGTGCAGCACTTTCACAGCATCATCTTTCAGCATTTGAAATAGCTCAACTGGAATTCCATCACCTCCACTACCTTTATTCGTAGTGATGCTTTCTAAGGCCCACTTGACTTCACATTCTAAGATCTCTGGCTCTAGATGAGTGATCACACCATCACAATTATCCAGGTCATGAAGATCTTTTTTTTGTACAGTTCTTCTGTGTATTCTTGCTTGTCAGAATGGCTGTTACCAAAAGGACAAGAAACAGCATGTGATGGCAAGAATGTGGAGAAAAATGTATCTTAACACACTGTTGCTGGGAATGTAAATCGGCACAACCACTACGGAAGACATTATGGAGGCTCTTCAAAAATCTAAAAATAGAACTAATGATTTCTATCCCATTTCATGGTTTATCTTAAAAGTATAGTTGAGTTTTCATTGAAAAGTTGCTTTTGTCTGTTTTATGTTTTGGTCTTTACGTGGGACATGGAAGAAAGAGGTGATTCACAGAGTGCAGAAGGTTCATTGATACATGGCTTGTTTACGTAAGTAAATAATGGTAAGATCATATACAGTAAAGGTAGTCAGGAATTTTTTATCAGAAGAGAAGGCCTTTGAAGTGATCCTTGCATCATTATAAGTCTATGGTAAGTGAAATTATGGGGACTTTTCTGTTAAATTATTAACACACACAAAATAGCAGAGGAAGAAACATAGCAAACTGTTAACAAACTTAGTGAATAGTACATCTAACCCAGAAGCTATATGGGATATTGACTTAAAATACTGAAATGGGCATTGTGCAAAAGTTATGCAATGCTTTGTTTGTTTGCCGTTTGTTTTATAAATAAAAATGTGAAACATGGAAGAAAAGCAAGTTGGACAAATTATTGAAAAATATTCTCTTTTTAGAACTTTACTGATAGGATCTGGGGAAAGACAAAGTTTTTTTTTTTTTTTCCAAAATTTTATATTAAAAAAATCAGAGGAAAAGAGAAAAAAAGAGAGATGGGAAGGCGTCTGTCACATTCAGGTCTCAGTCAGAAAAATGTACCATTATAAAATGCTAATGAAGACTAAAAGCTCGGGCTCTGCAGGATGTTAATTGTGGTTGAGAGTCCAGTTACCCAAAATAAAGTTCCACAGAAAACTCTCTCCCTTTTCACAAAACTTTTGAAAATTTGCATACTCAGTTGCTTCAGCTTTGTCTGACTCTTTGCGTCCCTATGGATTGCAGCCCATCAGACTCTTCTGACCATGGAATTCTCCTGGCAAGAATACTGGAGTTGGTTGTCTTACCCTTCTCCATGGGATGTTCCTGACCCAGGATCGAACTCGAATCTCTTGCATCTCCTGCACTGGCAAGTGGATTCTTTACCACTGGAACCATCTGGAGAGCATATACATGTATTTTAAACAGATTTCAAATATGAACCTTCCTGAAGAGTGATATTCCCAACCGCACCTGTCAGACTGATATTTTCACATATAATTCCGAGGCAATGCCCCTCCTTTCCCATCATTCTTTCCAAACTGTGGTAAAGTGTTGGTGGTGTGTGCTGTTCACATGTATGTGATAGTGATCTGTAAGTATCAGAGTGCATTGGGGAAAATTATTATTGAAAAAAAAAAATCTCTGTGTAGAAGCAACAATTCTGTACCCTCTGTGTAGTCATGAAGAGCATCCCGTCCCTGGGCTTGTTGCCTCTGTCTGTTTTTGCTGGAAATTCTACCTTTTCCCCTTGCATTCTTTCTGAAGGTAACACTTGGAAACAACTATCTGGCTCCTCAGTGCCACCTGCCAGGCTGATTTGTCTGAGACCTTGTTTCCCAGCAGGTCCCAACTAGTTATGTTGTTTGAACTTGTGCTTCAGTGAATTCTTAAAATGTTGCTTATGCCCTCTCTACTTTCCAAACAATAGCTTTCGGAAAGAAGCATCTTTATTCTTGGTGGTATGCCAAAATTGAATATTGTAGAAACCTTCTCTTTGAAGAAACACTTAAAAATTCAAAGCCATTACTCTAAGATCTACATCTTTCTCTAGAATTTGGTTTGTCAGTAGGGACATATCCTTAGAGTTAATTCTCAAGTAGGTATTTAAAAAAAACACCTTTTTAAAAAGAGTACATTTAGACCAAAATTAATAAAAGGTGAAACAAAATGGAAAAGAATAATCAGCGTTATTTAAAAAACACTACTTTGAGCAACATTTCTCAACGTTCCTGACCATGACACGAATTTTTTGTCAGTGGGCCATTTCCCTAATCATTGAATTGTTTACTCCACAAGCTCGTTTCCTGCTCATATACAATATTAGAGAGGGAGTGAGTGGTGGGACGGTGCAAACCTTCAGTCGCCTCAGATTCCAGACAGAGAGGTTCAAACTGGAAGAGAAGAGTCTAACAAATGACCCATATATGAAACTGTTTATAGCAACTGGCAATATACTGGCCAGTGGTTGACTAAATGGTTGCTTGGACCTCAGGCAGAATCATTCTGAGTTCTGAAAATTTCCATCAGAAAACTTTTCTGCAATATGATGGAGTCCTTTGTCTTTTCCTCTGTATACAAGCCACAGTTTCAGGGGTAAATCAGTAAAAAATGTCATCATCATAAAATTGCAAACATTTGAAAGATCCTGCTAAGAATCAGGATTGAAGCATAAATAGATGCTTTGTAAATGACTTAATTAGTAGCTCAGGAAGCTCTGCTCAATATTATGTAACAAGCTAAATGGATAAAGAATCTGAAAAATAATAGATACATTTATATGTATAACTGAATCTCTTTGCTGTTCATCTAAAAATACCATAATATTATTAATCAACTATATTTCAAGTAAAATAAAGTGATTAAAAAAGAATAAATGATTGGGTTATTAGTTCTGAACCTAACAACATTTGGGGAAGTCACATAGCTTTTGTTTTTTATTGCTCATATTTTTGTTTTTAGTCAGGTTCAGGCTCTAATTAATGATTTCCTAAAGGAAATCAACCCTGAATATTCACTAGAAGGACTATTACTGAAGCTGAATTTCCAATACTTTGGCCAACTGTTGCAAAGAGCTGACTCATTGGAAAAGACACTGATGCTGGGAAAGATTGAGGGCAGGAGGAGAAGGGGGTGACAGAGGATGAGATGAATGGATGCCATCACCGACTCAATGGACATGAGTGTGAACAAACTCCAGGAGATAGTGAAAGACAGGGAAGCCTGGGATGCTGAAGTTCATGGGGTCGCAAAGAGTTGGATGTGACTCAGCAACTGAACAACGCAGCTCTAATTAGCTGATTGAGTCTGCTAAGTAGAGTTAATTGTCAAAAATAAAACTTAGTCATAGAATGGTTGCACTTGCATACTTTCTTTGAGAGAAATTCTATTATCTTCATCAGATTCTCAAAGAATTGAACCCCAGTGAATTTAAAGAACATTCATGCTCTCTCTTTCTTTTTCTCTATTATACACACAGACAGACAGACACACAGATCTCTTACTATTTTAAATAAATAATNTTTTGTCAGTGGGCCATTTCCCTAATCATTGAATTGTTTACTCCACAAGCTCGTTTCCTGCTCATATACAATATTAGAGAGGGAGTGAGTGGTGGGACGGTGCAAACCTTCAGTCGCCTCAGATTCCAGACAGAGAGGTTCAAACTGGAAGAGAAGAGTCTAACAAATGACCCATATATGAAACTGTTTATAGCAACTGGCAATATACTGGCCAGTGGTTGACTAAATGGTTGCTTGGACCTCAGGCAGAATCATTCTGAGTTCTGAAAATTTCCATCAGAAAACTTTTCTGCAATATGATGGAGTCCTTTGTCTTTTCCTCTGTATACAAGCCACAGTTTCAGGGGTAAATCAGTAAAAAATGTCATCATCATAAAATTGCAAACATTTGAAAGATCCTGCTAAGAATCAGGATTGAAGCATAAATAGATGCTTTGTAAATGACTTAATTAGTAGCTCAGGAAGCTCTGCTCAATATTATGTAACAAGCTAAATGGATAAAGAATCTGAAAAATAATAGATACATTTATATGTATAACTGAATCTCTTTGCTGTTCATCTAAAAATACCATAATATTATTAATCAACTATATTTCAAGTAAAATAAAGTGATTAAAAAAGAATAAATGATTGGGTTATTAGTTCTGAACCTAACAACATTTGGGGAAGTCACATAGCTTTTGTTTTTTATTGCTCATATTTTTGTTTTTAGTCAGGTTCAGGCTCTAATTAATGATTTCCTAAAGGAAATCAACCCTGAATATTCACTAGAAGGACTATTACTGAAGCTGAATTTCCAATACTTTGGCCAACTGTTGCAAAGAGCTGACTCATTGGAAAAGACACTGATGCTGGGAAAGATTGAGGGCAGGAGGAGAAGGGGGTGACAGAGGATGAGATGAATGGATGCCATCACCGACTCAATGGACATGAGTGTGAACAAACTCCAGGAGATAGTGAAAGACAGGGAAGCCTGGGATGCTGAAGTTCATGGGGTCGCAAAGAGTTGGATGTGACTCAGCAACTGAACAACGCAGCTCTAATTAGCTGATTGAGTCTGCTAAGTAGAGTTAATTGTCAAAAATAAAACTTAGTCATAGAATGGTTGCACTTGCATACTTTCTTTGAGAGAAATTCTATTATCTTCATCAGATTCTCAAAGAATTGAACCCCAGTGAATTTAAAGAACATTCATGCTCTCTCTTTCTTTTTCTCTATTATACACACAGACAGACAGACACACAGATCTCTTACTATTTTAAATAAATAATACACACATGAGTGAGATATGCATAGTTAACAGCTATATATATGTATCAGAAACTATAAACTCTCTATGAAGCACCACCATGTGCCTGGAACTAGGTTAGAATTTTACATTTCTTCTTTAAAGTAAATTGCCAAAATAACCCAGAGCTATAGCTTTCATGTTTCAATTCATAGAAATGGAAATTAAAACTCAGAGAGTTTAATTATTTGTTCAATATCATACAACTAGTAAATGCCAAATATCTGTCTTTCTGCAATAGTTATCCTTATTTCACTTGCAAAACAAAGCACGTAAAGCTGTATTGTTAGCTATCTCGGTATCATGGATATAAAATGATCAGTAAAGAAACGTTCACTTGTAACACATATATGCCATGAGGTATATATATGCAGTTAAGTCATGTCCGATCTGTGGGACCCCATGGACTGTAGCCCACCAGGTTCTTTTATCTGTGAGATATTTCAGGCAAGAATATTGGAATGGGTTGTCATTTCCTCCTCCAGGGATTTTCCTGATCCAAAGATCAAACCTGCATTTCCTGCAATGTTGGTGGATTCTTTACCACTGAGCCACCTGGGAAACCTCAATAGTATAATAGAAATTGCACGATTTTTTTTTACATTATTTATGAATTTTTATGATTAGCACACAGAAAATTATGAGTACTGTACCTTCAGATTTCATTTTATTTCATAACCATTATTTTTTGGTAGCTTATCACAAAATTAGGCATTGGGTTAAGCACTTTATGTACCTATATTCTTTTAACCTCAACTACAAATCTGTGAATGGTCTCGTCCATCTGTAAATGGATAAATTATCCTAGAGAATTTAAGTAAAGTATCTGAAAGTATTAATGCTATTCCCATTTTATAGATAAGAAACCTGAAGCAGAAGGCAATTAGTAACTTGCAAAATGACAGTTATTTAAGTGATCAAATTGGGAGAGAAACCCACATCTATCTGATTGTACAGTATGAAACTGGGTAATTAGTATGTAAGAAGTATAACCTAATGAATCAATTCACAGGCTGTGGAGCCAGACTACCAAGTTAAGATTTGTATTATTTCACTTGTTAGCTGAGTGAGCATGGGCAAGTTAATTAACTTTTCTGTTTCAAATTCATTGTTTTTAAAATGAGAATGTTGACAATACTTATCTCATACGTTTGTAGTGATAAATTCTAATTCATGTAAATTACTCAGAAAATACTGAAGGCACATAGTGGGTACTTGAATTAGTATTTTAACACTTTATCATCAATTACATTATTATTATATTATACTGTGCACGCATGCTCAATCACTCAGTCATGTCCGACTCTTTGAGACCCCATGGACTGTAGTTTCACCAGGTTCCTCTGTCCATAGGATTCTCGAGGCAAGAATACTGGAGTGGGTTGCCATTTCCTTCTCCAACTATACTGTGTAAAACAAATTAAAAAAACAAAAACAGAAACCTCAACTAAATAGATTTGGAAGACCAGAGGGGGAGCTCTCAAGCCCTGCAATGACAGCACAGTCCAGTAAGAAGAGACTTCTCTTTCTTCCTGGCAAGGATTCAGCTAATGAAAAGTTATGGACTCTGTTTACTCTAACCCTCCCAACTCCCCCCCGCCCCTATAAAAGCTATTCTCCTTCCCTTGCTATCAGGGAACTTGCATGTGTCTTCGCCTGGTTGGAGACTTGAATTGCAATTCTCTGCTAATCCCAATTAAACCCATCTTTGCTGGAGAAATATCTGGCAACTTATTTGTTTCAGATCAATGACCATTATGTTCAATTATTATTTTCTCTATCTCAATTTGTTATTAAAAAAAAAAAAAAATAATACTAAGGAAAAAATCCTTACCTAGAATAAGCTCCATTGTTATGAAGGGTAAAAGAGAGTCTTAGTTTGAATGGATGGCTATGATGATATATCAAAAACTAGCTGGTTTCACAAAAGATATTTTTTTAGTTGTGATATATAAAGTCTTAGTTGCTGTATATGGAATTATGGGCTTTAGTTCCCTTTCCTGGAATTGATAAGCCCACTACAGTGGGAGAGTGGAGTCTTAACCACTGAAGGAACTAAAGACACTGCATTTCTCAATGAAGACTGAAGACCCCATTTACTTTAAACAAGACACGGCACAACCAAATAAATATTGAAAAAAGAAAAAGAAAGTACTTTTTTCCTCACAATTTTGGGCATCCACAGTTATGATGCCTGCGTGGTCAGGTTCTGATAAAGAGTCCCTCTGGTTGCAGATTGCCACCTGCTCCTTCTATCTTCCTAGCTAGCTATCTAACATATTCTT
The DNA here is from genome assembly GCA_006410615.1 of Neotragus moschatus. NCBI lineage: Eukaryota > Metazoa > Chordata > Mammalia > Artiodactyla > Bovidae > Neotragus > Neotragus moschatus. The sequence goes on from SJYA01000124.1 coordinate 467,405, forward strand.
ATGAAGATGCTACTTCCTTTCATGGGGGCTGTACCTTCAAGATATAATTGCTTCCCAAAGGCCCACCTTCAAATGTGATCACATTGAGATTAAGGTTTCAACATATGAATTTTGGAAAAGGAGGGGCACAAACATTTAATCCCTTGCTTAAGGCAGTTAGGTTTGTTGGGACCAGTGTGAGGAAAGCAGGAGAGATTCCATCTTGAAGTCTGTCATCCATCTTAAAGACAGGCTGTGAACTGGGCCTGAACCTTGCCTAAGAGTGAGAAAAGTGTTACTAGTGAACACCAGGTCTCCTGGAGACTTCCTTCAGGAAGTCTTCCTGACAAACGGAGATTGTAGTTGAGGTAAGGCTGCCCCTGTTAGATTAACCATGGAGACAACCCCCCCCCTTGATATATAATCATTGTCCTCCCCCTTTAATGTTAATTGTTTGTTCTCCTAGCACCTATTTGTTGTAAAACTCAATCATATACCACAAAGAGGCTGCTAACATGTAGCCAGTCATGAAATGGGGGGGATAAAACTGGGCCTCTCAGAAACACTAGGGTCTAGGGTCCTTGTTGGGAGCTGAGTCCCCTTGGACCCGCTGGTATAATAAACTGTACTCCACTGTCTTGAGTGTCCTCTAAGGTGTGTTCTGTAACTCTGGATTCCACAACAGGTTCTGAGCTATGAAATGGGGTGGGAGTCAGCTGGAACTTGTGCTCCTTGAAGTTTGATCTGATGTAGAAAAGCAGTGAGTTGAGGAGAGAATTAATACTACAGATATAAGGAAAAGAACCCAAGCTTTCAGTTTTCAAACAAACTTGTAAAAATCAAGACAAAGGGACTAGAGAGACAAAAGTGTAATATAAAAGGATTTTTTCACATTCCTAAGGTAAGAAGACTCTGACACAATTAATAGGAATAGTGCAATAAAGGACAGAATAAAATATTTTTTTTCTTAAGTTTTCCCTACTTTGGCCAACTTTGGAGTGCTCTATAGGTAAGCGAGTTTTCCCTGACTGAGTAAAGGCAGTGGGGAAGAGAGCAACAGCAAATAAATGGAAATAAATTGTGTCTCAGGGACAAGGAGAAGCTCCTCTCCTCATGTCACCATGAAGATTCTGATGATGGTATCTGAAAGAAAGCTCAGTCTAAGCTGTTTGTGATAAGAGTGCACATATATCCTTGACTTTGGAAGAGAAGCAATCATGAAAGCTGAACTCAGGGCTGAACGTGTTTCCCTGATTTGCTAGACAAACCTAAACAGCATATTAAAAAGTAGAGACATTACTTTGATGAAAAAGGTCCACCTAGTCAAAGCTATGGCTTTTCTAGTAGTCATGTATGGATGTGAGAGTTGGCCCATAAAGAAAGCTGAGTGCCAAAGAATTGATGCTTTTGAACTGTTGTGTTGGAGAAGACTCTTGAGAGTCCCTTGCACTGCAGGGAGATCCAACCAGTCCTTCCTAATGGAGATCAGTCCTGAATATTCATTGGAAGGACTGATGCTGAAGCTGCAACTCCAATACTTTGACCACATGATGTGAAGAGCTGACTCATTTGAAAAGACCCTGTTGCTGGAAAGGTTGAGGTGGGCAGGAGGAGAAGGGGATGACAGAGGATGAGATGGTTGGATGGCATCACCGACTCGATGGACTTCAGTTTGACTAAGCTCCAGGAGTTGGTGATAGACAGGGAAGCCTGGCATGCTATAGTCCATGGGCTCACAAAGAGTCAGACACGGCTGAGCGACTGAACTGACTGACGTTTGTCATGACAGACATTCTGCCTCCAACAAGCTCAAGAAATAAATTAGATTTAATTATACAAATTTTAAATTAATCTGATAGTCGAAAACCTTGGCCTGTGACTAGAAATTCTAATTTTGTTTACTTATACTAACCAACAAACAATGCTTCTTCCAACATGCTTGCCATCACAACTCAGTTAATGGGATTGGCCCTTCCTGTAGGGAAATGCATTGTACCTGATTACTGAATGCCCAAGGTTGCTCAGGCAATCATTTAGAGCTAGAGATATGTTCTCACAATATGATATATTCTTGTTAAGCTCTGAACTCCTAATGCTGGGTCTCTACCTGATATCTTGGAGGAAGCACAGTCCCCTTTCCAGCAGGGCCTGGTCCTCAATTCTTAGAAATAGTATAGGTCATTATAACTGACAGCAGTCCAAAACATATTATTATGTTGAGGCAAAGGAGATAGACAATTAACACTTACTGGGTGCTTTATATGTCACAGGTCCTTATTCTAATCTGTACTTCTAATTTGAAAGTTAAGTACTCTTATCTTGTTTTTCAGATGAAGAAGCTAAAACTCAGAAACAGAAGTCTTACTCAACCATGAGGTAGAACTAACATCAAACCCAGGTTTCTGTAAGCATGTCTGAATTTACTTACAGTGCAGAGTAACCACACAGGCATCTGGGAACTGACTTTGGTCCACATTCTTCTCAGATAAAATCTGTCCTTGTTTCCTTGATCCAGTATTGGAATTACCTAGAAGGCAGACTCCTGGGCCCCAACCCAGACATACTGAATCAGATTATCTGGCAGTGAGGCCTGGCAATTTGGATTTTATGATTTCCTAATGTAATTATTCATGTTTTTTTTTAATTTTAAGAATTTGTTAACATAAAGTCTCTATCTGAAACACAAAATGCATAAGAGAATTTCAAATTTACCAAGCTTTCATATTTCTCAGAAGACTCATTTTTCACATATACATGTAATTACAGTTTTTCAATTGTTTTCCCATTTATATTATTACAGAATACTGAAGAGCAGTAGGTCCTTGTTGGTTATCTGTTTTAAATATAGCAGAGGATACGTGTCCATTCCAAGATCCTAATCTTTCTCTCCCTGCCATCCTTCCCCCTGGTAACCCAAAGTTCATTCTCTTTGAGTCTGTTTTTGTTTTGTAAAGTTCATTTGTATCATTTTCTTTTTTTAGATTTCGCATATAAGTGATATCATATGATATTACATTTTTGTTTTTAAAATAATTGCTAAAATATTTAATAATATTTCTATCATGCCAGGGTTCACTATTAAACACTTAAAGTTTAAGGTCAAAGCAAACAAAATCTCCAGAAAATCTTGAAGGAGGCCACAAACTATAAAATATCAGTCTTTACTCCAGCTCTTTTCTGGTGTTGCAGTACTTTGAGATGTATTGTATCATTATTATTTCATCACTTTTTAGAATTTTTGCAAGCCTAGTGTGGAATGATTAAAGGTAATTTTTATCTCAGAAAAACGCACTTTTAGCAAATGTGATATATTCATATAAGAATTCACTTAACTTTTTTCATTATCTCAGCTGTAGAAACTTGTCCCAGTACTTGATCAATAAATCTTTGTTATTTAAATTTAAATTAACGATCATCTTTTGACTTTTCTCTACAAAATACCACTCTGATTAATAATTAGAACCTGCATAGCTCCTTCTCCAGCATTCTTGTTATTTACCTCTGCCATCAGTAAATCTTGTATGTAATTATGTTTATAGCCACTTACTCACAGTGGATTCTCCTAAGCTATTCCTCATATTGCAAATATTTCTTCCAGACAAAGAGAAGTGGATACTTAACATATATTCTTCAATTACGTTAATTTGCCAAATTTGATTATTATGTGAAAATACTGTGTGCTTAGTCACTCAGTCGTGTCCAACTCTTTATGACCTCCATGGACTGTAGCCCACCAGGCTCCTCTTGTCTATGGGGATTCTTCAGGCAAGAATACTGGAGTAAGTTGCCATGCCCCGCTCAGGGATCTTCCCAACTCAGGGATCAAACCGGGGTCTCCTGCATTGCAGGTGGATTCTTCACCAGCTGAGCCATTAGTGAAGCCCTATGTGAAAATACTTCAGGCTTTTTTAAGTTGATGACTATAGCTATGTGTATGCAATTAGTAATTTTAGGTAAGATATACACAGGAAATAAGTCATATACAAATGATGCTATTTATTTATTAATATCTTTTTATCAAAATTATATGAGATAGCTGTGAGTTATTCCAATATTGGGCAGAAAGAGATACGTGTTATTACTGTGATTTGGGGAAAGCAGAGAGCCTCATAAAAAGTATGAATTAGATATGACAAGTAGAGAGAGGATAAAGGTTTTATTAGAAAAAACAAAAAACTATATGACAGAAGCATTGAGGTAAACAGTTACAAGTGAGCAATCATTAATTATTAACTTATTTAGAACACAGTATAGGAGACAAAGAAGAGTGAGAGATGACCCAGGAAATATAGGTTGTAGACACTGCAAAATAACTTTCTAAGAAATTTGGGTATTATTGTACACCCTCCATTAACTGGTCGCCTATTAAGTCTACTATTAAAATAAGCATGTTCCTTATGTTAAATAATGCCTGCAAACATCAATAGTCTTTTGTTTATTGATTCAAGACCTTTGCAATTAATTGATTCATACTCTCAGAGTAAAATGAAAAGAATGAATATTTTTGAGCAAAAATTACAAATTTTTTTCCTATTGTGAGTCAGCTTAATATTCTAATTTTGACACATACATTAAAATTATCCACTAAATGCTTCATATGTATGTATTATAGCATCAATTTTTATTGTTAACATAGCCATAGTACTAGTTAAATTCAAGAGATCAATTAGTTTGTGAAAGGTCAAGTAACTGATTAGTACAGTGCTAAGATTAGAGCTAAGACATTTTGACATCTTATTCTAGATTATTTTTTCTACATTACTGCTCTAAGCACATTTATTAAAACTGCTAATTCAGACTGCCTGGATGAAGATCAATTTGTATTTTTAAAAGACTGCACTATACTGTTATTGTGGTTTATTACCATGAAGAGAAACTCTAACCAGGCTAATGGAGTCTGCTAACTAGGGTTAACTGCAAAAAATAAATATTATTAGTGTTAAATTAATGGCTTACATGAATATCCATCTTTGAAAGGTCTTTGATGTCAACTAAATATTACTTGCATAATTTTGTATACATTATTAATTTAAACTGAAACATTTTTATTCCCAAAGTGCATACATTCCCAAAGAACATTCATAGATCTTACCCATATTTTCAATATTTCCAAAAAGGAGAGTTTTTTTTTTTTTTTAAGAAATTAAAAAAAAAAAAAACCCTCCTAGGAAACTGATCCAGGAAGATTTTACTCTTCCAACTATCACCTGCCATGATGTGAATTCATATCTATAACAGCTTAGAATTCTTCAACTTAATTAGAGTTACAATAGTATTTGTGATGGTAATAAAGCTATGTTATAAGGAAGCATGACATAAATTAAAGATATAATTGTCCCCTGAGAAGTCAAGCTGAAGCAGATAAATACAAGTTTCAGTTGAAATTAAATCTGTCAAACCAGCTGGCATCCTTCACGGGAGAGTACACATTTCACATTTCAAAACATATGAGTATAATATATTTCATGGAATATCTAGATTAATAATAACTATAGTAAGTACTTATGTATGATTTAAAAAAAAGTATTCCCACATTCCTAGGAAAATGTGGATTATTGTATAGCCGAGGTAATAACAGTCACTAGAACCAGTTTAAACATGCCTAATTAATGAATGAAACTCTATATTTAGACTTTAGATAATACACAGCCACTGGAATAATTTCTAAAGCAGTTTAATCACTGAGTAATGAAACCTTACCTCAGTGAACATGTTTTTGCATGCCTACCAATCAATGAGAGTTCCTCACTTCTAAAAGTCAAGCAATTAAAAACGGATTCTCTTATGAATGTCAACCACTCAACAGCAGTCTCACTATAGACAAATTATGTCAACCCACTCATCTGTAAAAGTCCACCAGTCCTTGGATTTCATGTTTTCAAAATATTCTATAAAACATAAGCAGCTGGGTCTCCTTGGAGAGATTAAGCTTAACCAGCAAACTCTCCCTAATTATAGTAAAAATATATTTAGGTTTGTGTTCTTTATTTTAGATATTGAGTAAGAATTAATCCTTTGACATTTTGGAAGATTACACCAAGATCATGTTGAATATATTTGTTTACCAGCATTTTAAAGGGTCCTTGAATTAACAGGAATGCACACTGGGCTCTTTGTGTCCAAATTCCATTTGTTTATAAGATTTGTTTTTGCAGTCAATCACTTGAGCTCTGTCTTCTTATTCTAAGATTTTAGACCATTATCTTTGTATCATGTTATTAGACCTAGGCCTTGGTATAATTAGAGTTTCCCTGGTAGTAAAACAACTACTTGCAATGTGGGAGACCCGGCTTCGATCCCTGGGTCAGGAAGATACCCTGGAGGAGGAAATGGCAACCCACTCCAGTACCCTCATCTGGAAAATTCCATGGACAGAGGAGCCTGGTAGGCTATAGTCCATGGGGTCGAAAAGAGTCGGACATGACTGAGTGACTTCACTTTCACTTTGGTATAATTAGATCTTTTCACCATTTACTGTTGACTACACTGACCACTGGGCTTTCCTGTTAGCTCAGGTGGTAAAGGATCCACCTGCAATGAAGGAGACCCCAATTCAATCCTTGGGTAAGGTAGATCCCTTGGAAAAGGGAATGCCAATCCACTCCAGTATTCTTGCCTAGAGAATTCCATGGACAGAGGAGCCTGGTGGGCTACAGTCCATGATACTGTAATAACAGAGTCAGACACGACTGAGCAACTAACATTGATACTGACCATTAAGAATCTAAACACTTCCCTTTTCTGCTGTATATTACTAGGTAGAAGATTGAAGTGAAGTGAAATCACTCAGTCATGCCAACTCTTAGCGACCCATGCACAGTAGCCTGCACCAAGCTCCTCTGTCCATGGGATTTTCTAGGCAAGAGTACTGGAGTGGGTTGCCGTTTCCTTCTCCAGGGAACCTTCCCTACCCAGGGATCAAATCCAGGTCTCTCGCATTGTAGACAAATGCTTTACCATCTGAGCTACCGGGGAAGTCTTATCTAGTATTAATTCTAGCATGGTAAACTACTGATTGAATGACCCTTGGCAAGTCTTTGAGCTCACTAAAAGAAAGCTGAGCATGCAAGAATTGATACTTTTGAACTGTGGTGTTGAATACTCTTGGGAGTTCCTTGAACTGCAAGCAGATCCAACCAGTCCATCCTAAAGGAGATCAGTCCTGAATATTCATTGGAAGGACTGATGTTGAAGCTGAAATTTCAATACTTTGGCCACCTGATGTGAAGAATTGACTCATTGGAGAAACCCTGATACGGGGAAAGGTTGAGGGCAGGAGGAGAAGGGGATGACAGAGAATAAGATGGTTGGATGTCATCACCAACCCAATGGACATGAGTTTGAGTAAACTCTGGGAGTTGGTGATAGACAGGGAAGCTTGGCCTGCTGCAAACCATGGGGTCGCAGAGTCAGACATGACTGAGCAACTAAAATGACGACTGAAGCTTAGTTTATCTATGTGATATGAGGATAATAATTCCTACTTCACAAATAGGTTATGAAAAAACTCAAATAACACACAAGAAAATATGTAAATATTACTTAGTGATAATCATTTGTAAAAACCTAGTGATAGTCTTATTTACACAGCAACAAATTTTAGCCACATGCCTATCTAATATGCTGCTATATTCCTGTATGTAATCATCTATAACTCTAAACCCAATTATGGAATGCTGCACATTTGCATCTTTAAGTTTTAGATAGCATTGTTGCACATAAAAATTGGACTTGTTCTTTTTATTTCTCATTTTTATTTCTTTTGTATTTCATTTACCTTCCTTTTATCACTTTCATTTCTTGAGAGCCTATGGACTATGTAGAGAATAAAACATTTAATGCTATTGAAAAAGAAATGAAACTCTATATTTGAAGCAACAATTATTTGCAGCATAGAAAATAAGCTTATTATATAAAAATGTGAAAAAAGATGGTGGAAATTACATTGTCAAAGTCCTCAACAGGTTTGCCTCATGATAGAAGAGACTGGTATTTACCTAAAGAGAAGAAATAAATGAAAAATGTAGTTTTTTTTTTTTAATTTTGAAGGGTATTTTTTTTTTTTGCTGAATTATATGAAGGCAAAATGGGAGAATAAAAATAAATTAGTGTAATTTAAGTCAAATCCATTTGTATTTATTGTAAAATATAACTTAATTAGTAACATTTTCTTTGAAAGAATTCTAATTTCAATTGAGAAATTAGTGGGCCTTAGGAAGCATCACTACGAACAAAGCTAGTGGAGGTGATGGAATGCCAGTTGAGCTATTTCAAATCCTAAATGATGATGCTGTGAAAGTGCTGAACTCAATATGCCAGCAAATTTGGAAAACTCAGTAGTGGCCACAGGACTGGAAAAGGTCAGTTTTCATTCCAATCCCAAAGAAAAGCAATGCTAAAGAAGGCTCAAACTACCACACAATTGCATTCATCTCACACGCTAGCAAAGTAATGCTCAAAATTCTCCATGCCAGGCTTCAACAGTACATGAACCATGAACTCCCAGATGTTGAAGCTGGATTTAGAAAAAGCAGAGGAACAAGAAATCAAATTGCCAACATCTGTTGGATCATTGAAACAGTGAGAGAATTCCAGAAAAACATCTATTTCTGATTTATTGACTATGCCAAAGCCTTTGTGTGGATCACAACAAATTGTGGAAAATTCTTAAAAAGATGGGAATACCAGACCATCTGACCTGCTTCCTAAGAAATCTGTATGCAGGTCAAGAAGCAACGGTTACAACTGGACATGGAACAATGGACTGGTTCCACATCAGGAAAGGAGTTTGAGTAAGGCTGTATATTGCTAAGGCTGTATATTGTCACCCTGCTTATTTAACTTATATACAGAGTACATCATGAGAAATTCCAGACTGCATGAAGTACAAGCTGGAATCATGAATGCCAGGAGAAATATCAGATATGCAGATGACACCCCTCTTATGGCAAAAAGTGAAGAACTGAAGAGCTTCTTGATGAAAGTGAAAGAGGAGAATGAAAATGTTTGCTTAAAACTCACCATTCAGAAGACTAAGATCATGGCATCTGGTCCCATTACTTTATGGCAAATAGATGGGGAAACAATGTAAACAATGAGAGACTATTTTTTTGGGTTCCAAAATGATTGCAGATGATGACTGCAGCCATGTAATTAAAAAGCACTTGCTCATTGGTAAAAATGTTATGACCAATCTAGACAGCTTATTAAAAAGCAGAGACATTACTTAGCCAACAAAGGTCCGTTTAGTCAAAGCTATGGTTTTTCCAGTAGTCATGTATGGATTTGAGAATTGGACTATAAAGAAAGTTGAGTGCTGAAGAATTGATGCTTTTGAACTGTTGTGTTGGAGAAGACTCTTGAGAGTCCCTTGGACAGCAAGGAGATCCAATCAGTCCATCCTAAAGGAGATCAGTCCTGAATGTTCATTGAAAGTACTGATGTTAAAGCTGAATGTCCAATACCTTGGCTACCTGATGTGAAGAACTGACCTACTGGAAAAGACTCTGATGCTGCTAAGGATTGAAGGTGGGAAGAGAAGAGGATGACAGAGGATGAGGTGGTTTTATGGCATTACCGATCAGTGAACATGAATTTGAGTAAGCTCTGGGAGTTGGTGATGGACAGGGGAGCTGGGTGTGCTGCAGTCCATGGCCTCAGAAAATCAGACATGATTGAGCATCTGAACTCAACTCAGCTCAATTTTGGTTTACTTTTTGCCAACAAAGCACAAAGGAATGAGCCTATAAAGCATTTCTGCGTATTACTGAATTCAAAATCTTATAGTATCCTTAACAGCAAACACTCAATATTATGGAACAAAATTTCTTAAACTGCAAAGCATGTGCATCATCAGAAGATGAAAGCTGACATTATCGACTTTGAAAAATTTATATCAACACTAGGAATGCTAGATTCTGAAAATTTCAGGAAGAAAATACTAAAGAATATAAATTATTATTTTTACCTAATGTAGTATCCTACTACATGATGGCTGCTATTGATGCTGCTAAGTCACTTCAGTCGTGTTCGACTCTGTGTGACCCCATAGACAGCAGCCCACCAGGCTCCCCCGTCCCTGGGATTCTCCAGGCAAGAGCACTGGAGTGGATTGCCATTTCCTTCTCCAATGCAGGAAAGTGAAAAGTGAAAATGAAGTTGCGCAGTTATGTCTGACTCTTAGTGACCCCGTGAACTGCAGCCCACCAGGCTCCTCCATCCATGGGATTTTCCAGGCAAGAGTATTGGAGTAGGGTGCCATTGCCTTCTCCAACTAGATGATGGCAGAGTTATGCAAATCAAACATGCATTCGTATATTGTTACTTTCAAGGCAAAGTTTCAACAAGTCATTTTCCAANAAAGTGAAAATGAAGTTGCGCAGTTATGTCTGACTCTTAGTGACCCCGTGAACTGCAGCCCACCAGGCTCCTCCATCCATGGGATTTTCCAGGCAAGAGTATTGGAGTAGGGTGCCATTGCCTTCTCCAACTAGATGATGGCAGAGTTATGCAAATCAAACATGCATTCGTATATTGTTACTTTCAAGGCAAAGTTTCAACAAGTCATTTTCCAAACTAACAAGTAGATGGCATTATATGACTATTCTTAACATATATTTCTAATGGTAAAATTGAAGAAAATAAAAATTCCACAAAACATTCTTAAAACTCATAAGGTGAGTAAATAAATAAATCTGTTGTTTTTTTCCAAGAATTTTGTCATTTGAGTCTTCTAAGATCTAAAATTATTGCAAGCCTAACACTTTCCTTGAAATAATTGCTTTGCTAACTGAAACTAATTAAAGAAAAACTACTTAACACAGAAAGTAATATCTCTAAAATGAAGTCAAATTCCTTTATTTTATGACATTTAAAGCTCTATGCAGAGTTCCAGTTTATAATGAAATAGTAGACTATACAAAGTACTCCTCTAATCACATACTTAAATAAGTGAACAAAATAATTAAAACAAGATAAGCAAATAGCAGCAGTCCTTACCATATTATTTAAAAAACATTCACAGGAAAAATACAATAAAAGATTCTACGAATCTATGTGCAGTTCTTACCTAGACATAAAGGAAAGAAATAGAAACCATATAATTCTCACTTCAGTACAGTTCAGTTCAGTCTCTCAGTTGTGTCCCACTCTGCGACCCCATGAATCACAGCATGTCAGGCTTCCCTGTCTATCACCATCTCCCGGAGTTCACTCAGACTCATGTCCATCTAGTCAGTGACGCCATCCAGCCATCTCATCCTCTGTCATCCTCTTCTCCTCCTGTCCCTAATCCCTCCAAGCATCAGAGTCTTCTCCAATGAGTCAACTCTTCACATGAGGTGGCCAAAGTACTGGAGTTTCAGCTTTAGCATCATTCCTTCCAAAGAAATCCCAGGGCCGATCTCCTTCAGAATGGACTGGTTGGATCTCCTTGCAGTCCAAGGCACTCTCAAGAGTCTTCTCCAACACCACAGTTCAAAAGCATCAATTCTTCAGTGCTCAGCCTTCTTCACAGTCCAACTGTCACATCCATACATGACCAAAGGAAAAACCATAGCCTTGACTAGATGGACCTTAGTCAGCAAAGTAATCTCTGCTTTGGAATATGCTATCTAGGTTGGTCATAACTTTTCTTCCAAGGAGTAAGCGTCTTTTAATTTCATGGCTGCAGTCACCATCTGAAGTGATTTTGGAGCCCTAAAAAATAAAGTCTGACACTGTTTCCACTGTTTCCCCATCTATTTCCCATGAAGTGATGGGACTGGATGCCATGATCTTCGTTTTCTGAATGTTGAACTTTAAGCCAACTTTTTCACTCTCCACTTTCACTTTCATCAAGAGCCTTTTTAGTTCTTCAGTTTCTGCCATAAGGGTGGTGTCATCTGCATGTCTGAGGTTATTGATATTTCTCCTGGCAATAAGTGTGCTATATATTATACTTCCTCTGCTAAGAAAAGTCTCAAGATATTCACTAGTATAATCACCAGTAAAGATGGAATCTATCTGGATTTGTCATATTTTTATCACTAATTAAAAGTATGGGAAAAAAATATATATACTGTCTATATTCTATCTGCCTATTTTATAATTGCCAAAAGATATTTCCAACAATTAAAAAAATCAAAAAAAAAAGAGAAAAGATGAGGAGATTTTAAAAACAAGTGTGGATACTGAAGCTTTTGATGATTCAAAAATGAGTGACAATGAAAATCCAAAGTTAAGTCTTCCTTTCTAGCTGAAAATGGGTACCACTTCTCAGAGCCAGAGGAAAGACATTCATAGAGAAGAGGTAGAAGCAAAACAAGAGAACTGATTGGCTATAGGTTCAGTTCAGTTAAGTCAATCAGTCGTGTCCGACTCTTTGTGACCCCATGAATCGCAGCACGCCAGGCCTCCCTGTACATCACTAACTCCCAGAGTTCACTCAAACTCTTGTCCATTGAGTCAGTGGTGCCATCCAGCCATTTCATCCTCTGTGGNTATAGGTTCAGTTCAGTTAAGTCAATCAGTCGTGTCCGACTCTTTGTGACCCCATGAATCGCAGCACGCCAGGCCTCCCTGTACATCACTAACTCCCAGAGTTCACTCAAACTCTTGTCCATTGAGTCAGTGGTGCCATCCAGCCATTTCATCCTCTGTGGTCCCCTTCTCTTCCTGCCCCCAATCTCTCCCAGCATCAGAGTCTTTTCCAATGAGTCAACTCTTCACATGATGTGGCCAAAGTACTGGAATTTCAGCTTTAGCATCATTTCTTCCAAAGAACACCCAGGGCTTATCTCCTTCAGAATGAACTGGTTGGATCTCTTTGCAGTCCACAGGACTCTCAAGAGTCTTCTCCAACACCACAGTTCAAAAGCATCAATTCTTCAGCACTCAGCTTTCTTCACAGTCCAACTTTCACATCCATACGTGACCAATGGAAAAATCATAGCCTTGACTAGACGGACCTTTGTTGGCAAAGTAATGTCTCTGCTATAGGTTAAGTAGTCGCATTATTTGGAAAAGCCTAGTTGGCTGTTTCTGGTTGGTTGCCTTTAGATTTTTACTTTTCAACCTAGAGACAGGGTATTACAGACCAAGGTTTTGGTTCGTTTATGAAGATCACTAGGGCATTAAAACCACATCATTCTAACTTTTTTTTTTTTTTTTTCTGTTTAGCTAATTTGACAGGAGGAAGATGAACAATGCTAGGGTATACCAGAAATCAGCTTCATCAGTGGGGACCATGGTTCATGCTACTCGGAGAAAAACCACTGGAGGAGCTGTTTTTCAACACGAACAGAGAAATAGGGTGGACTGGTGGTCATCATGCAAATACCCATCTCATATTTTATACTGCGGGGACCATGGTTGATAGTCTCAGGTGCTACACTCAGAGTCCAAGATCATATTAGCTTTGAAGCTCTGTTTCCCACTGTAGTTTCCCCAAATTAATTATGTCTGACAAGAACTAAAAGCAGGCCCATCCAGGTCAAACTGTAGATTGCGAACTCCCCATCAGCCTGACTGAAATTTTCTTTGAACTGCTTTGCAGTCTGAAATTCCTCCTTCTCTCTATCCTTCACAGAATTCAGACCTCACCTCCCCTCCTCTTCTGATTTTACCACTTTGTTTTTTCTCTCAATAAATATCTTGCATCCCTAACAGTATCTTGGTGTCTGCTTCTCAGAAACCCTAATCAATGAGCCTGTAACTTTCAAATAGAATGAAAATATAATTAAAAGTTAGTATAGACTGAATATAAGTGTAGAACAAAATTATTTAAAAACTATATTTGGCCATGATGCATGTCTTACTGAGTGAAATGGATCAAGTGTATATCTTTTTAGTTTCTGAGTCTCATATATGCTTGAAATAGTGCAACAATGATAGTTACGAATATCGAATACTTGTAATTGAGTAAATAAATTTAAGGTGAAAATATTCAAATATTAGTGGACTATTCTAGTGGATATCCTAGTGGACTATCATTTATAGTACATTTTTTTTTTTTTTACTGATGGTTCTGAGTTTTTAAAAAGAAAATATTTTCTTTCCTGTAGATCACAGGGATTGTGGTTTAGTCCCTAAGTCATGTTTAACTCTTGTGACCCTATGGACCATAACTTGCCAGACTCCTCTGTCCATGGGAGTTTTCAGGCAAGAATACTGGAGTGGGATGCCATTTCCTCCTCCAGGGGATCTTCTTGATCCCAGGATCGAACCCATATCTTCTGTGCCTCTGGCATCAATATGGATTTTTTATCACTGAGCTACCTGGAAAGCCAAACCAGGACAAAAGACCATTTCAAATCTGTGTCTTTTCTTTTATACAGGCATGATCACAGAGACTGAAATGTCTAGATTTCTCTTAGTGTATCATCGAGTTGATAAAACTAATACTCAATGGGCAAGGTTTGACCAGTAAAAGGGTTAAGTAATGAATTAAATAGTTTATTATTGCTGTTTTGACAGTAATAATGGCTTTCCAGAAGAGCAAAGTCTAAGGAAAGGGATCACTTCATCTGAGATGAAGAGATATAAATCAGCTCTTTAAATATATTCTGATGACATCAATACATGAGCTTATATCCTAATTTTTATTTGTTGCTGGATTCAAAGAGTAAAATTACTTGAGTTTTTTAGTTATTTTTATGAGCAATAATATGTGTATACTTGTTACCTCACTATTGCCTTTATAATGGATTTTTAAAATTGGTAGATCCTAAATGATCCTTCTATTTGTAGCACAAAGGTTAATCTAAAATAGTAAAATGATTTGTTGAGCCTAAAACATTTGATTTTCTTCAATTCCCACTTGCTAGATTGAACACTCTGTGGAATGTCAGGGCACTGTTCCACTAGTTCATTCATTTTGGATGACAGCCAAATACAGGAAATAAAGATGAGAAGCCAGGCATAATTCTTTATTCTGCAATGATTGAAACAAGGTACTCGTGTGATGTTCATTTCACTGATGGGAAGTTTTGTTTCACAAAGTTGTAAATTATTACCACTCTTCTTGTGTGAAGGACCTAACTAACATGGTCTCAATTTAAAGGAAGACAATTGTAGATAAGTGTGTTGATGTAGCAAGATGTACAGGATGTGCACTTTTATATTATATAGATATGTGATCTCTTCTCTGGAAACTCATCCTTCTAAAGGGATATGCTAAAGGTCTGAGACCTGTGCAAGAAGTGAGTAGGAAGTGAAGGAAAGAGCTCTAAAATTAAAACTAGCTATCATATTGTGTTTCTTCAAATTTTAAACCAGAGTTACTTAGACATATTCCAGGATAATATTTTTTTAACTCATGAGTAAATCAAAGAACAGAAATATGTAGGCACTTTTTAGGATGTTCTCAGTTCATAAAACTGGCAGAAACAAAAGAACATACTCAAGACTTAAAAAAAATATGTCATTACATTCATTTATTCAAAACAGTTTTCCTTTTTGCTTGACAGAGTACTTGAAATTGGAAAAGAGCATTGGCTAAAAACAACAACAACAACAAACACTACGAAACATACATTCTAAAAATAAAGAAATAAGATAATTTCAAAAAAAAAATCATAGGTTTCCATGAGGGAAAGAAGTAATGTGAGAGAGACTGACTTCATTAGGCTATTTCTTAACATAGATGGATAAAGGGAAAAATTTTTTGAGTTTATATGTCTTGACATTTGAGCTAAGATCTAAGTAAATAATACTTATCTGTGCAAAGAGTCTTGTACATCAACTTCTAAAGTAGTGCTCAATTTACTATAACACCATGGGTCTAGTCACTTAAAAATTGGCATACATTCACAATGTATGTACATTTATTTACTTATTATCTATATGTTTAATGATACCACAAAATAGAATTTAAAAAGGATTGCATTGTGATTAATCATTTTAAAATTAAAAAGATGAGAGCTTTAAATATAATTTACCAGTATATCAAAGCACAAAGTGAAGTTTATTGTTTATTGTTAATAGCAGTGATTATAAATCCATACTAAACAAGTTTCCACGGGAATTTCTCATCCCATCAACTCCAAATATATCATTACTTCCTTAACCTCATTGTGTACCTGAAACACTTGTACTAGAGTTGTGCCTGATATCAGATTATTGTCTTCTTTTTGTTCATTTATGCTTTTATTTTCAGAGGTATTTTCAACTTGTGGTTTCTTGGAAAGAGACATATCTTATCCATTGGCCTATTTTGTGAGAGTTAGTTCAGTTAAAAATTAACAGTATACTTTGCATCCATTTAGCCAGGCATAGGTAAGATCTCATAAATTACAAGAGAAGGAACTGAAGCACAGAAGGTGTTACTGTCAAGCATTTCCTCCCCTAGAATTTATACCTTTCCTTCTCAATACTTCACATAACCCCCATGCTTGGTGATACATGAGACAATGACCAAGTGGAAGACATATGATCACCTATATACCAAAAATCAGAAATTAAAAAAAAATTTTTGGCTATAAACATAGAAGCTTAAATTATCTTATTTATTTAATGACCTCAGTGTTTATTTCCCATGTTCCCTGAGAAGTATTCTCAGTGGAGAATTCTGGTCTTTTTATATTTGGACTGGCAGGAGGAGTTTAGGCAGTTCAGAAGCTAAAGGACATTTTACTTAAGAAAATGTCCCAAGTATTCATATTTGCTATTTGTACCATTTATTAACATACAGCTAAAACATTTAAGGCTACAAATGTTCTGATACACCCTTGGCCAATAGGACCATGGAGAGTATGACAGTTTAAGGAGTTGCTGAGAGAAAACAAAAATTGAGATGTTTGCTAGTTTATTGTTGCTGTTCAGTTCCTAAGTCATGTCCGATTCTGCAAGTCCCAGGGACCCCTGCAGCACGACAGGCTTCCTTGTCCTCCACTGTCTCCCTGAATTTGTTCAAACTCATGTCCATTGAATCAGTGATGCCATCCAACCATCTTATCCTCTGTATAGCACCAATGCTGCTAAACATCAGTTACACTTTAGCTTTTATCCTTTTGACTTAGGGTTAATTAATATATATACTCAGCAATTAGCAATTTTTACCAGTAGATTTTCAAGAGTTAAAATTAAAAGCTTTTATTTTTTATTTATTATTATTATTTTTAAAAAGCTTTTTACAGCAAAAGAAACAATCAAAAATTGAGAAGACATAATATTGAATGGCAGGAAATATATGGCTGATAAGGTGGTGATATAAAAATTATAGAAGTAGCACAAACATCTCAACATCAAAAAACACATTAAAAATGGGCAAAATACTTGAATAGACATTTTTCCAAAGAGAACATGCAGATGTTCCACAGAAACATGAAAAGATACTCAGCATCACTAATTGTTGTCACTCAGTTGTGTCTGACTCTTTGCGACCCCATGGACTGCAACACTCCAAGCTCCTCTGTCCTCCACTGTTACTCAGAGTTTGCTCAAATTCATGTACATCAAGTGGTGATGCTATCTAGCTAATCTTCTGTGTCTCCCTTTTCCTTTTGCCTTCAATCTTTCCCAGTTTCAGGGTCTTTTCCAATGAGTCAACTCTTACCAAGTAAGTGGCCAAAGTATTGGAGCTTCAGCTTCAAAATCAGTCCTTTCAGGGTTGATTTCCTCTAGGATTAACTAGTTGATTTCCCTTCAGTCCAAGGAACTCACAAGAACCTTCTCCAGCACCACAGTTTGAAAGCATAAATTCTTCGGTGCTCGGTCTTCTTTATGATCCAGCTCACATATATATACATGACAATTGGAAAAACTATACGGACATTTGTCAACAAAATGATGTCTCTGCTTTTTAATATGCTGTCTTGGTTTTTCATGGATTTTAAAAGTGGTGCAGTGGTAAGGAATCTGCCTGTCAATGCAGATGAAAGGGACGTGGGTTGGATCCCTAGGATGGGAAGATCCCCTGGAAGAGGAAATGGCAACCCACTCCAGTATTCTGGCCTGGGAAATTCCATGGACAGAGGGACCTGTCGGTCTACTGTACATGGGACTGCAAAGAGTCAGACACAACTGAGCACGTACACAAAACACAGGTTTGTCATAGCTTTCCTTCCACGGAGCAAATGTCTTTTAATTTCATAGCTGCAGACATCATCCACAGTGATTTTGGAGCCCAAGAAAATAAAATCTGTCACTGATTCCCCTTTTTCTCCTGGTTTTACCATAAGTGATGGGGCTGGATGCCATGATCTTAATTTTTAAAATTTTGAGTTTCAAACCAGCTTTTTTACTCTCCTCTTTCACCCTCATCAAGAGGCTCTTTAGTTCCTCTTTATTTTCTGCCATTAGGGTGATTATCACTGTTGATATTTATCCTGGCAATCTTGATTCCAGCTTGTGACTCATCCAGCCTAGCATTTCATGTTTACTCTGCAAATAAGTTAAATAAACAGGGTGATATAATACAGCCTTGCCACTGCTTTCCACATTTTGAACTAGTCTGTTCCATGTAATGTTCTAACTGTTGCTTCTTGATCTGCATGCATGTTTCTCAGGAGATAGATAAGGTGGTCTGGTAATCCCATATCTTTAATACTTTTCCAAAGTTTGTTGAGATCCACACAGTCAAAGGCTTCAGAATAGTTAATGAAGTAGAAGTAGATGCTTTTCCAGAATTCTCTTGCTTTCTCCATGATCTAATGAATGTTGGCAATTTAATCTCTTTCCTCTTCCTCCTCAAAATCCAGCTCATACATCTCAAAGTTCTCAGTTTACATACTGCTGAAGCCTAGCTTGAAGGGCTTTGAGGATGACCTTACTAGCATGTGAAATGAGGTTAACTGTGTGGTAGTTTGAATATTCTTTGGCATTGCCTTTCTCTGGGATTGGAATGAAAACTGACCTTTCCAATCCGATGGCCACTGCTATGTTTTCCAAATTTGCTGACATATTGAGTGCAACATTTTAACAGATCATCTTTTAGGATTTTAAATAGCTCACCTGGAGTTCCATCACCTCCACTAGATTTGTTTGTAGTAATGATTCCTAAGGCTCACTTGACGTCATACTCCAGGATGTCTGGCTCTAGGTGAGTGACCACACTAAGGTGGTTATCTGGGTCACTGAGACCTTTCTTATATAGTTATTTTGTGTATTCTTCCATCTCTTCTTAATCATTTCTGCTTCTTTAAGGCCTACCATTTTTGTTTTTATGTGCCCATCTTTGCATGAAGTGTTCCCTTGATATCTCCAGTTTTCTTGAGATCTTTTATCTTACTCATTCTATTGTTTTCCTCTATATCTTTGCACTGTTCATTGAAGAAGGTCTTATTTTCCCTTGCTGTTCTCTGGAACTCCACATTCATTTGTTTATATCTTTCCCTTTCTCTCTTGCCTTTCATTTGTCTTCATTCCTCAGCAATTCGTAAAGCTTCCTCAGATAACCCCTTGGCCTTCTTGGATTTCTTTGTCTTTGGAATGGTTTAGTCACTGCATCTTGTATAATGTTATGAACCTCCATCCATTGTTCTTCAGGCACTCTGTATGCCAGATCTAATCCTTTGAATCTATTTGTCACCTTCACTGTATGCAAATCAAAACTTCAATGAGATATCACTTTAAATCTGCTGGAATTGCTATTATCAAAATCACCACAAATAGCATGTGTTGGTAAGAATGTGGAGAAAAGGAGCCTTCATACAGTGTTAGTGAGAACGTAAATTAGTGCAACTATGGAAAATAGTATGGAGATCTCTCAAAAATCTAAAAATAGAACTATTATGTGTGCATGCTACGTTGCTTGAGTCATGTCCAACTCTGCAACCCTATGGACTTCAGACTGCCAGGATCCTTTGTCCATGGGATTCTTCAGGCAAGAATACCAGAGTGGGTTGCCATGGCTGCCTCCAGGGGATCTTCCCAACCTAAGGTTTGAACCGGCATCTCCAGCACTGGCAGGTTTTTTTTTTTTTTTTTTACTACTGCTACTGCTGCTGCTAAGTTGCTTCAGTCGTGTCCGACTCTGTGCGACCCCATAGATGGCAGCCCACCAGGCTCCCCGTCCCTGGGATTCTCCAGGCAAGAACACTGGAGTGGGTTGCCACTTCCTTCAGCACCAACTATAGAAAATAGTATGGAGGTTGCTCATAAAACTAAAAATAGAACTACCATATGACTGAGCAATACCACCCATGGGTATATATTTGAAAAAAAGTAACAACGCTAATTTGAAAAGATTCACTCACTTCAATTTTCATACTAGCATTATTTACAATTGCCAAGATATGGAAGCAGCCTAATTGTCCATCAATTGATGAATGGATTAAAGAAGATGTGGTTTATATACAATGTATTTATATACAATGCAATACTATGTAGCTTTAAGAAAGAATGAAATTTTGCCATCTACTACACTGTGGATATACATGGAGGGTTTTATGCTAAGTGAAATAAATCAGACAAGGAAAGACAAATACTTCATGATATATTTTATATATTAAATCTAAAAAATACAACCATATAGTGAATATAACAAAAATGAAGCAGATTCACAGATATAGAGAACAAACTAGTGTTTACAGTGGGGAAAGGGAAGCAGAGAAAGGCAATATAGGGGTAGCAGAGTAAGAGGCATAAAACTAAGCTACAAGAACATATTGTACAAAACATGAACTATCAGTTCAGTTCAGTCGCTAAGTCGTGTCCGACTCTTTGTGATCCCATGAATCGCAGCACGTCAGGCCTCCCTGTCCATCACCAACTCCCAGAGTTCACTCAGACTCACACCCATCGAGTCAGTGATATCATCCAGCCATCTCATCCTCTGTCATCCCCTTCTCCTCCCGCCTCTAATCCCTCCCAGTGTCTTTTCCAATGAGTCAACTCTTTGCATGAGGTGGCCAAAGTACTGGAATTTCAGCTTTAGCATCATTCCTTCCAAAGAACACCCAGGGCTGATCTCCTTCAGAATGGACTGGTTGGATCTCCTTGCAGTCCAAGGGACTCTCAAGAGTCTTCTCCAACACCACAG
>SJYA01000124.1:492126-635629 GCA_006410615.1 Neotragus moschatus
CTAAGTTGCTTCAGTCGTGTCCGACTCTGTGCGACCCCATAGATGGCAGCCCACCAGGCTCCCCGTCCCTGGGATTCTCCAGGCAAGAACACTGGAGTGGGTTGCCACTTCCTTCAGCACCAACTATAGAAAATAGTATGGAGGTTGCTCATAAAACTAAAAATAGAACTACCATATGACTGAGCAATACCACCCATGGGTATATATTTGAAAAAAAGTAACAACGCTAATTTGAAAAGATTCACTCACTTCAATTTTCATACTAGCATTATTTACAATTGCCAAGATATGGAAGCAGCCTAATTGTCCATCAATTGATGAATGGATTAAAGAAGATGTGGTTTATATACAATGTATTTATATACAATGCAATACTATGTAGCTTTAAGAAAGAATGAAATTTTGCCATCTACTACACTGTGGATATACATGGAGGGTTTTATGCTAAGTGAAATAAATCAGACAAGGAAAGACAAATACTTCATGATATATTTTATATATTAAATCTAAAAAATACAACCATATAGTGAATATAACAAAAATGAAGCAGATTCACAGATATAGAGAACAAACTAGTGTTTACAGTGGGGAAAGGGAAGCAGAGAAAGGCAATATAGGGGTAGCAGAGTAAGAGGCATAAAACTAAGCTACAAGAACATATTGTACAAAACATGAACTATCAGTTCAGTTCAGTCGCTAAGTCGTGTCCGACTCTTTGTGATCCCATGAATCGCAGCACGTCAGGCCTCCCTGTCCATCACCAACTCCCAGAGTTCACTCAGACTCACACCCATCGAGTCAGTGATATCATCCAGCCATCTCATCCTCTGTCATCCCCTTCTCCTCCCGCCTCTAATCCCTCCCAGTGTCTTTTCCAATGAGTCAACTCTTTGCATGAGGTGGCCAAAGTACTGGAATTTCAGCTTTAGCATCATTCCTTCCAAAGAACACCCAGGGCTGATCTCCTTCAGAATGGACTGGTTGGATCTCCTTGCAGTCCAAGGGACTCTCAAGAGTCTTCTCCAACACCACAGTTCAAAAGCATCAATTCTTCAGTGCTCAGCCTTCTTCACAGTCCAAACATTCATACATGACCACTGGAAAAACCATAGCCTTGACTAGATGGACCTTAGTTTATAGCTAATACTTTTAATAACTATAAATGGATTATAACCTTTACTATGAGTCAGTAGATTATACATGTTTTGTTATTGTTCAATCACTCAGTCATGTTTGTCTTTTTGCAACCACATGGACTGCTATATGCCAGGCTTCCCTGTCCTTCACTATCCCCCAGAATTTGCTCAAACTCATGTCCATCAAGTAAGTGATGCCATCCGACCATCTCATCCTCTGTTGTCCCCTTCTCTTACTGTCTTCAATCTTTCTGAGCATCAGGGTCTTTTCTAATGAGTCAGCTCCTCACATTAGGTGGCCAAAGTATTGGAGTTTCAGCTTCAGCATCAGTCTTTCCAATAAATATCCAAGGTTAATTTTCTTTAGGATTAGCTTTTTTAATCTCCTTACTCTCCAAGGGCCTCTTAGAGTCTTCTCCAGCACCACAGTTCAAAAGCATCAATTCTTTGGCACTTACTATGAGTTACATGTGACACTCATAGAATATCATACATCCACTATAATTCAATTAAAAAAATAAAATATAGAAATGATTTCATACTGGCTGTTAGTCAGGGTTTTCCAGAGAAGCAGAAATAATAGGAAAGAAGTTTAAGAAATTTCCTCACGCCGATACTGATGCTGACAGATCCCTAGATCTTCAGGGTGACTGTGTAAGCTAGAGACCAGGAGAACCTGTGGTTTAATTTCAGTCAAAATCCAGAGGCCTGAGAAGCAGGAAACCAAGGGTAAACCAACGAAAACCAGGAAACCAATGGCTCCAGTCTGAAGACTGGCAGGTCAAGGTCCAGGAAGAGCAGTTGCTTCCATTTGAAGGCAAGAAGAACTGTCTCTCACTTGAGAGAGTTTCAATCTTTTTATTCTAATTAAGCCTTCAAGGGATTGGATGAGACCCACATACATTAGGACAAGCTATATTCTCTATTCACGCTATCAATTTAAATGTTAATCTTATCCAGAAACATCCTCACAGGAACAGTCAGAATAATATTTCACCAATGTCTAGGCATCCTGTAGCCAGTCAAGCTGACTCATAAAACTAACCATTACATTACCCTTGCTGGTAAGGGGTATTTTTAGAAAATCCATTATAAATGTTAAGATTATAGTCCTCCTCACTTATGTCAAATATTACCTCAAGAGAAATATTTTTCTTTGGGTGATGTTACTAATGGTCACCTCATGCGAAGAGTTGACTCATTGGAAAAGACTCTGATGCTGGGAAGGATTGGGGGCAGGAGGAGAAGGGGACGATAGAGGATGAGATGGCTGGATGGCATCACGGACTCGATGAACGTGAGTCTGAGTGAACTCTGGGAGATGTTGATAGACAGGGAGGCCTGGTGTGCTGCAATTCATGGGGTCACAAAGAGTCAGACACGACTGAGCGACTGAACTGAACTGAACTATCATGTCAATGACATTTCATTTTATCTATGTAGCTCCTACATCTCTCATCTGTAGTGCCCCTTGCTGTAAATGACAGAAGAGAAAGACAAAGCAGAAGAGGGCTCCTTGATCTCTGTGTTCACTTTGTGATATTAACATTACTATGGCATCAAGGAATCATTCAGGCTATTCAAAGTCAAAGAACAAAGAATCAGGTTTTAATCATCGGCTAGTAATTCTGAGTAAATACACTCTACAACAATTCTTCTTGTTTTCATTTCTCAAATATTGAATGCATAAGATTTTTTCTAATTTAGTATTAAATCCTATTGTGTCCTTTGGTTTTGCTTTGATTTTCTTTAATGGTAACAGGGGTACCAAAATCCAGTCAAGGAAGTGTTGGCTTACTATGAGAGAATTATGTATCACAAAATATACCATCTAACAGTCCATAAATCATAATGTGAACTATATTCCCATATTAATAAAAAACTGTAGAAATAAGATCAACATAAATAAGATACAGAGAAATAAGAAACAGAAATAAGAAAATATATGCACACTGTAAAGAAATTCAAGTGTGTACAATGCACGGTTTTTCAAAGATTTGCATCTAACATTTATAAAATATAAATAATATACTAGTCTTAGAATTGAGTAATTACCAAATTTCATACCATTGTTTTACTGATTCAATGAAAATTGCTAATTTTTATTCCTTCACTCTCACTTGCATAACCCGTCACTCTTGCTTATTTTGATTACAATATAAGTCAAAGTTATAATGCACATTGATGAATATAAAGCTCTGTGTTTTCATTTTGGGACTTTATTATATGCATAGTCTACTTGCATTTCATGGAGACCTCCAGGCACTTTACTGTTCATAGATATTTCTGACTTCCAACAGGAAAAGTAAAGTCAATACAGCAAGACAATTGTGTTATTATAGCCCAGTTTAGTTTTATATGGATAAATTATCATTTTTAAACTACTTCTTGTTTACCTGTGGTTGTTTTCTTGATACTGAATTTTATCAATATTAGGTTTATGTCAAAATTAGGGTTTTATAAAGATTAAGTTTACTCAGTTGAATTAACAATTGGTTATTTACCTGTCCCAGCAACACTTTTTCCTTATGTACTCAGCCAAAGAAACAGGTTGATAGATTTTCTTATTTTACTTCAATCCATTATTAATTTAGAAATCCTATATTGCCTTGCATGATGATAGGCACAAAGAATATGACAAAGATTTTTTTCCTCAATATGCTTGAATTGATTAGTATTTTAGGTAGTTACATATTTATGCAAACAGCACTTATAGAGGTTACAATGGTAGTAAAATAACTATAATTATACGTACACACACACACACACACACACACACAGACACACACACACTTTATCGTTTTTATTCNGATCACACCATTGTGATTATCTGGGTCATGAAGATATTTTTTGCACAGTTCTTCTGTGTATTCTTGCCATCTATCTCTTTTTAATATTTTCTGCTTCTGTTAGGTTCTTACCATTTCTGTCCTTTATTGAGCCCATCTACATGAAATGTTACCTTGGTTTCTCCAGTTTTCTTGAAGAGATCTCTTCTTTCCCACTCTATTGTTTTCCTTTATTTCTTTGCATTGATTGCTGAACATACAGTTAAAGCATCAATTCTTTGGCACCCTGCCTTCTTTACAGTCTAACTCTCAGAACCACAAGTGATCATTGGGAAGACCATAGATTTGACTATACGGTCCTTTGCTGGCAGAATATTGTCTCTGTTTTTCAACACACAGCCTAGGTTTGTCATAGCTTTCCTGCTGAGAAGCAATTGTCTTCTGATTTCATGGCTACAGTCACCATCTGAAGCAATTTTAGAGCCCAAGAAGCAGAATACTGTCACTACTTCCACCTTTTCCCCTTCTATTTGCCATGAAATAATGGGGGGAAGGCTATATATTGTCACCTTGCTTATTTAACTTATATGCAGAATACATCATGAGAAATGCTGGGCTGGAAGAAGCACAAGCTGGAATCAAGAATGCTGGGAGAAATATCAACAACCTCAGATATGCAGATGACACCACCCTTATGGCAGAAAGTGAAGAGGAACTAAAAAGCCTCTTGATGAAAGTGAAAGAGGAGAGTGAAAAAGTTGGCTTAAAGCTCAACTTTCAGAAAATGAAGATCATGGCATCCGGTCCCATCATGTCATGGGAAATAGATGGGGAAACAGTGGAAACAGTGTCAGACTTTATTTTTTGGGCTCCAAAATCACTGCAGATGGTGATTTCAGTCATGAAATTAAAAGATGNAAAGAGAAGAGTGAAAAAGTTGGCTTCAAGCCCAAAATTCAGAAAACTAAGAGCATGGCATCCAGTCCCATCACTTCATGGGAAATAGATGGGGAAACAGTGGAAACAGTGTCAGACTTTATTTTTTGGGCTCCAAAATCACTGCAGATGGTGATTTCAGTCATGAAATTAAAAGATGCTTACTCCTTGGAAGGAAAGTTATGACCAACCTAGATAACATATTCAAAAGCAGAAACATTACATTGCCAACAAAGGTCTGTCTAGTCAAGGCTATGGTTTTTCCTGTGGTCATGTATGGATGTGAGAGTTGGATTGTGAAGAAAGCTAAGCGCCAAAGAATTGATGCTTTTGAACTGCGGTGTTGGAGAAGACTCTCGAGAGTCCCTTGGACTGCAAGGAGATCCAACCAGTCCATTCTAAAGGAGATCAATCCTGGGTGCTCATTGGAAGGACTGATGCTAAAGCTGAAACTCCAATATTTTGGCCACGTCATGCAGAATTGAGTCATTGGGAAAGTCTCTGATGTTTGGAGGGATTGGGGGCAGGAGGATAAGGGGAAGACAGAGAATGAGTTGGATGAATGGCATCACCAACTCAATGGACATGAGTTTGAGTAAACTCTGGGTGTTGGTGATGGTCAGGGAGGCCTGGTGTGCTGTGATTCATGGGGTTGCAAAGAGTTGGACATGACTGGGTGACTGAACTGAACTGAACTGAATGTGGTTGGATGCCATAATCTTTTTTTTTTTTTAATATTTATTTTTAAGCCAGCTCTTTCATTCTCCTCCTTCACCCTCATCAAGAGGCTCTTTAGTTGTGCTTTGCTTTCTGCCATTAGAGTGGTATCACTCCTTATTACCAAATTCAGACTGAAATTGAAGAAAGATAGGAAAACCACTAGACCATTCAGGTATGACCTAAATCAAATCCTTTATGATTATACAGTGGAAGTGAGAAATAGATTTAAGGGCCTAGATCTGATAGATAGAGTGCCTGATGAACTATGGAATGAGGGATCAAGACCATCTCCATGGAAAAGAAATGCAAAAAAGCAAAATGGCTGTCTGGGGAAGACTTACAAATATCTGTGAAAAGAAGAGAAACGAAAAGCAAAGGAGAAAAGGAAAGATATAAGCATCTGAATGCAGAGTTCCAAAGAATAGCAAGAAGAGATAAGAAAGCCTTCTTCAGCGATCAATGCAAAGAAATAGAGGGAAACAACAGAACGGGAAAGACTAGAGATCTCTTCAAGAAAATTAGAGATACCAAGGGAACATTTCATGCAAAGGTTGGCTCGAATAAATGACAGAAATGGTATGGACCTAACAGAAGCAGAAGTATTAAGAAGAGATGGCAAGAATACACAGAAGTACTGTATAAAAAAGATCTTCATGACCCAGATAATCACAATGGTGTGATGACTCATTTAGAGCCAGACATCTTGGAATGTGAAATCAAGAGGACTTTAGAAAGCATCCCTATGAATAAATCTAGCGGAGTGATGGAATTCCAATTGAGCTATTTCAAATCCTGAAAGATGATACTATGAAAGTGCTGCACTCAATATGCCAGCAAATTTGGAAAACTCAGCAGTGGCCACAGGACTGGAACAGGTCAGTATTCATCCCAATCCCAAAGAAAGGCAATGCCAAAGGAAGCTCAAATTGCACCTGTCTCAGATGATACTAAAATAATGCTCAAAATTCTCCAAGCCAGGTTTCAGCAATATGTGATACTTAAAATTCCAGATGTTCAAACTGGTTTTAGAAAACAGAGAGGAACCAGAGATCAAATTGCCAACATCCTCTGGATGATAGCAAGAGAGGTCCAGAAAAACATCTATTTCTGCTTTATTATCTATGCCAATGCCTTTGACTCTGTGGATCCCAATAAACTGTGGAAAATTCTGAAAGAGATGGAAATACCAGACCACCTGACCTGCCTCTTGAGAAACCTATATGCAGATCAGGAAGCAACAGTTAGAACTGGACATGGAACAACAGACTGGTTCTAAATAGGAAAAGGAGTACATCAAGGCTGTATATTGTCACCCTGCTTATTTAACTTCTATGCAGAGTACATCATGAGAAACACTGGGCTGGAAAAAGCACAAGCTGGAATCAAATTGCTGGGAGAAATATCAATAACTTCAGATAGGCAGATGACACCACCTTATGACACAAAGTGAAGAACTAAAGAACTTCTTGATGAAAGTGAAAGAGGAGAGAGTGAAAAATTTGGGTTAAAGCTCAACAGTCAGAAAAACTAACATCATGACATCTGATCCCATCACTTCATGGCAAATAGATGGGGAAACAGTGGAAACAGTGGTTGACTTTATTTTTCTGGGCTCCAAAAGCACTGCAGATGGTGATTGCAGCCATGGAATTAAAAGACGCCTACTCCTTGGAAGGAAAATTATGACCAGCCTAGACAGCATATTAAAAAGCAGAGATATTACTTTGCTGAAAGAGATCAGTCCTGGATGTTCATTGTGAGAGAGTAATTTCCTAGGCAGGTTGATAAGAAGTCCAGGGGTCCCCAAGGAGAGAGGGGTCTGGAATTCTCAAGGAGGAAAAAAGGACAAACTTTTTCCCCCCCATCTATATTCTTTAAGATTATTTATCCTGCCTGAGGACAGCCTCTGCATTAAAACTTCTGGCTAATCCTGTTACCTTAAAATGTAAATTATGGGAGTAGTTCTGGTGAGGTCTTTACAACCTTCAGACATTCTTTGAATTCATTGGAGAGTGTATAACTCCATTGCTCACACTAGCAAGGGGGTAACTCTTTCTATACCCTTCTGATGTCTATGTCAGAAGCTTTTTCTATCTCCTTTATACTTTAATAAAACTTTATAACACAAAAGCTTTGAGCGATCAAGCCTTGTCTCTGGCCCTGAATTGAATTCTTCTCCTCAGGAGGCCAAGGGTTCTGGCATCTTTGCGTGGTTCAACAACAACCTTTGAACTGGAAGGACCGATGTTGAAGCTGAAACTACAATACTTTGGCTACCTGATGTGAAGAGCTGACTCACTTGAAAAGACCCTGATGCTCAAAAAGATTGAGAGCAGGAGAAGAAGGGGACAAAAGGGGTTAGATGGTTTGATGGCATCACAGAGTCAATGGATATGAATTTTGGTAAACTCTGGGAGTTGGTGATAGACAAGAAGGCCTGGCATCCTGCGTTTCATAGGGTCACAAAGAGTCTGACATGACAGAGCGACTGAACTGAACTGACTGAATGGAAATGTTTAGTAATATTATTTTATATTTCTAAATTTTTTATTGATTTGAAAATATCTAGAATTTTGGAGGAAGAATTTATGTAGATTAAAGTTATATATCTTAAAATGTGTATATATTTATATGAGCTTCCATTATGGCTCAGTGGTAAAGAATCCACCTGCAATGCAGGAGATGTGGGTTTGATTCCTGAGTCAGGAAGATGCCCTTTAGAAGGAAATAGCCACTCAGCCCAGTATTCTTGCCTGGGAAGTTTCAGGAACAGAGGAGTCTGGCAACCTACAGTCCATGGGGTCAGAAAAGAGTCAGCTATGAGTTGGTGACTAAAGAACAATAACAATCAACAGTAAGTGGTTGATTTAGAAGTGTTAATTTAATAATGCACCAACTACAAAAAGTTAAAATCTGTGACTTAATGTTTTTTAAAGTTGAAGATATATCATTAGATGATATCTTCACAAAAATAAAAAAAATTGAATTCTTAAAAGAAAAAATAAAGTTCATCGTATGTTCAAACATATAAATTTTATGCTGATTAAATTATTAATTTATGGAAATTATCAGAAAATTATTTACTTTATCTGGCAGATAAACTTATCTGATCTCCTTCAAAATGGACTGGTTGTATCTCCTTGTAGTCCAAGGCACTCTCAAGAGTCTTCTTCAGCTCCACAATTCAAAAGCATCAATTATTCAGTGCTCAGCTTTCTTTATAGTCCAACTCTCACATCCATACATGACTACTGGAAAAGCCATAGCCTTGACTAGATGGACTTTTGTTGGGAAATTTTAGCTTAAACAATTAATGACTAGATTGATTATATACAATTCCCTGAGCACACTGTACCTGAAAATCAAAGAAAAGTAATTTGACTCTGTATAAGAATAATGTTACCAGGATTTCAGTTTTGTACTTTCAATAAAGTTTGAACTGGAAACATAAATATGGCATATTACCTAGTAGATACTTATTTATGTTTCCTATGTACACATTCTTAATTTCTTTCTCATGTTCAAGCAATTGATATTCTCTGTGCTCTCTTGCCTTGAGGTGGTTTTTTGCAGTGTTTTGTGGCTTTTCATTTCTAAAAAGAAATTTCAAGTGAGAAAGGAGAACTTTTGAAGAAAAAAAGAAAAAGAGAGGTGAGAGAGAGAAATCAGAGTTACAATAAGGTGGGAGATACTATGGCTCTCATATAGATCCTCTACAGAAATAAGAAATTTATTAGCCTCTACTAACAGTGCCTTCAGATATTGTTTCAGCTGAAGAGAACCATTGGGCTCAAGGCTGTCATTCTTCCATAGCATCTTGAGAAATCCTCATAGCATAGTATGAGGTTTCCATCGAGATTTCTTGATTTATCTCATTGACCATTCATTCTTTCTTCCCTTTCCTTTCAGAGGAATTAATCTAAAAATTCTCCATGGCATCACTCCTGTATGCTAATCTGCATTGTAGATTCTGCTTTCTAGAGAATTCAATCTGGAAATATTGCTGAAGAATTGTTCTCCAAAAGAAGACACTTAGATTGAATTTGGAACTGGACAGCCCACCATTCAGATGGAAATGAAGATCCCATTACGGTGGAGTGAAGACTACAGAACTCCTGGCCCCAGGTTGCAGTGCAAATTTAAGTGATTAATTGGAGTGCTATTACTGGTGGAAATGCACAAACTGTAAATTGTACAAGGCCTTGAAGAATTTTGAGAAAAAAAAATAACATTAAGTACAGTACTATCGCTAAGCTTGCTTCCTTTGTTAAAAGAGAGCAAACGGTTGAGAATGATCAATTGGCAATTAATGGTAACTAAATGTGGAAGCCAGCAGTTCTGCCTGGTATCATATGAAGAGCATCTCCTCTCCTACAGTGGAAGGAGAGAGAAAACTGAAAATCAGATCCCAGTGCTTAATTGTAAGAATGGCTGAGATGCAAAGAATGCTACATGATATAACAACCAGGCATGAATACTGGAGATGATAAAGAAGGACTGGTAGCATGGCTACTCAGAAGCAAGTGAAAATAATATCCCACATCAACTATGAAAGTGAAAGTGAAGTCACTCAGTTGTGTCTGACTCTTTGTGACCTCGTGGACTACAGCCCACCAAGCTCATCCATCCATGGGCTTTTCCAGGCAAGAATACTGCAGTGGGTTGCCATTTCCTTCTCCAGGGGATCTTCCTGACCCAGGGATCAAACCCAGGTCTCCCCTATTGCAGGTGGACTCTTTACTGTCTGAGCCACAGGGAAGTTACATTAACTATAGTAGGCATAAAAAGAAATATTATATTATACATTAACTCTTATACATTAACTATAGTAGGCATAAAAATAGCTGCCAAGATGTCCCAAACTCCAGAACCAGTAATATATTGTTTACACAGAAAAGGTGAATTAGGTTTGTACATGGAATTAAGGTTTCTAATCAATAGACTGATGTTAAAATAGAGAGGTCATGTTAGATCATCCTTTTAGACCCAAAAGAATCTTAAAAATGAAGAAGGGACTTGGAAGAGAGAGCCAGACAGATGACAGCATGAGAACTTGGATAATGTTGCTGGCTTTGAGAATGAAGGAAGAGGCTTGTAAGACAAATGTAGGCAGCCTATGAAATCTAGAAAAGATGATTTAATAGATTCTCTACTACAGCCTCCAGAAGGAATGCAGCTCCATCAATATCTTGGGCTACTATATTAAAAGCATTAAGCTAATATCTCCAGGAGAAGGAAATGGCAACCCACTCCAGTGTTCTTGCCTGAGAAATCCCATGGACAGAGGAGCCTGGTAGGGTACAGTCCATGGATTTGCAGAGAGTCAGACATGAATGAGCCACTGAGCATATACAAAGCTAATAATGCCAGATGAGATCTAGTGCATTAGTGACCATTTTGAACACAAGCCTTCCAGTGGGTGGGAAATAAATCACAGTCACTTCTACAATAAAGGATATAGTATTGTATATTGTTCCTTCCTCCATGAGGAAGGTCACACAGGGCTAAGTAAATTTCTTTGGGTTTGGAAGGCAGCATGTCCCATACCAGGAATACTGCTTTGATTCATACACTAGAGAACTGTCAGTTTTAAGTGGAGTCTAGTGCAAGAATGTGCTCAGTAGTGTATCCAGATTATGGTATAAAACACTTCCCTATTTTGAAAAATATGATCCAACATGTCCTATGATACTAAAGTATTTCTGATGCATGTTCATGCATTGTAATTTGCTTCAGTCATGCCTGACTCTTTGTAACCTTATGGATTGTAGCCCATCAGGCTCCTCTGTCCACATGGTTGATTCTCTAGGCAACAATACTGAAGTGAGTTGCCATGAAGACATTGCGATTAGGTCCACTAGAGTACTAGAGGAAAGCCATGTTTTATGTATTAGAGCATTACAGAACTTTCACATTCTTCTGGACTTCGCTAGAGACAGAGATTCTAACTACAGTATATCAAATGTAGCCAGAATTTCCTGTCATGGATAATGTCAGACCACCAACTCAAGTCATGTAGGCCCAGAAAATATGTAAAATATGAAATATCCATTGTAAGATGAAGTGGTATATTCTAGAGATCACCTAAGTAGTAGCAGAGGAGATAAGGACACTGTATGTGCAGGGAGCTCAGAACTGTTATTTAAACCACCATGGTTGCCCTAGTGTCTCTAAAGTTAATCTTGGAGAGTGCTCACATTTATGACTCATGGATGTTCCCATGTGATCAGCTAATGAAGGAGGACGACGTAAGAGCTTGGTTCAAAGAATGGATTGGTTTGGTACATGAGGTGACCTTGAAATACTGTGAAAGAAGAAATCTTCCCAATGAAAGGGATCTTCAGTATTGACTGGTCATCTAGTTTGAATGGAAAGAAAACCTGTTTTAGAAAGAGCATTGAATTGTAGGGAGTGGGGAAGGTCTTGGCTGGTTGGTCCAAGCCTGGAAGGGAGGATTGCAAGTTTGAGAGGGAGAAGATCTGGAGTAGAGACATATGGATAAACAAATATTTATTGTTCTCAACAGCTCAGAATTTAAGAAGAATGGATAAAAGAAGATATGATAATTAAAATAAATTCTTATGAATTACAGTTGATTTAAATTATGAAAAGGCAGGAGTATTTAATAGTAATTTGGGAGAAGAGTAATTTATTAGGGAAATGGAGACATAGAAGATGGTAAACATTGAATTTGTTTTTAAGTATTGTATTATAAGAATATATTTAGCACATAATAAATATTTAGTAAATACTTATTGAAATATCCATTGAGTAGTAATGTATGAACTTACCAAACACACCAGTCAGCAGTTGTCTCTAAATTAAAATTATGCAAACATATGAACAAAATACGGTACATGTCCAGCTGATGATTTAGTAATGGATATGGGGAGTTTGTAACTGAGTAAACCAAATTATGTTAAAGTTATTTAATATACTCACTATTTAATTTCCTTTATAAAATGTGTTTCATGGCATTATTTACCTCATAGTTTTTTGATATAATTAAATGCGTGACTGCATCTAAATACATTTAAGTTTGCTGGCAGTCATTTAGTAAATGCTTAAGAAAATTTAGCCATTTAATGCATTTATTTATGAACTCATTGCAAGTAATTGTAATCTCTACAGAAGAAAAGATCAGTGTCAGTGTTTATTCTCTGTATTTGCCAATGCATAGCGGTATGTTTTCTCTCAGCAGGAAAAGATATACCAAATGATTGTCTCTATTTAAAGATTAAGTGAAAATTGAGGGAGTGAAGAGCTAATTCCATAAGTCAGTTGATTGTAATTTTTTTTTTTTACTTTTAAATATGCTTATTGCTTATTGCCTTTGGCATACTTGAATGTTTAAATCTGTTCATTACATTTATATAGTGATTCAAGAGCTAAAAGACAGATGACAAGTGATTTAAACAAAATGAGTGGGAAATCAAACACTTGTCTCTTGTGCTGATGTATGCTTTTTCTTACATAAATGCCTAAATGTGTTGACTGGAGTGAGGTTGGAAGGATCTTCATTAATATTTACATCTGTTTTTGCAGATGAAGATAATATATCATTTTTTTTAATTTTAGAAAAATAGTGATAAATGGCATACTTGAAAGACTTCCATTTTGAAAGACTTATCTGCACTTTCTACATTTTTATCCTGAGTATTAAAATTTACACATCTATATTATCATACTATTAAAATGTATCTGTATACATATATACATATATATATAAACATATATGTTTTTAAACTACAGTTTTTAAAAACAGATCGCCACAGCTAAAATGGGAAAAAGAAAGCAAAGAAATATTGTTTGAAATATAATCAATTCATATCAACCTGAAGAACTCACAATTTTTGAAACAGATATTCTCTACTCCTTTTCCTATCTAAGGTAAAGACTTTATTATCCAACAATCACTTTTCCAACCTCTCCCTCACAGCAAATTGCACAAATTTAAATAATAAAGTCACCTACATGCAAAAGAAAAAGAGAAATAATTTTCATTCCAAACGATTTGGTATCTCCACTTAAAGGAGCCAGCCTGCTTCAGAGTTAGGTTTTAATGTCAGTTGCCTGTGTCAAAAATCTTTATTTGATAGCCATTTCTTTCAATGCCATGTCATTTCTCAGAAGCTAGGCCAGGATTCTGATGAAAGATGATTCCATAGCATGTCTTTACTACAGCGAAAATGTGTTTTACTTTTAAATCAGTGTTTAATTATTCATTTGAGAAAAAGTTAAGAATTCAGTGGGATTGAAAATTAGATTTGAAAAAATAATGA
Organism: Neotragus moschatus; assembly: GCA_006410615.1. NCBI lineage: Eukaryota > Metazoa > Chordata > Mammalia > Artiodactyla > Bovidae > Neotragus > Neotragus moschatus. The sequence goes on from SJYA01000124.1 coordinate 505,990, forward strand.
CCATTGTGTGGGTGTCAAACGTCTTCATTCTGGAAGATAAAACACAAAGGGGAACTTCAGTCTTTGTCTGACTTTGAAGAATTAAGGGATAAAAGTCAAACATCCAGAAATTCTCTGGTAAGAGGCCTAAGAAGTGGGGTCAGGGTGGAGCTGTGCACAGGATATAGCAGTATTCTTGGGTGCAAATAATCTATGCTTCTCTCTCTGAAGAGGCACAAGATTAGGAAGGGAGCCAAGTCAGAGAAGTAGTGAAGCAAAGCCTGACACTGGAGGAGACAGGCTCATGACCACATCTAGGAAGCAGATGTGGAAATGATTCTCCAAGAGATGAAGACTCTTACCACTGAAATCAGTATTTTCCACCTGAAACCATCTGATGTCAGCTGTCTAGGTAGGTAAATTTTGCTTAAGAAACAAACAAACAAACAAACAAAAAACACAGAGGCATTGGTGGAGAAAAGAAGTAAAAGCTATAAGTAGTATAGTAAAGACAAGCCAGTTAGTATACAGCTGAAAATGATTTATCTTAAGATCATTAATACACAATTTAATAAGAATTTGGGCTTCCCATGTGGCACTGGGAAGAACCCACCTGTCAATGCAGGATATATAAGAGACATGGGTTCAATCCCTGGGTCGAGAACATTCCCTAGAGGAGGGCAGGGTTTGTGCCTGGAGAATCTCATGGACAGAGGAGCCTGGTGATCTATGGTCCCGAGTTGCAGAGTTGGACACAACTGAAACGATGTAGCATGTGCATGTACTAACAAGTATTCACAATTACTGTGTACTAAAAAATGTGGTGACTTCTGGAGACCGAGTGGAAAGGCAAAGAGACACTGCTCTTTCCTCAAGGGGCTTATATTGTAGAAAGGGATGCAAATACATAAACGAGATGATTCCAGAATGCCTTAAGTTCTGTGAACAAAAAGTCTCTGGACAGATTTAAGTCTGTGAACAGACTTTAAAGAGACTAAGCCAGCCACAGAGAACACTGAAGGGGGAGGATTCAAGGAAGGCAAGAAAATCAAATGACAGACACACAGCTATGAAGGTACTTAGCTAGTGGGGGGTCCAGGGCTGGAGGAGTAGGTGTGGCTGAAGAATATAGAGTAGATATAGGGTACTGATTATCTTGAACTGGGCTGGAGAGACTGGCAGAGCTCAGAGGCCAGAGGATTTGCAGGCCTCCCTAACAGGTTTAGATTTTACCTGAAGAACAGTGGAGAAACCTCAGAATGTTTGCCTCTCCTTCCTTCCTCCCTCCCTTTCTTCCTTCTCTCTTTTTTTCAAACTTGACCTAAGGTGGGACCCGAGGCCAGAGGCAGCATCCGAGGCCAGGGGCGGCAGCTGGGAGGAGCAACCCCACGTCAAACGAGCTGTGGTTGCGTGGGCAAAGGAGGGCCTAGAAGAGCTATCCCAAGTTGAAGGTCGGGAAGGGTGGTGGTGTGGATTTACCCTTCATCCAAATTAAGGAGCAGCAGCTGTGCTTTGCTGGAGCAGCCGTGAAGAGATACCCCACGCCCAAGGTAAGAGAAACCCAAGTAAGATGGTAGGTGTTGCAAGAGGGCATCAGAAGGCAGACACACTGAAACCATACTCACACAAAACTAGTCAATCTAATCACACTAGGACCACAGNGATGGCATCACTGACTCAATGGGCGTGGGTCTGGGTGAACTCCGGGAGTTGGTGATGGACAGGGAGGCCCGGCATGCTGACATTCATGGAGTCGCAAAGAGTTGGACACGACTGAGTGACTGAACTGACTGAACTGAACTTAGCCCCTCTGTGGACAATGGATTCTAGGGATTGGTGAATGGAAGATGAATCAATGGGACCCAGTCAGGAGGCTGTTGTGATGTCCAGATGACATCTAGTAAACCAAGGCCTGCAAAGGTAGAGAGAGGTAGAGAGAATTTGAGATATAGGACTAAAGGGGCCCTGGTGTATTTGCTGAATTGTATGTGAGCTCTGGAAAGGGAGAATCATGGATGATTTATAGATTGTCGATTTAAAAATGACGTTTGCTTCAAAAATTAAGGTTTCTGCTTTGGAAATTTATAGTTTTAAATTACTAAGAAACAACCAAATAGAACTGTTAAGCAGTTACAGATACCAGTATGAGGAATACTTATTCAATGTGCATTAGTTTATTTTACTCTTCTTTAGTTTCTAATTTTTAAGTAAAGTTCATTCTGAAAACTATATTTTATCATTCCTTAAAAGGAAGGAAAAGACAAAGAGAAGGAAGGTTTTTTTTCCCCCACATTTATACCTGAAGAGCCAAGAATGTTAGAGAACCTCTAGAGAGCAGTGATTAGTTTCAGTGATTAAATTATCTTGAAATATATTGGGGAAACCATGACTTATTTTATAATGAGTTTCCTAAAGTGGTGTAGTTATAGCATCATGATTACAGATTATACCCCATGATGGGGCTCTTGAGTTGTTCATTTGCCTCCTTTCTAAGCAATTATCAAACTTTCATAGCTATTAATATTTACTCACATCTACTTCACTGTCAATAAATATAAACGATTACGTTCTCCTTGTGCCCTCAGTCTGCCTCACATACACTTCTAATGTAGCATCCAACACATTTCAGTTCCTTATTTAACTAGATTGTAACTCCCTCCATGTAGTGTGATGGTATCTTATTTTTCTTTGTATCTCTTTCATTAGCATCAGAACATCCTAATATATAATTGATTGGTGGGTAGAAGAATGGATAAATAAATGGGAGAATGGGGAAACATTAGGGTACAGCTAAGTGGAGTTATCCTCCAAAGCCCTTGATTGTCTGGAACCTGCTCTGTTGGCAATTTGGCATTTATCTTAGGTAAGAATTAGAGATGGAAAAAAACAAACAAACAAACATAAGATCAAATGTCCCTAAACAATGGAGAACAAAACTCTGGTTGTTGTTGTTGTTCAGGTGCTCAGTCATGTTTGACTCTTTGTGATCCCATAGACTGCAGCACAGAAGGCTTCCCTGTCCTTCACCATCTCCCAGAATTTGCTCAGACTCATTTCCATTGAGTTGGTGATGCCTTCCAACCATCTCTTCCTCTGTCGCCTATATTGCATTTTTCTATATAGCACCTATGAATAGCAACTCTTTCTTGAAGTATAAAAGAGCAACTGTGTGTTTGTAATGCATACATACTACACAAGCAAGAATTTTGTTTCATTTATNTTTCCATTGAGTTGGTGATGCCTTCCAACCATCTCTTCCTCTGTCGCCTATATTGCATTTTTCTATATAGCACCTATGAATAGCAACTCTTTCTTGAAGTATAAAAGAGCAACTGTGTGTTTGTAATGCATACATACTACACAAGCAAGAATTTTGTTTCATTTATAATAAAACAGAATACAGACAGACTAGTTTATTATAAAATCTGTAACTGTTAATGGAACTAAATTCAGCTTGTCAGGCTAGCATCTATTTTTCGTTATAGGCAAAAGACAGGAGAAGCCAAACTGGAATCAATAGGATGCTTTAAAAGCATGAAATTAGAACAAGACGATTTAGTTATACAATTCAACAACTAGAGAGCATAAAGCTAGGATAGTCATATATCACAGTTAAAATAGATTGGTGACTGGCATTTACCAAGGTCTGGTCTCTGAGTGAGAGAACCTCTAATATAAACAATCCTTAGATGGAGAAATATAATATTTGACTTCTGTTCTTTGCACTCTCTAGTTTGTACCTCATTCTCCTTTCTGCCTCCCAAATACAAAGCTTAATATTTATTCTCCACCACTGATACAGGTAGAGTATCTCCCAGAATATTGAATAATAGTGTGCCTAGATACAGTTATGGAGATTGAGAGGGCGAAATGCTGGAACACACTTATTTCTCCCAATACAAGAGGCCCATGTTATTACACAGGCTGGATGCAGCTTTGAATATAGTTTGAATTAGGTTGTTCACATTGACTCCCTTTTTGGTGCTCCGGTTATGTAACAATATTGTGCCAGTTAAAGGAATGGAAATACAAAGCAAGGTGAAGTAGATATGTAAGCCAAATTCAGTACAAAATATAAGAAGAAAGAAATATGAAATACGAATGAGAGTCAGTCAGCATTATAGAGACAGCGATTAACACTGGAAAGAGTGCTTGGTCTTCCAAATGAGGTTTTATTCAGCAGAGACTTGAAAGATAGGGCTTTAGCTGATGGATTGATGGAGAGAGCTTTCCAAAAGATGTAACAGCACATCTACAGACATTATACATCAGCATAATGTGTTCAGGAACAATACCTAATTGAGCACTGAGCAAAGTTCCATGAACTCCTTTCAAAGATATTGTTTCCAAAGACCAACATTATGAAAGATACATTGTGTTTATGTCCACTGCAACCACATAGACTGTATCCCTCCAGGCTCCTCTGTCCATGGAATTTTCCATTCAAGAATACTGGAGTGGCGGTATTTTTCACAGAGCTAGAACAAATAATTTCAAGATTTGTATGGAAATACAAAAAACCTCGAATAGCCAAAGCCATCTTGAGAAAGAAGAATGGAACTGGAGGAATCAACCTACCAGACTTCAGGCTCTACTACAAAGCCACAGTCATCAAAACAGTATGGTACTGGCACAAAGACAGAAATATAGATCAATGGAACAAAATAGAAAGCCCAGAGATAAATCCACACACCTATGGACACCTTATCTTCGACAAAGGAGGCAAGAATATACAGTGGATTAAAGACAATCTCTTTAACAAGTGGTGCTGGGGAAACTGGTCAGCCACTTGTAAAAGAATGAAACTAGACCACTTTCTAACACCATACACAAAAATAAACTCAAAATGGATTAAAGATCTAAACGTAAGACAAGAAACAATAAAACTCCTAGAGGAGAACATAGGCAAAACACTCTCTGACATAAATCACAGCAGGATCCTCTATGATCCACCTCCCAGAATACTGGAAATAAAAGCAAAAATAAACAAGTGGGATCTAATTAAAATTAAAAGCTTCTGCACAACAAAGGAAACTATAAACAAAGTGAAAAGACAGCCTTCAGAATGGGAGAAAATAATAGCAAATGAAGCAACTGACAAACAACTAATCTCAAAAATATACAAGCAACTTATGCAGCTCAATTCCAGAAAAATAAATGACCCAATCAAAAAATGGGCCAAAGATCTAAATAGACAGTTCTCCAAAGAAGACATACGGATGGCTAACAAACACATGAAAAGATGCTCAACATCACTCATTATCAGAGAAATGCAAATCAAAACCACGATGAGGTACCATTTTACACCAGTCAGAATGGCTGCGATCCAAAAGTCAACAAGCAATAAATGCTGGAGAGGGTGTGGAGAAAAGGGAACCCTCTTACACTGTTGGTGGGAATGCAAATTAGTACAGCCACTATGGAGAACAGTGTGGAGATTCCTTAAAAAATTGCAAATAGAACTGCCTTATGACCCAGCAATCCCACTGCTGGGCATACACACTGAGGAAACCAGAATTGAAAGAGACACCTGTACCCCAATGTTCATCGCAGCACTGTTTATAATAGCCAGGACATGGAAGCAACCTAGATGTCCATCAACAGATGAATGGATAAGAAAGCTGTGGTACATATACACAATGGAGTATTACTCAGCCATCAAAAAGAATACATTTGAATCAGTTCTAATGAGGTGGATGGAACTGGAGCCAATTATACAGAGTGAAGTGAGCCAGAAAGAAAAACACCAATACAGTATACTGACACATATATATGGAATTTAGAAAGATGGTGGTGTTAAACCTGTACGCGAGACAGCAAGAGAGACACAGATGTGTAGAACAGCCTTTTGGACTCTGTGGGAGAGGGAGAGGGTGGGAGGATTTGGGAATATGGCATTGTAACATGTATGATATCATAAGGGAAACGGATTGCCGGTCTAGGTTCGATGCAGAAAGCTTGGGACTGATGAGTGGGGATGATCTGGAGGGATGGTGTGGGGAGGGAGGGGGAAGGGAGGGGGTTCGGATTGGGAACTCAGGTACACTTATGGCTGATTTATGTCAATGTATGGCAAAATGAGTACAGTATTGTAAAGCAAAACAAATTAAAAAAAAAAAAAAAGAATACTGGAGTGGGTTTTCATTTCCTTCTCCAGGGGATCTTCCCAACCCAGGGATGGAACCTGGGTCTCCCACAATGCAGGCAGATTCTTTATCATCTGACCACCAGAGAAGCCCATGTTATAATAAGATATATCTAATTTTACCAATAAATCAGTGATATTCTTTTATAATAGAATGTTATTTTGAAAAATATTATGTAAATTGGTGAAGATGCTATAATATCAAAACTGAATCATCATCCAATCAAATTAAACTAAACTAAACTAAACTAAGTGCCTGACTTGAGACTATATTGTTGATATTGCTGATGATTTAGAAAATTAAAATTTCTTCACTAAGTGAAAAGTAAACTAACTCTTGGGCTCAGTGTTTGAAAATATTGAGGGAAAACAGTTGTGATTTTCAAATTCAGTTTAGTCACTCAGTCGTGTCCGACTCTTTGCAACTCCATGGACTGCAGCATGCCAGGTCTCCCTGTCCATCATTAACTCCCAGAGTCCACCCAAACTCATGTCCATTGAGTCAGTGATGCCATCCAACCATCTCATCCTCTATTGTCCCCTTTTCTGCCTGCCTTCAATCTTTCTGAGCATCAGAGTCTTTTCCAATGAGTCAGCTCTTCACATCAGATGGTCAAAGATTTGGAGTTTCAGCTTCAACATCAGTCCTTCCAATGAATACCTAGGACTGATCTCCTTTAGTATGGACTGTTTGGGTCTCCTTGCAGTCCAAGGAACTCTCAAGAGTCTTTTCCAACACCACAGTTCAAAAGCATCAATTCTTTGGCGCTCAGCTTTCTTCACAGTCCAACTCTCACATCCATACATGACCACTGGAAAAACCATAGTCTTGACTAGATGGACCTTTGTTGGTAAAATAATGTCTCTGCTTTTTAAAATATGAATTATGAAACTGGGCTTTTTAAACACTCAAAGAAAACCAATATTTTTTTCTCATCTTACTGGCTTCATAAGTTGTTTGCTCTTGTGCTGATAATGAGTCTCCTTTTATGATCTGTAGATGTTTTGAAGCATAATCTAGTCTACTGAATGCCATCTGTGTCTACACAGCACACATAACATTATGGTGGCAACCATACTCTGCAAAATCTTTCAAATTAAGTAGAAGACTGCAAATAAGAAGGAACTTTCTTTAAGGCCTATGTCAGCTGTGACCTCTTTTTTTAAGTATTTCCTAAGAAAAGTAGTAATGGACTTTCCTATTTAGTCATCCCATATAAAACTAATATGTAACTGTTTGCAAGGTAAAGTAGTATTGCATTTTTTTATTCAGTGATCCATATAATACATATGTGTGTGTGTATATATAATATGTATGCACATATTTGTACCTATTATATGTACATATTTTTGTACAAAAATATGTTTATGTCTTTATTTACACATAATTTTTCATAACCTAGAGGTACTTAGAAACAGTGAAGAAACTCAACTACTTCTAATATCCCAGCATCTAATGACAGTGCATGACATGTATGAAAATACTCGGTGATATTTTCATAAAATGTCTAATAGGTTAAATTGAACTGAATTGTATAGGGAAGAATTTATCTGAAAAGGCAAAATTTGCATGAAGTGATGAGAAAAACTTGCAAAGCATATTTTTAGAGTTCCTTAACTCATATATAGCAGTATTGTTTCAATAAACTACTTAAATCAAAGGTCAGTTTTTCATCAGCTTTTCATAATCTACACTTTATTGCATGTTAGCCATAGAATGGTCAGTCAGACTTTACAAAGATGAAATATGGCAAATAGATGTGGCATAAATTTGAAAAGACAGGAATTAAAACTCAAAATTAATGGAAAAGTACCACTCTACCCCCTCCAAAATTGCCAAAGTCCAAAATATCAGTTACCTTGAAATAATGATGATTTTAAACGATGAAAATATTAATGAAAATTAAAATAGCTTAGCTTTTTCTTTCCTTTTTTTTTTTTCTATCTTAAATGTGAATTAGAATTTGATCACAGGGAAAGAAAAAGCTGAAAAGAAAATGCAAGTGTTAGCTTCAAAGCAGAGTTTATAAAGCACGAAGTCTTTATAAGTTGGAGGTGATAAGAAAGCATTAGGTCATTATAATGAATTGTTCCATAGCGATAAACATAATAGCCATTACCAGAGAGGATAATGTAGTAATATGAGATGTTTCAGATGACAAAATGGGATGAAATCTGAGGGCTACAGCTAAATTACTTAGAAACTCAATAAGACTAACTTTACTATCTGAGATAGGGGAGTTTAGAAAACATTTAATTTATTATACTAAAGAATAATAAATTGCTTCTCCTTTTGTCTTAGAAATTTTAATGTTTAAAATTTTAAGACCCTCATGCATTTTATATTTTTGTGTTGTAATTTGATTAACAAAATATCATGCTTTTATTGATGAGCAACTGTAAAAGTACTGTATGGGATAAATAGGATCAAGTCCTTTTTTTTTTTTGTACTTTACATTTCTACTAAAAAGACAGACCAGAATTATTTGTGGACAGTAATTGTAGCCATGAATTTAAAAGATGCTTGTTTCTCCAAAAAAAAAAAAAAAAAAAGCTGTGACAAACCTAGAGAATATATATATAAAAAAATAACCAGAGACATCACTTTGCAGACAAAGGTTCATATAGTCAAAGATATGGTTTTTCCAGTAGTCATGTACAGTTGTGAGAGTTGGACAATAAGGAAGGCTTAGCACTGAAGAATTTATATTTTTGAATCGTGGTGCTGGAGAAGACTCTTGAGAGTCCCTTGGACTGCAAGGAGGTCAAACCAGTCAATCCTGAAGAAAATCAACCTTGAATATACCAATGAATATTGATTGGAAGGGTGCAGAAGTTTCAATATTTGGCCACCTGATATGAAGAGCTAACTCATTGGAAAAGACCCTGATGTTTAGAAAGATTGAAGGCAGAAAGAGAAGAGAGTAGCAGAGGATGAGATGGTTAGATAGCATCCCCGACTCAATGGACATTAACTTGAGCAAACTCCAGGAGACAGTGAAGGACAGGGAAGCCTGGTATGCTGCATTCCACGGGGTTTCAAAAATTTAGACATGATTTAGTGATTGAACAGCAAAAAACAACAAAAAGACAAAACAGGGGTTGTGGGAAGGGATGTAAAGATAGAACACAGAGAATTTTTAATGAAATATATAATAGTGAAAATATATGATATCATAATGACAGCTATGTGCCATTATGCATTTGTCCAAACCCACCAAATGTACAAAGCCAAGAGTGAATCATAAAGTAAACTGTGAACTTTGGGTGATTATGAACTGTCAATGTGGATTCATCAATGTACATTTGTAGTGGTAACAAATGTACCACTGTAATGGGGAATGTTGATAACTCGAGGTGCCATGCATATATGGAGGCAATGGATACCAGAGGAATCTCTATACTTACTTCTCAATTCTGCTGTGAACTTCAAACTGTTCTAAAAAAAGTAATAAAGTTGTAACAAAAAGGCATGATGACTTCTGGAAACATTACTATATTTGATAGATTAGGTGTTACATAAAAATGTGTGGCTTGCATAAGAAAAACAAGAATTTTAAAGTATATTATTATACTTCAAAGATATATTAAAAACAAAAATTAAAAACAAAATTGTATATGCTTTTTTGTTTATAATAACCTCAATCTGCGCTTTGGGATGAAAAGATACTGTCACTTGATACTTCTTTTTTTTTGTTTTTGTTTTTTTTCCTGATCATGTTGATATCTACTGGGTAGTAGTTAGGGAAATACCGATTAAAAAAAAAAAAGGAAGAAAAATGGAAAGAAAAGGACAGGATAGAAGAATTAAGCATGTGTGAATTTTTCTAGCTTGTCATGGTGTTCTTCTTCAGGCTTAATCACTCTCTATGTGTTGTAAGCTTTTCTTTTCATCAAAAGGAGCCTCGCAGTTTACTAACAGTAAGCAGCATTTCTTAGATTTTTTATTTTAAATAGAACATTAGTTTTATGAAATTTTACTTAGAAAACAAGTATTCTAGGGTTAAATAACTTTGAGAAAGGCTGTGCTAAACATAGTTAGGCAGAATTCCCTACAACATTTCTGTTTAGAGAATTTATGATGCTAGTGTGCATTGTAAAACTCCACAGGGAGATATTATGTATGTGATGTTTTCACATTTATTTGATGACTAATAGATTTGTCTGAATACCTAAGCACTTTAAACCAAGGATTTGGCAAAGTAAGGGCTCCTGAGATGTGAGACTCAGCTTTGTGAAAACTCATCAGAGAACAACTTAAAGTGTGTTGATCTTTGCTTACAATGTAATGATTACAAGAGCATGCCTGGAGAAGGAAATGTCAACCCACTCCAGTATTCTTTCCTGGAGAATTCCATGGACAGAGGAGCCTGGCAGGCTACAGTCCATGGGGTTGCAAAGACCCCAACATGACTGAGTAACTATCACTCACTCACAAGAGTAAGGGAAAGGGATTCTAGTTTCAGCTGGTATATCATTCAGAGCACAGCAAGCAGTGGCTGGTTAAACGCAATATTTGATTCCAAGTTTTTGCCCAAGAAGAACTAGGTAGTTGAGAACTACCTCATTCTCAACACCCTACCACCAAAATCTTCTAGTTATTACATTGGAAAAAGGTAGAGTAAGAAGAAATAGCTGCTCACCTTCACAAAAAGGGAATCACAGTACCTGAAGGGATGATGTCCCTTAGATGTAAGGCAAATGGGCTAACTTCTATATACAGCCTTTGACGAACTTCACTAAGCTTATCTTTCCTCAGGTTCCTCAAAATGGAACTGGTGAGGCAAGAAGAATCCAGTATCTTCCCTTAATGTGCCATTGACATGATGAGGCTGTGTACTAAAAGAAAACCTTTTGAGTATTGGAGAAAGCTCAGACACATGATGAGAATAAGGACAATGCTCAACTGGGGAGGGTGAAGCAATTCCTAAGATACAACTGAGACAAGACTCAACTATCATCCCTTCTCATTAGGTTGGTTAATTAAGAAAAAGGGTATTTCTAACAGACATTACCCAGATAAAAATCCCACAGAATCTATTAAAAAGCTTAGGCTTGAAATTTGGATTCTGGAAAGGTTTGGAGAGCAGAGAAACCCTAATGCTACAATTAATTAGACACTTCTACCCTCTTACCCTTGTAAAACGTTTAGTGGGACAAAGGAAGACAGAGATAAGTCTGAAAAAGTAGCAAAATAATGGTGATGTGTAAGTTCACGATACCACTATCTTAATCTGTTGCCTAACAGGGGAGTGTTGCTAAACACTAATCTAACATTATGAGTTCATTATAGAGACAGAAGGAAAGTAAGAAAATAGATACTTGAAACATAGTCAAAGGGTCTGATGCCGGTGTATAAGTCCACCTGTGAGCCTAATAGAAAAATGACCAGAAGACATAGCAAGGACTCCAGGGCCCACTGTACAACAGAAGAAGCAAAAGTAATGTTGATAATACCCATGGGCCATATACCTGGGAATATGTATATCTTAAAGGTTTTATTGCTTATGCTTAAATGAGAGAGAATATGAATAATATTATAGTTATCTCTAACAGAATAAGCATGAAATATTTTTTAATCTCTAAACTTCTAAATAGGGCTTTGTGAACTTTAGCTGCCAGAAATCGTGGATATTGGAGCTTAAGCATTTCAGTCTCTACACTGATCTTTCTTCTCGCTTCAGTTGTGTCTGACTCTGTGTAACCCCATAGACGGAAGCCCACCAGGCTCCCTCGTCCCGGGATTCTCCAGGCAAGAACACTGGAGTGGGTTGCCATTTCCCTCTCCAATAATTTTAAGCTATTATAAGCATCCATTGCCACACTTTCCAAAAAAAACAGCTGCCATTTTTATGTATCAATTATAAATATCTAAATAATGATATTGGAGTTCTTCACAATTGAAACATACAAAATGAATTCAAATCTGTGATCATATTTTAACAACTTTTGCACAGCTTTGATAAAGTCTATTTTCTTACCTTTTAAATATTCGAAAGGTATCACAGATGTCGACTTGTTCTAAAATGAGAGGGTGATCATGTTGCAACATGTCAACCAACTCATTACCAAATATGATTGAAAGTGTCTGACTCCCTAGGCAGCTGTCCTCCTCCTCCTCCCTCACAGCTCTCTGTGTGCCTTTCCTGAGTTATAAGAGAGCTATATTTATTTTTTTACTAAATTTTATAATTAAGTCTATGGCTTCTTTGCTAATTTTATTTCACTTTAACAAACATTTGTTCATGTCTATGATGTGCAAGCATTGCATGGCATATTGAGGGAAAACTACCTGACTTTATGGTTTAGCAGAGGAGAGTCGTGAAGAATTAAAGTACTATTTAAACAAAAAATACAAATAAATTAAAACACCAATATGTCTTATTGATCGCTTAAAATTATTTCATGAAGGCTGAGAAACTCCTTGATGTCTTCTAGATGCCAGTTATACTATAATAGCTAGAGAACTGAAAGGGAAGAGTAAATGTTGCAAGCAGTGGTACAATGGTAAAACCATGAGAAAAAGGAGTGGAAGTAGGAAAAAGAAATAGATGGATTGGATAGGGATTGGGCATTTATAAAATTTTACACATGAACCTGGCAAAATCAGACACAGAAGATATTACATTTGATGTCTCACTAAAGAATTTTATTTGAGACATTCTAAAGCCTTCTGAGGAAGTTGAAGAGCTCAGTCTTTTTATGAAGAAAAACATGATAGACTTGTTGACCCAAACAAATAGACTGCTGAATATTTCTCCAGAAAAGATGGTTTTATTTGAGATTAGCAGAGAATTTCAGTTTGAGGTCTGCAACCATGAAGAGTCATGTGCAAGTCCCCACACAGTAAAGGAAGAACACGTTTATGGAGAGGGGAAAGGAAGTTGGCACATGTACACCCATGACTGATTCATGTGAATGTATGGCAAAAACCACTACAATATTATAAAGTAATTAGCCTCTAATTAAAATAAATAATTTACCCAAAAAAAAAGGAAAGAAAAAAGAAAGACTCCGTGGCTTTTCATTTCCTGAGTTCTTGCTCAAAAAAAAAAAAGTCTTTTTTTGTGTTGTTGGGCTCTGCTAGCCTCAAAAGGCATGAGAGCGCCCCCTTCTGGTCCCCTCAGTCTATTTAAAATTTCTATTCATTAATTTTTATAATCTGGAGAAGTGGAAAACCACCTTAAAACTAAAAGATGGCAAGAATTTATGAAGTCTCTATTGGTGAAGGGGAAGTGTTTAAAATTACTTATGATTTCTATTTAGGGAAATTGAAAAGATGATGAGACCTTTAAACATGAAAGGGAATCCAAAGAGAAGACCAGTTTTTGATAGCCAATAACTTTTGATTTTGGATATATTGAGTTGTACTGTCTTCAAGATATCCATGATACATGTCCAATCCAGCCTGAAATAAAGGTTTGAAATACAGTTAGACAGAACCAGTCTTCAGAAGTGATTTAGAAACATGCTATCTATAATTGTGGGAGTAGATTAACACAAGAAGAGAGCATGAGAAGAAAATTGAAAAAGACCTACTGTATAATGTTAAACAATAAAGTTCTTAAAGTCAGCAAGATAATGAAAAGTCTAGGTATGGATTTAGAAGGCAGAGTTAGAACTTTAGACTATCAGGAGAGAAAAATTAAAGTTAGGGAAGCCAAAGGAGAGGTTTTCAAACGAAGAACTGAAATGGTAAGTAAGCATGGAATATAGATGAGGTGATAAGAGTGAAATACAAATTTCAAAGGATAAGAAGTCAGAAGGTGAAAAGGAAATGTGAATATTTTAACCATTAAAGGAATAGCAACAATAGGACAACTCACATTTTAACATTTTAACAGAAAAATAGCAACAAGAGGACAACTCATGAAATCACAAACTAGAAAAAACCGTGAAGGAACGAATGGATAAAACAACTATGAATGAATGAAAAAGCCGTGAACATACCTCAAAATCAAAATGAAGAAGTTTTTTTGAGAGGAGAAGTTAGTAAAATTGTTCTAATTGTCTGAGACCCACTCAGCCAATTTGCACATGTAAATCTATCCTCATAATGGTCTGTAGTGTGGATGTTATCCCTGTGGTAAAGCACAGACAGTGGAGGCTCAGAAAGCTTGCGTAGCTTGTTGAAGGTCCATATGATGAGTGACAAAACCAGGAATCACCTGTCTCTCTGAATCCAGGAACAATTTTCTTGATCTCTTGATTCACCAAGATTGATATACAGTCAACAAGAAAAAGACATACTCTATGGTCTTACTTATTTGTGAAATATAAAGTTTTTTTAAAAAAAGCAAACAAAACTCATAGAGAACAGATTAGTGGTTGCCAGAGGCAGGGTACTGTAGGTGGGGAAAATGAGTAAAGGCGGTCAAATGGCTTTGTTTTTGTTGTTATTTAGTTGCTAAATCATGTTTGATGCTTTGTGATCCCATGGATGGTAGCTTGCTAGGCTCCTCTGTCCATGGGATGTCCCAGGGAAGAATACTGAAGTGGGTAGCCATTTTCTTCTCTAAGGGATCTTCTGGACCTAGGGATTGAACTCTGTGTCTCCTGCTTGGCAGGAGGATTCTTTAACACTGAGTCACTAGGGGAGCCCTTGGTCAAATAGTTCAAATGTCCAATTAAAAGGTCATGAACTTAATCTTAAGAGATTTCCAATTCTAAGTTCTGGGTTTGTAATGTATATTACATTACATAAAGTAAATACATAAATAAAGTTAATTATATATTTGAAAGTTGCTAATAGAGTAGATCTTAAAAGTTCTCATCACAAGAAAATAACTGTGTAACTATGTGAGGAGATGGTTGTTAATGAAACATTGTGGTAATCATTTTGCAATATATACTTATATCAAATCATGCTGTATACTTAAACTAATATATACTTCAATTGTATCGCAATAAAACCGATGCTATAAAGCAATGAGCAAAGTAAATTTGAAAGGACTAGTTCTTCAGGTAAGGTAAACCCTGTTCTTTCCTTCCGTAATTACTTGAAATCATTTCCTCACCATAATTCTTCCATTATTTGAGTCCCGTTCTTTAGCTGCAATGGTATGCCCTTCTTCTGCCAGTCCAAATATAATTATCAGCCAATTTAGCTTGCATTGTATAATCAAGAGGTAAGAGTCTTTCTAAAACATTGCTTCAGTAGCCGATACTACATCTGAGGAAGCTCTTGTAAAAAAATTCTATCCCCTTGAAGTTCTATAGATGCAGAACTCACTCTTTTTCTTCTCCATTGATCACATTGGCACCATCTCCTAGCACACTATGAAATTTTCAATATATAACATGATAAATAATTTGATATGTCGAACACATGATATAGCAGTTCTATTAAGTATTTTCTTGTTTGGTATTTGTAGATTACATTCAGTTCAGTCGCTCAGTCGCATCTGACTCATTGTGACCTCATGAAATGCAGCACACTAGGCCTCCCTGTCCATCACCAACTCCCAGAGCTTACCCAAACTCATGTGCATTGAGTCAGTGATGTTATCCAACCACCTCATCCTCCACCGTCTCCTTCTCCTCCTGCCCTCAATCTTTCCCAGCATCAGGGTCTGTTCAAATGAGTCAGCCCTTTGCATCAGGTGGACAAAGTATTGGGGTTTCAGCTTTACCATCAGTCCTTCCAATGAACACCCAGGACTAATCTTCTTTAGAATGGACTGGTTGGATCTCCTTGCAGTCCAAGGAAATCCCAAGAGTCTACTCCAACACTGCACTTCAAAAGCATTAATTCTTCAGTGTTCAGCTTTCTTTATACTCCAACTCTCATATCCACACATGACTACTGGAAAAATCATAGCCTTGACTAGATGGACATTTGTTGACAATGTGATGTCTCTGCTTTTTGATATGTTGTCGAAATTGGTCATAACTTTCCTTCCAAGGAGTAAGCATCTTTTAATTTCATGGCTGAAATCACCATCTGCAGTGATTTTGGAGGCCAAAAAAATAAAGTCAGCCACTGTTTCCAGCGTTTCCCCATCTATTTGCCACGAAGTGATAGGACCAGATGCCATGATCTTCAGAGAAGGTGATGGCACCCAACTCCTGTACTCTTGCCTGGAAAATCACATGGACGGAGGAGCCTGGTAGGCTGCAGTCCATGGGGTCTCCAAGAGTCGGACATGACTGAGCGACTTCACTTTCACGCACTGGAGAAGGAAATGGCAACCCACTCCAGTATTCTTGCCTGGAGAATACCAGGGATAAGGGAGCCTGTTGGGCTGCCGCCTATGGGGTTGCAAAAAGTCAGACACGACTGAAGCAACTTAGCAGCAGCAGCAGTAGCAGCAGCAGCAGCTACGATGTTAGTTTTCTGAATATTGAGCTTTAAGCAAACTTTTTCAGTCTCTCCTCTTTAACTTTCATCAAGAGGCTTTTTAGTCATTCTTCACTTTCTGCCATAGGGTGGTGTCATCTGTCTATCTGAGGTTATTGATATTTCTTCCAGAAATCTTGATTCCAGCTTGTTTCTTCCAGTCCAGCATTTCTCATGATTTATTCTGCATATAAATTAAATAAGCTTGGTGACAATATACAGCCTTGACACATTCCTTTTCCTATTTGGAATCAGTCTGTTGATACATGTCCAGTTCTAACTGTTGCTTCCTGACCTGCATATAGATTTCTCAAGAGGCAGGTCAGGTGGTCTGATATTCCCATCTCTCTCAGAATTTTCCAGTGTATTGTGATCCACACAGTCAAAGGTTTTGGGATAGTCAATAAAACAGAAATAGATGTTTTTCTGGAACTCTCTTGCTTTTTCGATGATCCAATGGATGTTGGCAATTTGATCTCTGGTTTCTCTGCCTTTTTTGAAACCAGCTTGAACATCTGAAAGTTCATGGTTCACATACTGCTGAGTGCAATTGCACAGTAGTTTGAGCATTCTTTGGCATTGCCTTTCTTTGGGATTGGAATAAAACTGACCTTTTCGAGTCCTGTGGCTATGCTGCATTTTCCAAATTTGCTGGCATGTTGAATGAAGCACTTTCACAGCATCATCTTTTAGTATTTGAAATAACTCAACTGGAATTCCATCACCTCCACTAGCTGTGTTCATAATGATGCTTCCTAAGGCCTACTTAACTTCACATTCCAGGATGTCTGGCTCTAGGTGAGTGATAGATCATATTATATTTTACTTATCACATTTTGTAGCAATCATATATGAGATTTATACTAAAGAGTTAGTAATATAGCGATAACTTGCTTTTTAACGTATAATGGAGTGGGTAGCCATTCCCTATTCCAGTGTATCTTCTTAATTCAGGTCTCCTGCTTTGCCGCGTCCAGCATGGTGGGTGAGGAAGACCTGAAAAAGGGCGAGTACCTAGTGAAAAAGACAAACATATAATTTGGCAAGCGGGGAGTCAGGGGCCCTTCTGCTCTCCGTGGCAGGAAGACAAAATGGCTCCTTTCAGCCCACACTTTTATTGGCAGAAGACACCTGAGATCATTAGGGATAGTGATACTGGGGCGTTTGATTAGCGCAGGCTCTGCTGTTTATCAGGAATATCTTATTTTGTTTTCCATGTAGACAGAAGCAGGGGTAGGCAGTGAAGTGGAGCA
Source organism: Neotragus moschatus (assembly GCA_006410615.1). Lineage (NCBI taxonomy): Eukaryota > Metazoa > Chordata > Mammalia > Artiodactyla > Bovidae > Neotragus > Neotragus moschatus. The sequence continues at coordinate 523,706 of SJYA01000124.1, forward strand.
GAGAGCATGCCCCGCCCCAAAAATGTCCCTTTGGCACGCTTACTAGGACAATCAGGAAGGCGCAATTTGCCACACCCTATTGTCATGGGGCAGGTTCTGGTCTCTGCTCCGCCAAGCTGCAACACCACATTGCAAGCAGTTTCTTTACTATCTGAGCCACTGGAGAAGCCCATAGAAATATAAACTTGTTATTATTAAATGTTAAAATGGATCTGTAAAGTGAGTCCTGCAATGAAATGATAGGTAATAAAGTACCTATCCATTACCAAAACTGTTCCTTCAAAGAATAGGAGGAGGATTAGAATTCTGTGGATAGGATATTTATTCATAGTCATTATTCAACAACTGACATTTTGTGACCTCATAAAAATGCTAACACCCATTTTCTCATTCACATGTAACCCCGGGAAAAATTAAACTGGCCCCAATCACGTTATATGATCACACAATACCCTACTTATACCTTAACTCTATTTCATCAAATGATTCTCATATTTGTCACTAAATGACATGCTGAAATTCACAACAATCACATACTGAAGTTTTATTTTTTGGTTTTAATATTACACTTTTGATATATCTGATCCACAAAATACAAATAGCAAAGATAAGGAGGATTCCCTAGATAATAAGATATGCTGATTTTTGTCATAAATAATGTGTTACCTAGAGTTTGCTTATAAAATAGTCTAAGTTAAATTTGAACCAAAGTTTTAATCTTTTTTAAAAAGTCAAATAATATAGACCTAATATTCTGATCAGATGTCTTTTCTGTGAGAAAGGATTAGTATCCTACACTGTCTACCAAATAATAACATAATTCAAAGTTTGATATGGTGAGTGGAATAATGCCATGCCCTGTCCCCACCAAGAGGTGGACTAGAATTACTAAAATCCATAAATATGCTGCCATACATGGCAAAATTGTCTTTGTTGATGTGATCAAGAATTTTAAAATGGAGATATTTTCCTTGATTATCTGATAAGGTGCAATGAAATCATGAAAGTGAAAGTTGCTCAGTCATATCTGACTCTTTGCTACCCTATGGTCTATATGCATTCCATGGAATTCTCCAGGCCATACTATTGGAGTGAGTAGCCAGTTCGCTTCTCCAGGGGATCTTCCCAACACACGGATCGAACCCAGATCACCCACATTGCTGGAAGTTTCTTTACCAGTTGAACCATCAAGGGAAGTCCAATTAAATGTGGAGGAGCAAGGCAAGAGAGTTAGATTTGGAGATGTGGCAACCCAAACAGAGTTCAGAATGACGCCATTGCTGGAAGTGGGCCAGGTGCCAAGGAACGCAGGGAACCTCTAGAAGCTGGAAATGGCAAGGAAACATTTTCTGCACACAAGATACAAGTTATTTTATATTACCACTCCTCTCTTACCTATTATACATCCTAGTGCAACTCTTGGGAATTAGTGGTGCTGACCATCTTCACCACCACACAGTCAAAAATCTGCATATGACTTTTAACAAACTCGAAACTGCTAATAACCTATTGTTGACAAGAAGTTGTACTGGTAATATCAATAGTCAATTAACACACATTTTGCATGTTATATGTATTATATACTGTATTCTTACAACAAAATCAGTTACATAAAAATAAATTTATTAAGAAAATCATAATGCAAATACATTTACAATACATATATTTATTTATTGAGGAAAAACAATATAAGTGGATCTGTGTCATTCAAATCCATTTCATTCAGGGGTCAGCTATATATGCTTTGGTATGTCGATTTGTGTAATAAAGAATGAATGTTGATATAACTCATCTTTGCTTATCCAAATAGAACTCCTGGGGTGGGAAAGTTCTGTGAAACTGCAAGAGTAATGCCATGGGGGCTTTGGTTTTTGTATATCAACTCATGCAAGTGGCATTACATGAATAAAGCTATAGTGCTGAGTAAAGTGTGGTGCTGATAGCCTGCATTTTGTGCTCTGTTGAGCAGTCTTCACTGACAATGAAGCTGCTGCTGCTGCTAAGTCACTTCAGTCGTATCTAACTCTATGCAACCCCACAGATGGCAGCCCACCAGTCTCCCTCGTCCCTGGGATTCTCCAGGCAAGAACACTGGAGTGGGTTGCCATTTCCTTTCCAGAGAATGAAGCATTCTGCTTAATTTTGTTGTTGTTCAACTCTTTATGACTCCACTGACTGCACAATGCCAGGCTTCCCAGTCTTTAACTATCATGTTTGCGCAAATTCATGTTCATTGAGCTGTTGATATTATCTAACCATCTCATCCTCTGCTGTCCTCTGCTTCATATGGACACATAAACTTCTGTGTTTCTTGAATCCAAGTGTGTTCTGTTGATCATTTTTAAACAAATTGTGTTCCTTCACTAGGACAGAGACAGTTCAAAACTTCTAGGAGATACATGCAGCTCATTTGTTACTTTATTCAAGTAACTGATGAAGATTCTTGTAGCAAGAGCTATTTGGACATTCTTAGCCTGAAGTTTCTTGGAGAAGGCAATGGCACCCTACTCCAGTACTCTTGCCTGGAAAATCCCATGGAGGGAGGAGCCTGGTAGGCTGCAGTCCGTGACGTCGCTAAGAGTCAGACATGACTAAATGACCTCACTTTCACTTTTCACTTTCATGCATTGGAGAAGGAAATGGCAATCCACTCCAGTGTTCTTACCTGGAGAATCCCAGGGATGGGGGGTCTGGTGGGCTGCCGTCTATGGGGTTGCACAGAGTTGGACACAACTGAAGCAACTTAGCAGCAGCAGCAGCAGTAGCAGCCTGAAGTTTCTAAATAATCATATTAATTTTAAACTAGAACCAGGATTAAATTGAACAGTGATACACATTTGTTGTTGTTGTTTAGCTACTAAGTCATGTCCTACTCTTTCTGACCCCATGATCTGCAGCACGCCAGGTTCCTCTGTCCTCCACTATCACCCAGAAATTGCTCAAGCTCATATCCATGGAGTCACTAAGGCTATCGAACCATTTCATACTCTGCTGCCCCCTCCTCCTTTGCCTTCAGTTTTTCCAAGCATCAGTGTCTTTTCCAATGAGTCTGTGCTTTGCATCAGGTGGCCAAAGTATTGGAACTTCAGCTTCAGTATCAGTCGTTCCAATGAACATTCAGTGTTGATTTTCAGGATTGACTAGTTTGATCTCCTTGAAGTCCAAGGGACTCTTGAGAGTATTCTCCAAAACCACAGTTCAAATGCATTAGTTCTTAGATGTTCAGCTTACCTTATGGTCCTACTCTCACATCCATACATGTTGCTAGAAAAATCATAGTTTTGACTAAGTTGGCAAAGTGATGTCTCTGCATTTTAATACATTGTCTAAGTGTGTCTTAGTTTTCCATCGAAGAGGCAAGTGTCTTTTAATTTCTTGGCTATAGTCACCATCCAGAGTGATTTTGGAGCCCAAGAAAATCAAATCTGTCACTACTTCCACTTTTCCCGTTCTATTTGCCAAGAAGATGAGACTGGATGCCATGGTATTAGTTTTTTTTTTTTCTTTTCTTTCCAATGATTAGTTTCAAGCCAGATTTTGACTCTCCTCTTCCACCCTCATCAAGAGGCTCTTTAGTTCCTCTTCACTTTCTGCCATTACAGTGGTATTATCTGCATATCTGAGGTTGCTGATATTTCTCCCAGAAATCTTGATTTCAGCTTGTGATTTATCCAGCCTGGCATTTCACATGAGGTACTCTGCATATAAATTAAATAAGTGAGGTGACAATATACAACCTTGTCATACTCCTTCTCAATTTTGAACCAGGCAGTGGTTCCGTGTCCAGTTCTAACTGTTGCTTCTTGACCTGCATACAGATTTCTCAGGAGGCAGGTAAGGCGGTCTAGTACTTCCACCTCTTGAAGAATTTTTCAGTTTGTTGTGATCCACATAGTTAAAGGATTTAGCATAGTCAACGAAGCAGAATAGATACTCTCTGGAATTCTGTTGCTTTCTCCATGATCTAACAGATGCTGGCAATTTGAACTCTGATTCCTCTGCCTCTTCAAAATCCAGCTTGTATACCTTAGCATCCCAGGTACATATGCAATATTTCTCAGTATAGTATTGGACTTTACTTTCACCACTATATACCTCCACAGCTGAGTGTCTTTTCTGCTTTGGCCCAGCAGATTCATTCTTTCTGGAGCTATCAGTAATTGCCCTCCACTTTTCCTCAGTAGCATACTGGCTACTTTCCAACCTTGGCAGCCCATCCTTTAGTGTCATATATTTTTACCTTTTCATACTGTTCATGGGGTTCTTGCAGGATATATACTGGAGTGGTTTGCCATTTCCTTCTCTAGTGGACCACATTATGACACAACTCTTCACTAGACTGTCTTTGGTGACCCTGCATGCCATGGCTCATAGCTTCATCGAGTTATGTAAGCCCCAACAAGGCTGTGATCCATGAGAAATGCCAAATGTTCTAAGGTATCTCAGCCCTGTCTAATGGAACAAGGATTAGACTAAAGTCCAGGATTTTGATTTGACATTTGCACATTCATATTGAAGAAATGAATTCAAAAAACTAACTAAAAATGGCTTATATTGTTTGCTGCTTTTTGTTAACTGATCTTAGTTTCATACACAAATACCATGCGAAAATGAACATGTAAAGTGGAATTTTTCATCATAAGAGATGTACTTATGCTTTTCTCACCTCTCTCTAAAGTATGGAGCTTTTCCAGCTCCATATCAAATGAATTATTACATGTTTAAAGGTTTCCAAAATATGATTTTTTGTATTGATTTAGGTATCAGTTCAGTTCAGTACTAAATTATTACAATTTGGAAAATCAAATAGTAAAGCTTCAGAAGTATAAAAATAGAATCCATGTATATATAAATTATTTTGCTGCAAACTACAAGACATTGAAAACAAACATTAAAGCAAAAAAACAACATTAAAAACAAAAACCAAATACCCAGTGTTTAAAGTTGCCAGTCATAGAAACCTACTTTTCAAATAAATATATCTGAAGCATTTGGAAATTTTAATTTTAACCTCTTATGATTTACTAAGGTTTTATGTATTTATATAATTGACTTACCACAGTCGGACTATGGCACTTATCTTAACAATATTCAGTATCTCTTTTAAAATGCATAGAATGCTACCCGTCTTTATGTGTTATTTTTTCCATAACACTGTAGACCCTGAGGTCAAGGACTGTGTCATATTTAGCTTTCTATTCTCCTGGTCACCCAATACAATGCTTTGAACACTACAAAGCATCATTTAACGTGTTTAATTAAAATACGATCCGAAGGACTTAGCACGGTATATGTCAACATACAAAGCACAAAACAGAATGTTTCCAAGTCTTGAAGTGTTTTTAAAGTTTAACCTTGATTTTCAGCAGAAGTCTTGAGCAAAGAAGGAGAAGAGGAGGATTTGGAGCTCCTTTCATTAAGGAGCATTCTCTCTCTTAAGGAAAAATAAAATATAAGTTTAATATTCCTTACCTTTTCCTGAATCCTAATATTTTTTACCTTACCTAAATCTAGTGAGAAATAGTTTTAAGGGACTAGATCTGATAGATAGAGTGCTTGATGAACTATGGACGGAGGTTCGAGAAATTGTACAAGAGACAGGGATCAAGACCATCCCCATGGATAAGAAATGCAAAAAAAAGCAAAATGGCTGTCTGGAAAGGCCTTACATATAGCTGTGAAAAGGAGAGACATGAAAAGCAAAGGAGAAAAGGAAACATAAAAGCATCTGAATGCAGAGTTCCAAAGAATAGCAAGGAGAGATAAGAAAGCCTTGCTCAGTGATCAATGCAAAAAAATAGAGGAAAACAACAGAATGGGTAAGACTAGGGATCGCTTCAAGAAAATTAGAGATACCAAGGGACCATTTCATGCAAAGATGGGCTCAATAAAGGACAGAAATGGTATGGACTTAATAGAGGCAGAAGATATTAAGAAGAGGTGGCAAGAATACACAGAACTCTACAAAAAAGATCTTAACAACCAAGATAATCACAATGGTGTGATCACTCACCTAGAGCCAGACATCCTGGAATGTGAAGTGAAGTGGGCCTTAGAAAGCAGCACTACAAACAAAGCTAGTGGAGCTGATGGAATTCCGGTTGAGCTATTTCAAATCCTGAAAGATGATGCTATAAAAGTGCTGCAATCAACATGTCAGCAAATTTGGAAAATGCAACAATGGCTACAGGACTGGAAAAAGTCCATTTTCGTTTCGATCCCAAAGAAAGGCAATGCCTAAGAATGCTCAAACTACCACACAATTGTACTCATCTCACACGCTAGTAAAGTAATATTTAAAATTCTCCAAGCCAGGCTTCAGCTAAATGTGAACCATGAACTTCCAGATGTTCAAACTGGTTTTAGAAAAGGCAGAGGAACCAGAGATCAAATTGCCAACATCTGCTGGATCATGGAAAAAGCAAGAGTTTTCCAGAAAAACATCTATTTCTGTTTTATTGACTATGCCAAAGCCTTTGACTGTGTGGGTCACAATAAACTGTGGAAAATTCTGAAAGAGATGGGAATACCAGACCACCTGACCTGTCTCTTGAGAAACCTGTATGCAGGTCAGGAAGCAACAGTTAGAACTGGACGTGGAACAACAGACTGGTTTCAAATAGGAAAAGGAGTACGTCAAGGCTGTATATTGTTACTCTGCTTATTTAACTTATATGCAGAGTATATCATGATAAATGCTGGACTGGATGAAGCACAAGCTGGAATCAAGATTGCCGGGAGAAATATCAATAACCTCAGATACGCAGATGACACCACGCTTATGGCAGAAAGTGAAGAGGAACTAAAAAGCCTCTTGATGAAAGTGAAAGAGGAGAGTGAAAAAGTTGGCTTAAAGCTCAGCATTCAGAAAACGAAGATCATGGCATCTGGTCCCATCACTTCATGGCAGATAGATGGGGAAACAGTGGAAACAATGTCACATTTTGTTTATTTGAGTTCCAAAATCACTGCAGATGATGATTTCAGCCGTGAAATTAAAAAGACACTTACTCCTTGGAAGGGAATTTATGACCAACCTAGAAAGCATATTAAAAACCAGAGACATTACTTTGCCAACCAAGTCCATATAGTTAAGGCTATGGTTTTTCCAGTGGTCATGTATGGATGTGAGAGTTGGACTGTCATGAAAGCTGAGCACTGAAGAATTGATGCTTTTGAACTGTGGTGTTGGAGAAGACTCTTGAGAGTCCCTTGGACTCGAAGGAGATCCAACCAGTCCATTCTAAAGGATATCAGTCCTGGATGTTCTTTGGGAGGAATGATGCTAAAGCTGAAACTCCAGCACTTTGGCCACTTCATGTGAAGAATTGACTCATTGGAAAAGACCCTGATGCTGGGAGGGATTGGGGACAGGAGGAGAAGGGGACGACAGAGGATAAGATGGCTGGATGGCATCACCGACTCAATGCGTGTGAGTTTGAGTGAACTCCGGGAGTTGGTGATGGACAGGGATGCCTGGTGTGCTGCAATTTATGGGGTCGCAAAGAGTCGGACACGACTGAGTGACTGAACTTACTAGCTGACCTTTTCCTTATTTTCCTTTAAGATCTTTCATATCTATTTGTTGTTTACCAGTGAGCTAATAATTCCACAAGTTTGATTTTTTTCTTGGTCCTCAACACCAGGGTGAAATTCTCCCCAATTCTGTGACCACCTGAGGTCAAACTCACCCAATTCAAAGAAATCTATCAGTACCAACTACACAAACACATAAACTGGCAATTAGGAAAATTGATTATAGCTATTCACAATATTTGTATAGCAAAGTGCAACAGTAAATAATTCTCTCAATGGTTAAAACAGCTAAATAGCATTTTAATTAATCTTCAATTATATCAATAATCAATTTCTTCTGAATTATGTGCATTTTCAATTTAAATATGATTATAACTGTGGAAATTTGCTGCATAGTTGGTTGAATCCATACATGCAGAACCTACAGATTTATTAATGAGGGATGCCTGTGCCTTATTTCTACCTGTACATTCTTTGCATTATACTGATTATTAATCAGTGCCTATAAAATGCACTCAAAAATAGGTCAGTAAATTTTATGAATGTGATTAAAAATAAAAGAAACATGTAAAATCGCTCTTTTACCTCATCTTAATTTATGGGTTGTTATAGTCCAAGACAGACAAAATTTAACCTATAATATGCACACAATTAATGACATATACTAATTGTTAATAAATTTACACCTCTTTAATCAATTTAAAAATGGTTCTCTGAAGGCTACTATAGGCACAGAGAAAGAAAAATAACCATTATCTGTGGATGAAAACATATACAAGGGCCTGTTGACTCTGAATAAGCTGCTCTGTTGCTTTAGTTCTATCTGTGACTGCAATTTCCTTTTACAGTGAAACCTAGCGTACGTACAGGTTCTGTGGATTAGAATGTGGCTCTCTTTGAGGGATGATGATTATGCCTACCACAAGTATTTTTTGAACATTTTTTGCCTCTTTTAAAAAATAGACAAGGCACTGCACTGTCAGTTACCTATTTCACTATTTATTACTCTCAATCTAAAGACTGTTATAATTGTCTAACTCCATGTCTTCTTTCATTAAATAATAATTCATCTTATTTGGCTCCTTTTGAATATATAGATGTGAATATCAGCAGTTCTTGTGGAAATTCCAGTCCAGTAAGCTTAAAATTGACTATCAAGTCAGCTATTAGAGGAATAATATTATTAGATAATGAATGAATATGCTAAAATGCTGTGATATAGAGTATTATTTCCATTTTTATATCCTCCATTAATTCTGTTGGGAAGCCTGAATAAAAGAAAAAAACATGCACTTATGATTTCAAATTGGTATAGTTATTATGGTTGGAAAATGTCTATCAACATATTTTCCAACTAATATTTTCTTTATTTTTTTCTAATGACAATAACTGTGTAAAAATATATGTTTTTAAAAGGTTGAATGTAATATGTTAACAGATGGTGAATTTTCATCACTCAATATATTAACTGGGATGATCACTTGGCAAAAACAATGTGTAGAAGATATAAACACTGTGTTATATCTGTACTGAATGGCTTTAAAAATGGTTTACAATAGAGATACATCATAAACATAATTTTTAAATGCTAATTAAGATATGCTTTATATTTCAGAAATCTAAAATTCTGCCATTGTTTTTTTCTATTTTCCTATTATCATTTCTTCTTTTATGGAAAAAGAAATTGCTGTTACATGTTTCAAAGGATTATGCTTTTATACATATCTTGTATCATATTATACTGAAGCAAGTAATGTCTATGTTTAAAATTTCCATCAATATAATTCTCAGCAGTAGTGTGTTTTTATCTCTGAAGAGTTTCTCCATGAAATATCATAAAAAGATAAATGTTGACAGTGGTGAGTGTAAAGCCTCACAGATGCCATGACGGGCTTATTAGAAAATACTGGGCCACAGAAAAATTCCTGAGTCATTAGGACTCTGTGGGCTGAAGGCCATCCAGGATGGCATAATGGGGACCTTATCAGAAAATAACTCCACCCGCTCTTGGTACAGAACAATCCGTAAGAGATACAAAACTCTAAACCCATGCACGCGCATTGTATGACCAATCAGAATATGCCAAATCCCTGTCTTGCTTTGTATGCCCAGTCAACTCAAGCCAAATATCTGTCTTTGTCCTAAACCTATAAATACTCCTGGAATCCTAGACTCGGGGCCCTCTTGCCTAACTCCACGTCTTTGGAGATGGCAGAGTGCCCTAACTCGAGTTAGCAATAAACTCCCTTTCTGCTTTTGCATTGCCATGGTGGACTTGTCTTCTCAGTCGGTTTGGGGACTTGAGCTCGGAGCATAACATTGAGGAACTTTTATAAGCCCCTTGCTGAAATGAAAAAAAGTATGACATGTGGCTGTTTCTTCCAATTCTGTCTCTAAATAGTTTCACAATTTTATTATAATTTATAAAATAAATCTGCAGGGAAATTTATGTGCTGCATTGAATTATAAAATACATGGTCATTTCTGTAGAGTTGCTTTATTAAGAAATTTCTTTCATACTTCAAGATTCAAATGATATATATTTAAGTAGGTCAGGATATTTTAAAAATGTTCTCAAAATGTTAAAATATAATTTCTTCAAAAGAGCATCTAAAAGAAAGTCAACATTGAAATATTGATTAAATAAATTCAGCTTTTTTATTCGTATAACATAGTAATCTAAAAAGAATTTTACTGATTATATTGATAGGCAAACACAAAACTCCATAAAATGTATTTGGTTTTTAAGAACTGATTGCAATTTTGAAAATAAAAACAGTGTACTTGAAACATAAAAATCACATGGATTCTTTTTATTGATTTTTTTCCTACAGTTTTTGAATTATTAGTATTTAAAACATTAGCAGTATGATGCATATTTGTACACTGACATGTATAGGAGACAGGGAGCAAGACCAATCCCAAGAAAAAGGAATGCATAAAAGCAAAATAGCTATCTGAGGAGGCCTTACAAATAGCTGTGAAAAGAAGAGAAGTAAAAAGCAAAGGAGACAAGCAAAGCTTTACCCATTTGATGCAGAGTTCCAAAGAACAGCAAGGAGAGATAAGAAAACCTTCCTCAGTGATCAGTGCAAAGAAATAGAGGAAAACAACAGAATGGGAAAGACTAGAGATCTCTTCAAGAAAATTAGAGATACCAAGGGAATATTTCATGCAAAGATTGGCTCAATAAAGGACAAAAAAGATATAGACCTAAGAGAAGCAGAAGATGTTAAGAAGAGGTGGCAAGAACACACAGAAGTGCCAGGGTCTAGCCCCCGCAGGATCCAGGGGAACCTGAAGGAAAAACGGCATTGGCAGATGATTTAGAGAGAGATAAGGAAAGAATATTGTAGACAAGAAAATAGAGGAGAGATAGAAGCTGATATTCCTTTGTTTACATAGAAAGCCAATAAAACTCCAAGACAAGGAGTTTGCCCTGTTCATGGAAGCCACAGGTGCCCTCCTGGTCTCCCGAGGGAGTGAAGATGCAGAACATCTTCCAATTCAGGTCTTAGAAAACCAGGCAGATAAGTGAATGCAGGGAGCCTCTATGTTCCAAGGGATCAGCCTGAAAAAGAGAGTAAGAGAGAGAAGGAAAAGAAAAGACAAAAAAAAAAAAAAGACATGGGGTGACAAAGCTTCTTTGAGTGAGGCCCCTTATTTTTATTTTCAAAAGGGTCTTTTATACCTTTACTTATACATAGAGGGAAATGAAAGATGCAAAGTCATATAGAGTCAGCCCAAACATTATATCTGTTTTGTCTTTATCAAAACTAGGATTTTTTCTGCAAACCTTTCCCATGGACAATGTTGTGTACATTATCTTCTGACCTTGGAGGCCTGTGGACATTTATGATCCTCTTTTGATAAAGGCTGCTCAACTAGAAAACTTTTCCCTTGAAATGTTTTTTCTTTATATTTCTAATCTATGTCAGCCTCAGAAAGTATTAAACAAGTTGCATTTCTCATGGAGCAAAGGTGCAGTGAGTTACAAGAAAGAAACAATTAGTTCAAAAGTCTGATGTGGTTAATATCAAGGCTACACTTGTTTTTCTTACATTCCAACTATGTTAACTAATGTACTCCCACGTTCACAGTGGATAAGAGATATGGGAACTTAGCAACAAGTATTGGCCCAATAATGAAATCCTATACCAGCACTACTCTAATAACTTTTAACGCTTTAAAAGGCTTTATGTTTTAGGCTTCCCAAGCCTCTCACACTTAGGGGGCTGTAAACAATCACATGCATAGTTGTAAAAGTCTGGGGAAACCTGCCAAGCAAGCTAGAATGCTAACAGAGGGGGTTTAACCTGAGACACTCCTTTTATATGCAGGAGACTGTAAACTGGAGCTCTGAATTAACTTTTTTCCAGAGAAAGGTGGTCGGGGATAGCCCCCTGTTAATGTCAGAGGAGTTGGTGAAAGTCATGAAATAGTAAAACAGACAGATTTGGTTTTGGGGTAGATGCTCGAGCAGGTCTCAGGAGCCCCCTCGTGTCCTGAAGCCTTGCTTAACAGTTCTCTTTTACATGACCTTTGCCATGGGTGGGATCGCCCATACTGGCTCCCAGCATCTCCCCCTTTTTTATTTTTTAAGATAGCCAGATGTAATTTAGTTGTGAGCTTTTGAGTGTTCTGTCGAAGAGTTTTGACAATATAAGGAAGAATAATTATGAGAAGCAGAGTTAGAGTGACCACAGCAGCATAGCTAAGAATAGTAGACAGAATATTTTTTTTTTTTTTGAAATAAAGTTAGAAAGTGTATGGAAAAAGTCACTTGTTGTTCTTGTGGCAGTAAAATATAATTTGGAGTGTTTTCTGATCTCTATCTGATTGTGAAGTTTTTTTTTTTTTTTTAAATTTAAACTAATGTTGGAACTATTTTATACCCTCAAAACATAATTCCCAATTTTTTCTTAGCCACAGTCTGTCTTTTTTACCCTCAGAGGTGTCACACAAAGTTACTGGCAGTCGGCATGACAGGACAATGTTGACTCTACTTTTAAAACCTACAATTTAGTCCCAACATGTATCATCGCCTCTTCTAGGGCATCTACCCCCACCTCTAGCTTTCCATCTATAACCTCTTGTGTTGTCAACACTAAAGAAACACTCTTGGACATAGTATCAACATACTGGGCAGTACGTACTTGTTGAGCCAACGACATCACTGTTCAACCAAAACAGGTCTAGAGAGCCCCTTGAGTCCTAAAGCCTTCCTTAACAGTTGTTTTCCACATGACCTTTGCCATGGGTGAGATCTCCCATGCTGGCTCCCAACACAGAACTGCACAGAAAAGATCTTCACTATCCAGATAATCGTGATGGTGTGATCACTCACCTAGAGCCACACATCCTGGAATGTGAAGTCAAGTGGGCCTTAAGAAGCATCACTACAAACAAAGCTAGTGGAGGTGATGGAATTTCAGTTGAGCTATTCCAAATGCTAAAAGATGATGCTGTGAAAGTGCTTTATTCAACATGCCAGCAAATTTGGAAAATGCAGCATTGGCCACAGGACTGGAAAAGGTCAGTTTTCATTCCAATATCAAAGAAAGGCAATGCCAACAAAAGCTCAAACTACCACACAGTTGCACTCATCTCACATGCTAGTAAAATAATGCTCAAAATTCTCCAAGCCAGGCTTCAGCAACATGTGAACTGTGAATTTCCAGATGTTCAAACTAGTTTTAGAAAAGGCAGAGGAACCAGAGATCAAATTGTCAACACCAACTGGATCATTGAAAAAGTAAGAGAATTCCAGAAAAACATCTATTTCTGCTTTATTGACTATGCCAAAGCCTTTGACTGTGTGGCTCACAAGAAACTGTGGAAAATTCTGAAAGAGATGAGTATACCAGACCACCTGATCTGCCTCTTGAGAAATATGTATGCAGATCAGGAAGCAACAGTCAGAACTGGACATGGAACAACAGACTGGTTCCAAATAGGAAAGTGAAAGTGAAGTAGCTCAGTTATGTCCGACTCTTTGCGACCCCGTGGAGTGTAGATCACCAGGCTTCTCTGTCCAAGGGATTCTCAAGGTAAGAATACTGGAGTGGGTTGCCATTTCCTTCTCCAGGGGATCTTCCCAACCCAGGGATCGAACCCAGGTCTCCCACATTGCAGGCAGATGCTTTAACCTCTGACCCATCAGGGAAGCCCAGTAGGAAAAGGAGTACATAAAAGCTGTAATATTGTCACCATGTTTATTTAATTTATATGCAGGGTACATCATGAGAAACACTGGGCTGGATGAAGCACAAGGTGGAATTAAGATTGCTGATAGAAATATCAATAACTCCAGATATGGAGATGACACCACCTTTTTGGCAGAAATTGAGGAGGAACTAAAGAGCCTCTTGATAAAAGTGAAAGAGGAGAGTGAAAAAGTTGGCTTAATGCTCAACATTCAGAAAACTAAGATCATGGCATCTGGTCCCACCACTTCATAGCAAATAGATGGGGAAACAACAGAAACAGTGGCAAGCTTCATTTTGGAGGGTTCCAAAATCACTGCAGGTGGTGACTGCAGCCATGAAATTAAAAGACTTTTACTCCTTGGAAGAAAAGTTATGACCAACCTAAATAGCTATTGAAAAGCAGAGATATTACTTTGCCAAAAAGGTCCGTCTAGTCAAGGCTATGGTTTTTTCAGTGGTTATGTATGAATGTGAGAGTTGGAGCATAAAGAAAGCTGAGCACCAAAGAATTAATGTTTTTGAACTGTGGTGTTGGAGCAGACTCTTGAGTGTTCCTTGGACTGCAAGAAGATCCAAACAGTCCATCCTAAAGGAGATCAGTCCTGAATGTTCATTGGAAGGACTGATGTTGAAGTTGAAACTCCAATACTTTGGCCACCTGATGCAAAGAGCTGACTCACTTGAAAAGACCCTGATGCTGGGAAAGATTGAGGGCAGGAGGAGAAGGGGATGACAGAGGATGAGATGGTTGGATGGCATCACCAACTCAATGGAGATGAGTTTTAGTACATTCCCTTAGTTGGTGATGGATAAGGAGGCCTGGCTGTTGCAGTTCACTGGTTCGCAAAGATTGGACACAAGAGTGGCTGAACTGAACTGAACATATTAGTTTAACTAAAAGTATAAACTGACTATGTTGAGTATGGGTGCTGAAGCAGAATACTTTCTGTGCTTTCCTTCCCTGATGGATTGTCTTTCATAAAAAATCAAGGCTAAATGATCAGTTCATGAAATATTTAACCACATTACTTTTTTCATTTTCTCATCATCCCAACTTTAAATGTGCTTGTGATAAACAGTGTAGTTTGTGAATTTCTGTGGAGGTTTGAGAAGTGAGGTTAGAATAAAAAAATAAATTGTTGAATAAGTACAATTTACCTAATGTGGATAAAAAATAAATATGAAATAAGCTTAAAAATGTTAGAGTTTTTAAAGCATAGGAATAAAAGGGAATGGGATAGAAAGAATAAAGGAACATTTAAACATTCATTTAACTAGGTGTATTCATTGGGATTATCACTTGACAGAGACAATTCATAGGGATACATTTGTGATCTGACTAGAAATACATCTTTCTATTAATTCAGATTTCAACTCTAATCAATTTTATTGCATATTACCTGCCTTAATTTATACTTATGATACATTTGGAGTCAGAGCATCCATTTAACTTGTAAGAATTTAATTATATAAGATAATATATTCACTTTTCATTATTCTGGTAGTGGTTTAACAATGCAGACTCAATGGTGCTTGCAAAGGAGACAGGAGGAAAATTGCTTGATAAAAACACAATGTTCTTCTGTCTGCTTCTGTACCTGTTTCCTTCTTGGTTCCTTTCCTCCCTTCTTTATCCCTCCTTCCCTTCCTTCCTTACAAATCTCAGTGATAGGTAACAATTTAACAGCATTTCAAATGCCATATGTAGCACTTATTTTGTGAAAAGGTGCATTTAAAGATGAAAACAGGAAATCTTGTTACAGATTAACACTAACAGATGAACTTTTGCAGTAGATATTCATGTAGAGAACACTAACCTTAAACATTGATTAAACAAAAGTATCCCTATTCTTGTCATTAGTAGACCTGTATCACAAAAGTTTTATTCAGTTATTACTATTATTGTTATATAATGAATTTTGTTTTCCCAAATCCATACGTTGAAGGGCTAAATCTTAATATGTCTGGAAATAGGGCCTTTAAGGAGGTTACCATCCTTTTAAACTGTACTACAATTAATGTTTTATTAATAATATTCATTTTATCCCCCACTACACAGAATACAGCATCTTCTCCAACTATAGGCTTTAAACCGTTTGTAGCAGGTGCTTAAACAGACTGTAATTTTAGGTCTTTTGGAGCTAAGGACAGTCTATGCTGACAGCCAGTAAGGGAAAGGGACCACAGCACTACAGGTGCAAGGTACTACTTTCTTTCAAAACCTGAGTGAATATTGGAGCAAATTCTTCCCAGCACCTCCCAGCAAGAACCCAGGCTGGCTGAAGCTTCATTTTGATATTTTGAAATCTGTAACAGAGAAACCTGTCGAGTGAACCCAGATTTTTCACAGATAGAACTGCGAAATATTAAATTTTTGTTGTTTTAAGTTTCTCAACTTATGGTCTTTATTATGGCATAGGTACAAATTATTGCAAGTGGATAAAGGTACTGTAAGCCTGACCCATCTGTGATAAAGTTGCCTATCAATCATCTCCTCCAGGTAGGGGCCATTATGGTTGTTGCCTACATCTACTTTTGTCATTAAGGTTTACAAAATGATGATTCTTCCAATTCAATCTTTTCTTTTGTATTTATTGGCTAGAGTTCTTCTCTAAAAAACTTTTTTTATCAAAAACTTAGCTATCCTAAAATAAAGTTTGTACATGAAACAGAGACAAAATGCCTATATTTTTTCTTCTTTATTAGTTTTTAAAAATCAACTGAGATGTTGATTTTACCAATCTAAGGCAACTATGTAGATTTCTTTGTATGATTATAAAGTCAAGGATTGTTATTTATTTCAACCACATTGCTACCAGGTTCTTCATTGTACATAAACAGTCTCATACAAGGACAATGCAAACCCCTTCAAGATGGATCCTGTGTCTTTTTGTCAAGACTCCATCATTCTATGATAGTATTACTATTTTCTGGCATTCCAGATTATCCAAGGTTTATCTTGTGCATTTTATGCCTTGGGCATTGCACTGTCCATGCCCGCAAGAATCTCCTGTTTCTTTGATGCTTTTAGAGGTCAGAGATTGGGCATTTAAGAGTGATTTTGTAATTGCTTCAAGATCATTTCAGTGATTGAAATCAAACAGTAATTGTTCACGTTGTTCTTTAGAAGTAAAAAAATAAATGATAAGTTTATAATACATTTACAGTTCAAAGGTTAAGCGAGCTATGTTTAACTACTTTGATTTTTATGCTTGTTTCTTTTAATAAATTTTAATGTTTCTAAAAACATTACTATGCTTTATTACTGGTTTTATTTATATTATAATTCACATTATTATAATAAGATTGTTATTGCTTTAAGATTTCTTTGCAGGTTTTCTGTTCGGTTTGTTTTTTGGTTCTTAGAATTTATCCCTCTTGGGAAATATAGTCAAAATACTGTATCTTAAAATATTAAAGTATTGTATTCTTCACTAAATGGTTATGTTATCAAATTCACATAAAGTTAATTCATGATTTCTGTTATTTTTAAATTTAGAGATCATGGTTTTTATATATGTTTTAATTTTGTTTTTAAATTTACACAGTTTCAAAATTAGGAAAAGGTCATTCTGAGAAAACAATAATTGATTGTAAATTAATTATAACAAGGGAGGAAAAATCAATGCAAATATTCCCAAAGTGCATTCACTTCCCAAATTATTTATCTGGGACTGTAGATAGAAATTGTATATAGATGCTAGATATTACTCAGTAATTCAAGCCAGAAATCTAGGAACCAGTTTGCTAATTCATGCATGAAAAATTTAGCAGTAGTATCAATATTATAGTTTTAATATTAACTACTCCTCTCCAATCCCAATATCATCACACTAATGCAGATCATCCTGACTTTTCCTGGATAGCTATAATCATCAATTATCTGGGCTACCTAGTGCTATTTGACTGCATACTCATTAGTGCTAAGAGTACAGGAGAAGGAATTTTAAAAATACAAATGGACAAGCCATTCACCTGCTCCAGAGAATTCAGAGGCTTCTCCATGCTCCTAAGCTAAAATGTCAGCAGTTCTTCTTTTGATAGATATGTTATCTTATAAATATCTTGCTTGTAATATTGGAAAATAGACCATAAGCCTCATGAACACTGTGTGTGATAGGGTAGAGGTGTGTGGAGAATCAAATGTGGTTAAAAAGTGAACATATTTTCTATGACTAAAGTTCATAATTTCATCAAACTGTCCTTGGCTTCTCGTAGCTGATTTTGTTTACTAATATTGTTTGCTTCTGTATTCAGTTCAGTCTCTCAGTCACATCAGACTCTTTGTGACCCCATCAACTGCAGCATGCCAGGCCTCCTTGTCCATCACCAACTCCCGGAGTCCTATGTCCATTGAGTCGGTGATTCCATCCAGCCATCTCATCCTCTGTTGTCCCCTTCTCCTCCTGCCCTCAATCTTTTCCAGCATCAGGGTCTTTTCAAGTGAGTCAGCTCTTTGCATCAAGTGGCCCAAGTATTGGAGGTTCAGCTTCAGCATCATTCCTTCCAATGAATATTAAGGACTTCTTTCTTTCAGGATGGACTGGTTGGAGCTCCTTGCAGTCCAAGGGACTTGCAAGAGTCTTCTCCAACACCACAGTTAAAAAGTATCAATGCTTCTGTGCTCAGCTTTCTCTTTAGTCCAACTCTCATATTCATACATGACCACTTAAAAAACCATAGCCTGGACTAGATGGACCTTTGTTGACAAAGTAATGTCTCTGCTTTTTAATATGCTGTCTAGGTTGGCTCATAACTTTCCTGCCAAGGAGTAAGTGTCTTTTAATTTCATGGCTGCAATCACCATCTGCAGTGATTATGGAGCCCAGAAAAATAAAGTCAGCCACTGTTTCCCCATCTATTTGCTGTGAAGTGATGGGACCGGATGCCATGATCTTAGCTTTCTGAATGT
The DNA here is from genome assembly GCA_006410615.1 of Neotragus moschatus. Taxonomy (NCBI): domain Eukaryota; kingdom Metazoa; phylum Chordata; class Mammalia; order Artiodactyla; family Bovidae; genus Neotragus; species Neotragus moschatus. Next base: position 542,363 of record SJYA01000124.1, read on the forward strand.
TGAGCTTTAAACTACTTTTTCACTCCCCTCTTTCACCTTCATCAAGAGTATAAGACCAAATTTATCAGCTACATAAATAAATTACCTGTATGGACTTGTGGAGAAGGCAAAACAACTGAGTACCTTTGCTTTTACTATACATTAAATGGAGCTTCCCAGGTGGCACTAGTGATAAAGGACCCATCTGCCAATCAAGGAGACATAAGAGATGCATTCAAACCCTGGGTTGGGAAGGTCACCTGGAGAAGGGCGTGGCAACCCACTCCAGTGTCCTTGCCTAGAGAATCCCATGGACAGAGGAGCCTGGTGAACTACTCTTCATAGATTTTTAAAGAGTCAGACATGATTAAAGCAACATAGCACATGCACGTACATTAAATTTGTTAACATTCTCACTCTTCTATCTTTACTTAGGACTTATCCCTTGGGTAAACTTAAGAATTTAGAGATAAAATTTTAAAATCTAAATTACCACTTAATTTTAAGATGTAAATAATATATATTAATATAAATAATACTTATATAAAAATTAATATGTAATTTGTGTCACTGTTCATATTTCTAAAGAATGTGAAATACTCAACATGCTAAACATGAACAAAGCTCTAATACTGCTAACTGTTGAAAAAGATTAAGTAGGAAAAATATCAGAATAAAAACTAGCCACTGTCCATATTCCAGGAACAGATTTTTTTCTTGTTGTTGTTTTCAAATTTATTTATTTTTAATTGAAGGATAATTCTTTTACAATATTGCTTTGGTTTCTTCCATACATAAATATTTTTACTTTAGGAATTTTTAAAAAATAAAAAATGAAAAAAAAAGGGAAGGTAAGAAAGAAGGAAGGAAGGAAAGGAGAGAAAGAATATTAAGAAAAAGATATATTTCAATTTGAATGATTACCACTAAGAAAAGAATGGAGACTGCATACACACACACATATATATTATATATTGTCACATATATGTGATATATAACAGGTAGGATTAAAAATTAGGTGGATTAAAAGTAATAAAATCATAATTGTTAGTTTCCCTGGGGTAATCTAAGCTTACTTTTATGGTCCCAACATCTTGTCTAGTTAATGTTACTTTTGTCCTGAACGTGTGCATGGCATAAACAATAAATCACATGGTCACATATCATACTATTACCTAAGAGGCAATAAAATACATGGTAAACTCATTTTCTACTTAGAACAGCCACAAAATATATTGCTTGATTCCTACTAATCCATTGTAAAATTTCCTATTACACTGTTCTAAGACTATAATTTTGAAGTGAGAAAATAATATTTTTCTCAGCGAAGTTGGTGATTATAATTTTTCTATAATTATATCTAATTGAAACTCAAATATCCCAAATATATCTTCAAAATAAATGATTGCTCACAGTTACTTTTAAAACCTTACAAGTGTTAAAGTCCATTAATTTTTTTAATATAAACTTTCTACTTTTTTGTAACCTCAAAATACAAATTAAACCAATTGGGATTAAACACAAGTACTGAGAATGGAAACAATTTCCCACCTTAGTTATTACAGTCATTCTATCTCACTACAGCTGTTTTGAAATTGGATGGTAGAATTAATTTATGTGGAAAAACCATAAGGTGATTAAAACACGTTAGTAGGCATAAATGTTATTATGGAATGTGATGATTCACAACTGACATAAAAGAACAGAGAGGGCTTTGGACACTACTCCACTCTTCAGTTCAGTTCAGTTCGGTCACTCACCATGTCCAGCTCTTTGTGACCTGATGGACTGCAGCACACCAGGCCTCCCTGTTTATCACCAACTCCCAGAGTTTACTCATACTCATGCCCATTGAGTCGGTGATACCATCCAACCATCTCATCCTCTGTCATCCCCTTCTCCTCCTGCCTTCAATCTTTCCCAGCATCAGAATCTTTACAAATGAGTCAGTTCTTCACATCAGGTGGTCAAAGCATTGGAGTTTCAGCTTCAGTATCAGTCCTCCCAATGAATATTCAAGACTGGTTTCCTTTAGGATGGACTGGTTGGATCTCTGTGCTGTCCAAGGGACTCTCAAGAGTCTTCTCCAACACCACAGTTCAAAAGCATTTCAATTCTTTAGTGCTCACTTTTCTTTACAGTCCAACTCTCACGTCCATATATGACTATTGGAAACATCATAGCCTTGACCAAATGGACGTTTGTTGGCAAAGTAATGTCTCTGCTTTTTAGTGTGCTCTCTAGGTTGGTCATATCTGGGTTTGTCTCTCTTGGGAGTTAAGAAGATATCTAGAGTCTATCTCTATAATTCTTTAAAACCATGGAATAATATAACACAGAAAACAGAATGTAAATTTTCTCTTTGCCTTTCCTCATTTTTTTTCCTGCTTGAAGTACTATCTAAAATATATTGTTTTTCAATTGATGTATATTAAGACAATAGAAATAAAGAAATAAAACACAAAAATAAATTTGAAAGTTATTTCAAAGGTAGTCCTACCAGTCATATTTCAGATAAGTTTTAACATATTTTTTTATCAGTTCAGAATCTAATTCTGGTTATACAATTCTCAGCAATATATTCTAGCTGAGAATGAAAAGGTGTGGAGCAAAAGACAATGACATTCATTGTTGTTTAATTGCTCAGTCATGTGTGACTCCGTGACCCCATGGAATGGTTAGCTTGCCAGGCTCTGCTGTCCATGGACTTTTCCTGGCAAGAAGACTGGGGTGGGTGGCCATTTCCTTTTGCAGAGAGTAAGCGAAAGAAGAGACACTAAATTAATAAATGTCCTGAGTGTTGTATTACAGGGATATTGGTTCCTGATAATGATAATAATAGTAATTTAAACTACTGCCACTATTAATCATTGTTTTTGATAATAGAATAACATAGCTTAATAAAGTTATACTATCTTCTGTTTTTTCACACACACACACACAACAGAATTAAGAGGCCAGCCTGATTGTTGTATTTTGTTTTTTTACTTTGTTCAATTGTGGAACTTTATAGTTTTTCATTTATTGCTGTAAAACCATGGGCAACTTCATAAAATTTTTTTTAAACTTATATATTTTTTAATTCAAGGATAATGACTTTGCAGAATTGTGTTGGTTTCTACCAAACATCAACATGAATCAGCCATGGATATACATATGTCTCTTCTCACTTGAACCTACCTTCTTTCTCCCTCTGTCCTGTCCCTCTAGGTCTTTAGTTAATAGGCATTATTTTTTCTTCCTTCAAATTTAAAATGCTTTTAAATTTTTGTCATTATTATCATAGCCCAAACATTTCACCAACATATGTCTATCTGTGGATATCTTATCAATTATGTTGCCTGGAATATTGTGAGCTCTTATTCTATACACAGAAGTTATTTTAATCAAAACAGGGAAATTGTTTTCTATCCCTCTAGAAGGTTATAAAAAATTACTTCCCAATGATGCTCATGTCCTAATCTCCCAAATTTGTATATTCTACCTTAACATGGAAAAATGGACTATGAAGATATGATTAAATCAAGGGTCTTAAAATGGGAAGATTATCCTGAATTATACAGGCTGATATAATAATCTTTATAAGAGAAAGGCAAAATAGTTAGAATTAAAGAAGACATGTTGACAAAAGAAGATGAAAAAAAAAAAGTGGAGCTCAGAGAAGAGGTTGCAAACTTACACTATTTGGCACTGAGGATCTAAGAAGGGCCCCTGAGCCAAAGGATATCAATGGCCTGTAGATGCTGGAATAAAGAGATGACTTCTACTCTAGAGCCTTCAGAAGAAATGTAGCCCTATCAGTTCCTTGATTTTAGCCACATAAAACCCCATTTGGGATTTCTGAAATCCAGACCACAAGATAATAAATCTGTGTTGTTTTAAGCCACTAAGTTTCTGGTAATTGGTAGCAATAAGAAATTAGTACAAAGAAAGTCTTTGATCACTGCTTCTGGTTTTGCTTTCCTCTCTTCATAGTTGCTACTTAAATTTATATTTGGTATAAGAATTTTGAATTTTTATACTTTGCTTTGGTTTTGGCAAAAGGTTTAGAAATATGCCTCCACAATGATTAATTCATTTACAGATTCTGATTCTTAAAATTATGTATTTCTCAAATTAGGTTCCTATAAGTACTACCTTACTGCACCATGTCCTATTTCATCCTACCCCACTTGTGTTGGCTTCTGCTTTATACAGATTAAAATAATGAACCTACTGAGAATATCAACCTTCTGAATTTTTCTTTTGGTCTTTCTTCTTTCTTCTCTCTCTGAGTTTGCTCACCGAGTCAGTGTTTTCTGACCTCCAATGTGTTTTCACCATTGGTCCTTAATCGGTTGCTTTTAATTACTCATTGTCACAAAGGATGCCAGAACAACCTTAGTGATTTTTACATATCAGGTATATAGACTCTTTTAGTCCCACATTCTGTCTGGTGATTGGGTAGCTGACTTTTGTCAATTTCTCCACAGCTGAAGAGTAGTGTGACATATTTTCAGTTTGGTATGCCCCTGTTTTTATTTCTTTTATAAACCAAAGTAGAATATGAGAATATTAACTACAAATATATATTATATGATCTCATATATAATGCCTGATTTATAAGAATACTGTTTAATTGAAACTTTATGCCATGCTTAGTCAATCTGTCATATCTGACTCTTTGTGACCCTATGGACTGTAGCCCACCAGGCTCCTCTGTCCATGGGGATTCTCCAGGCAGGAACACTAGAGTGGGTTGGTATGCGCTCCTCTAGGGGATCTTCCCAACCCAGGGATCAAATTCAGGTCTCTCACATTGCAGGCTGATTCTTTACCATCTGAGTGACCATGGAAGCCTTCTGTGCTATTTCCTTTTGTACATGGAAACTATGTATTATTCTATAATCTGAATATCCAGACTGTTATATTACTTGGGCCATCATTTGATTTAAAATATTTAGAGTGAAAATGTAGGAAGCAATTTGCTATGCAATTTTGTCTGACAGCCGTTAAAGATAAAACCCAGAATCTAGTAGTAGTTGTTGTTAATCAGTTGCTAAATTGTGTCCGACTCTGTAGGCTCATGAACTGCAGCATGCCAAGTTTCCCTGTCCTTCACTATCTCCCAGAGTTTTCTCAAACTCATGTCCATCAAGTCAGTGATGCCATGCAACCATCTCATCCTCTATCAAGCCCTTCTCTTCCTGCCTCCAATCTTTCCCAGCATCAGAGTCTTTTCTAATAAGTTGGCTGTTCATATCAGGTGGCCAAAATATTGGAGTTTCCGCTTCAGCATCAGTCCTTCCAATGAATATTCAGGACAGATTTTCTTGAGGATTGACTGGTTTGATCTCCTTGAAATCCAAGGGACTCTCAAGAGTCTTCTCTAACACCACAGTTCAAAAACATCAATTCTTTGATGCTCAGCTTTCTTTATGATCCCTCTGTCACATCCATACATGACTACCAGAAAACTTTTACAATGCTTTAAAATTCATTATTAAACAAATTACAGACTTCATAGGCTTCTGTGGAACTGATCTGTGGACTTATAAATATTTTTCTGGGGGAGGGAGGGGGAAGGGAGGGGGTCCGGATTGGGAACTCAGGTACACTTATGGCTGATTTACGTCATGTATGGCGAAATGAATACAGTATTGTAAAGCAAAACAAACTAAAAAAATAAAAATTAATTAAAAAAAAAATAAAATGAGAAAAAAAAATTTTTCTGTAATGTTCTTTAGGGAAGATTCATTTTTAAATAAATTTTATTCATAAATTAACCTTTTCAATGCATAGAATTTCAAGTGTGATTTCTTGATCATAATTGATTTATGAAGGTTATACGATAATTCTTATTTAATTAGGATATTTTCATCTTAATGAGAACATACACCCAGCCACACACATAGAGAAAAAGAAAAGAAAAGAAAAGAAATAAAATGGATGTATTTTACCAGTACCAGGCATGTGAACTTAATTCAAATATATGCATCTCATTAGCTGACAATTCAATCATTGATAAGTTGCTTATCCTATGTAATCAATAATTACATAAATCACTGAATGGTTGTGGAGATACATGTCCTGAAGCTATATACATATAATCTCAGACTCAAAATGAATTTTTATTTGAGACATCCAAAAGCTTTGTAGTAATAAACTATTGTGATTTAGTTTCTTTTTCTTTTTAATTATAGCAATGTGTTACTTTCACTAGTAACACCTATCGCTATGACCAATAAAACTTTTATCATTGAATATGAGCATTAATTTCAATTATCATGACAGCTTAACCTGCTTTTTAAAAAATTGAATTTTTTAATCATTTAAAAATCTGTTGTTATAAAATGTAGTTATTTGGAATTTACTTCCTCCAAATTCTATTTTATTTTAATTTTCACATTTATTATATTTTTTCATTTTTTCAAAACTGTGGTTATGTGCATAAAGGTTAAAGCTTGCAATGAATTTATTTCATAAATTTTTCCTATATATTTCTAAAAGATGATTTCCCATTCTCTCTTTAAACTTTTTGCAAAACTTTCATTTTCATTAGTTTTATAACAATAGTAATCTATAAAACAGAATGCAGGAGACAGTTAAATCTTTAATAATAATTTAAGCACCTTGCAGGAAAAATAGCCAAAAAAGCAAGGTTTCCTTTTGCAAGATGTTTAATTCACAGAGAAAAAGATAAATTTTACATTCCAAGAAGCTAGGATTTATGCACCTGGACCACTATGTTTATTCCTGGGTCTATAGAATGGAGACAACTATGTGATGATAGAAGTATTTTTCTACCAAAATATAAATGAACTTTTAAAAAAACAGAAGGCAGAAGATAATCTAAGTCACCGTGACTTGGGTTTTAAACTTGATAGGTCCCTTAAAGGACCTAGAAACATTACCTACCTTCCTGAATTTATGCCCTATGTCAGAAATTATTACAGCAATCTCATACAAGTTCAGATAAGTTGTAGGAAAACCTAAAACCAGAATTATTTTTTTAACTTTATTTATTTATTTTTACTTTTATGATATGTAGAAAGGATCTTGAATTTCTTAGGAGATACCCACATTTGGTGTGTTTCCTGAAACAGAATAATGATTGCTGAGGGCTTTCTCTAGATGTGAAGCTTGGGACAAAATTTCAATGACCAAAATATTACAACAGTAGTAGAAATTCTTAGGAGGTTTGAAAGAAGACTAAAGACATTTTGCAGAGTGAAGCAATTTCATGCATGGAGGTCATATTGGTAACTGTGGACATTATAACATGTCATAAAACTGAAATTTGGCATAAACCTTGACAAAGAGGTGGAAACCAGGGGAAAGAGTACAGCACTTGGATGAGTGATCCTGTGTTTCTCTCCTGGGACAATACATGTTGCTGCTGTTCAGTCATTAAGCAATGTCCAAATCTTTGTGATCCCATGGATTGCATCACACCTTCATTATATCCTGGAGTTTGCTGAATCTCATGTCCATTGAGTCAGTGATGCCATTGAACCATCTCATCCTCTGATAATATATAAATTACTGCAAATAATTAGATTATTAAAAAATTAAAGAACTGAACCCTAAATGTGGAAGAATATTTATTCAAAATTAGGTTTTTATTAAAAAGAATGAAGTTGGCAAGATTAATTTTTCTACCACAAGTAGAAATAGAAGCTTTCTGTTTGTTCCCAAGGCAAACTGTTAAATATCATCGTAATCCAACAGTAATCCTGAAAAAGCTGAAGTTGAATGGGTCTGTGAAGAACTACAAGACCTTTTAGAACTAAGACCCCAAAAAAGATGTCCTTTTCAATATAGGGAACTGGAACGAAAAAGTAGGAAGTCAGGAAACATCTGGAGTAACAGGCAAATTTGGCCTTGGAATACGGAATGAAGCAGGGCAAAAGCTAACAGAGTTTTGCCAAGAGAACGCACTGGTCATAGCAAACACCCTCTTCCAATAACACAAGAGAAAACTCTACACATGGACATCAGCAGATGGCCAAAACTGAAATCAGATTGATTATATTCTTTGCAGGCAAAGATGAAGAAATTCTATACAGTCAGCAAAAACAAGACTGGGAGATGACTGGGGCTCAGATCATGAACTCCTTATTACTGAATTCAGACTGAAATCGAAGAAAGTGGGGAAAACCACTAGACCATTCAGGTATGACCTAAATCAAATCCCTTATGATTATACAGTGAGAAATAGATTTAAGGGACTAGGCCTGATGAACTATGGGTGGAGGTTCATGAATTGTACAGGAGACAGAGATCAAGACCATCCCCAAGAAAAAGAAGTGCAAAAATCCAAAATGGCTATCTGAAGAAGCCTTACAAATAGCTGTGAAAAGAAAAGAAGTGAAAAGCAAAGGAGGAAAGCAAAGATACACCCATTTGAATGCAGAGTTCCAAAGAATAGCAAGAAGAGATAGGAAAGTCTTCCTCAGAGATTAATGCAAAGAAATAGAGGAAAACAACAGAATGGGAAAGACTAGAGATCTCTTCAAGAAAATTAGAGATACCAAGGGAACATTTCATGCAAAGATGGGCTCGATAAAGGACAGAAATGGTATGGACTTAACAGAAGCAGAAGATATTAAGAAGAGGTAGCAAGAATACACAGAACTGTACAAAAAAAGATCTTCATGACCCAGATAATCACAATGGTGTGATGACTCATCCAGAGCCAGACATCTTGGATTGTGAAGTCAGGTCCATCTTGGGAGGCATCACTACAAACAAAGCAAGTGGAGGTGATGGAATTCCAGTTGAGCTATTTCAAATACTAAAAGATGATGCTGTGAAAGTGCTGCACTCAATATGCCAGCAAATTTGGAAAACTCAGCAGTGGCCACAGGACTGGAAAAGGTCAGTTTTCAGTCCAATCCCAAAGAAAGGCAATGCCAAAGAATGCTCAAACTACCACACAATTGCACTCATCTCACACACTTAGTAAAGTAATGCTCAAAATTCTCCACGCCAGGTTCAGCAATACATGAACCATGAACTTCCAGATGTTCAACCTGGTTTTAGAAAAGGCAGAGGAACCCAAGATCAAATTGCCAACAGGCTGGATCATCAAAAAAGCAAGAAAGTTCTCGGAAAAAAATCTATTTCTGCTTTGTTGACTATGCCAAAGTCTTTGACTGTGTGGATCCAAATAAAGTGTGGAAAATTCTGAAAGAAATGGGAATACCAGCAGGTCAGGAAGCAACAGTTAGAACTGGACATGGATCATCAGACTGGTTCCAAATAGGAAAAGGAGTATGTCAAGGTTGTATATTGTCATCCTGCTTATTTAACTTATAGGGAGAGTACATCATGAGAAATGCTGGGCTGGAAGAAGTACAAGCTGGTATCAAGACTGCTGGGAGAAATATCAATAACCTCAGATATGCAGATGATACAACTGTTACAGAAGAAAGTGAAGAAGAACTAAAGAGCGTCTTGATGAAAGTGAAAGAGGAGAGTGAAAAAATTGGCTTAAAGGTCAACATTCAGAAAGCTAAGATCATGGCATCTGGTCCCATCACTTCATGGGAAATAGATGGGGAAACAGTGGAAACAGTGACAGACTTTCTTTTTTGGACTCCAAATGACTGAAGATGGTGACTGCAGCCATGAAAATAAAAGACACTTACTCCTTGGAAGGAAAGTTATGACCAACCTAGACAGCATATTGAAAAGCAGAGACATTACTTTGCCAACAAAGGTCTGTCTAGTCAAAGCTGTGCTTTTTCTAATAGTCATGTATGGATGTGAGAGTTGGACTATAAAGAAATCTGGCACCAAAGAATTGCTACTTTTTAACTGTGGTGTTGCGGAGAAGACTCTTGAGAGTCCCTTGGATTGCAAGGATAGCAAACCTGTCCATCCTAAAGGAGATCAGTCCTGAGTGTTCACTGGAAGGGCTGATGTTGAAGCTTGAAACTCTAATACTTTGGCCACCTGATGTGAAGAGCTGACTCATACAAAAAGACCCTGATGCTAGGAAAGATTGAAGGCAGGAGAAGCATGGGATGACAGAAGATGACATGGTTGGATTGCATCACCGATTCAATGGAGATGAGTTTGAGTAGACTCCCTAAGTTGGTGATGGACAGGGAGGCCCAGTGTGCTGTGGTCCATAGGGTCATGAATAATCAGACCCGACTGAGTGACTGAAGGGAACTGATCATTTATATGTTTTATATAAAAATATAGGCATTTGGACTTTGAATTTTTTTATTTAACATGTGTGCACTTATTGTGGTTTTTTTGTTCTTATATTTCTTCCAATTGTTACTGTATGCCTGAGACTCACCATGTAGACTAATTTTATTTTTAAATTTTTGTTGGATTACTTGAATTTTCTTCGTTATGTACTGCTTAAAGTTAAAAGTATGTATCCCTGTATTGAGTTGAATGCTGAAAGAAAATAATGAAAGAGGATTTAGACATATATTTCTCAGAATACCAAGATAATAATAGTGCTAACCTGGATGATATTCGGATTTCATAAAATAAATAAAATAATAATAGATAAATTACTTGAATAAAGCTAAAGTTTTTGTATTTCAAAAATTAGAAACATGATAAATATCAAATAAATAATAATTTAAATAACAATTCTGAACATATATGATTGTTTTAATATATTTAGTAGGAAATTAAAGTAATCCAAAATTATACAAAAGATCTTTAAAAATTTATTTATTTTTGATTGGTAGATAATTGCATTACAATGTTGTTTTTGTTTCTGGCCATACATTAGCAAAAATCAGCCGTAGGTGTACTTATGTTCCCTCCCTTTTGACCCTCCCTTCCACTGCCACAATCCCATCCTCTATGTTGTCACAGAGCACCAGGCTGAGCTTCCTGTGTTACACAGAAACTTCCCACTAGCTATCTATTTTACATATGGTAATGTATATGTTTCAATGCTTCTCTTTCAATTTGTCCCATCCTCTCTTTCCCCTACTGTGCTGTGAGTCTGTTCTCTATGTTTGTGTCACTATTCCTATCCTGTAAGTAGATTCATCAGTACCATTTTTCTAGATTCCATATATATGTGTTAATATACAATATTTAATTTTTTCTTTCTGACTTATTTCACTCTATATAAAAGGCTCTAGGAAAAAAAATTGTAGAGAGAGGGAAATGATATAACAGTATTTTTTTTTTATTTAAAAACTTTAACAATATAGGAAGAAAGATTTCCATAAAATATTAAGAAAACTTAGACACAAAGTCATATATATACACACATATATATGTATATTTTATAGCAATTACATAAGTAGAATCTCTCAAATGGACTGACCCTTTAATAAGCAAAAACTGGTAAAAACTACACTAAAATAATAATTGAGATTGTTATGCACTGTAGGATTATGTGCATATTTATTTGTATTTTTTACTCATTTAAAAAGATATAGTGTGTCTTTCAAATATCGGAGATTAAAGCCTATAGCTATAGAATGAGGCAAAAAGAGAGTCAAGACAAAGAGAGCATGGTGCATCCTCTTTGATTTTGAAGGTCCAACAACAAAACAGGACTTATGAGGACTTTATTCCATTCTAGGGAGCATGGCATTATCCTATCTCTGCACACACAGGGAAACTCCTTGCTGCCAGGGTGCCTTGTCCTCCACTGCCTCACCTCTCAGCTATCTGCAAGGGAAGATGTGGAAAGGTACTATTCCAAATCCTGCTGGAAGGCCTCTTCAAAAATACCTCTACTTCTTATTCAGCTTCATTTTCTGGGTATACTCTACTTCCTGGACCTTCTGGGTGTGTTCTGCATCCAGTTCAGCTTTTAAGTTTTCAAATTCACTCCTCTTAATTTTTTTTTTTGTAATTTTCCAATTATTGAGACTGTTTTTGTTTTATTTTTCTATTGCCCACATACATCTTCTAGGTTTAGCAGGTGGTTTTCTATCTCTTAAAAACTAGTCTCTACATAGGGGAGGCTATTTATCTCACACTCATCTCACATGCTAGCAAAGTGATGCTCAAAATTCTCCATTAAGAGTTCAAAAGTACATGAACCAATAACTTCCACATGTTCAAGATGGATTTAGAAAAGACAGGAACCAGAGATCAAATTGCCAACATCTGCTGGATCTTAGAAAAAGCAAGAGAGTTCCAGAAAAACATCCTCCGTGTTACTGACTATGCCAAAGCCTTTGACTGTGTGGATCACAAAATAACTGGAAAATTCTTAAAGATATAGGAATACAGATCATCTTACCTTCCTCCTGAGAAACCTGTATGCAGGTCGAGAAGCAACAGTTAGAACTGGACATGGAGCAATGGACTGGTTCCAAATTGGGAAAGGAGTATATCAAGGCTGTATATCATCACCTTGCTTATTTAACTTACATACAGAGTACATCATGCGAAATTCTGGGATGGATGAAACACAAGCTGGAATGAAGATTGCCGGGAGAAATATCACTAACCTCAGATATGCAGATAACATCACCCTTATGGCAGGAAGCAAAGAGGAACTAAAGAGCCTTTTTGTTTTTTTTTCCATCTCAGGTGTACATGAGTTCCCAATCTTGATAAAGAGCCTTTTAATGACAGTGAAAGAGGAGAGTGAAAACGCTGGCTTAAAACTCAACATTCAGAAAACTAAGATCATGGCATGAGGTCCCATCTCATCAAGGAAAGTGGATGAGGAAACAATGGGAACAGTGACAGACTTTATTTTCTTGGGCTCCAAAATTACTGCAGAATATGACTGCAGCCATGAAATTAAGAGATGCTTTCCCCTTGGAAGAAAAGCTATGACTAACCTAGATAGCATATTGAAAAGCAGAGACATTACATTGCCGATAAAGGTCTGTCTAGTCAAAGCTATGATTTTTTCCAGTAGTAATGTAAGGATATGAGAATTGGGCTATAAAGAAAGCTGAGTGCCAAAGAATTGATACTTTTGACCTGTGGTGTTGGAGAAGACTCTTGAGAGTCCCTTGGACTGCATGGAGATCCAACCAGTCAATCCTAAAGGAAACAAGTCCTGAATATTCATTGGAAAGATTGATGCTAAAACTGAAGCTACAATTGTTTGGCCACCTGATGTGATGAAATGACTCTTTGGAAAAGACTCTGATGCCAGGAAAGGTGGAGGCTAGGAGGAGAAGGGGATGACAGAGGATGAGATGATTGGATGGCATCACTGACTCAATGGACATGAGTTTGAACAAGCTCCGTGAGTTAGTGATGGACAGGGAAGCCTTGTGTGTTGCAGTCCATGGGGTCACAAAGAGTCAGACATGACTGAGCGACTGAACTGAACTCAAATAGAGGAGATCTGCTGTCATAAATTCTAAATCTGGCATTAAATCTGGAAGTTGCTGAAGCTACAACTCTAACTCTCTTGAGCCTGTCTTTTACTCCCGGTGTGCTGAAAGTATAACCACCTTGCTATCCACTAGCTCTTTAGCACCAGCACATTCTTTGGTTTTGCTGTGAAGTGCAGCTATTGTATCTTCATGTGTATGCTCAGTTCATCAGTCATGTCAGACTCTGCAACCTCATGGAATGTAGCCTGCTAGGCTTCTCCTGTTCATGACATTCTCTGTGCAAGAACACTGAAAAGAATTGTCATTTCTTCCTCCAAAGGATCTTTGACTGAGAGATCAAACCAGTATCTCCTCCAGCTCCTGCACTGGCAAAAGGATTTTTACCACTGACCCACCTGGTGGCTCAGACAGTAAAGCATCTGCTTGAAATGCAGGAGACCCAGATTCGATCCCTGGGTTGGGAAGATCCCCTGGAGAAGCAAATGGCAACCCACTCCAGTACTCTTGCCTGGAAAATTCCATGGATGGAGTAGCCTGGTAGGCTACAGTCCATGGGGTCGCAAAGAGTCAGACACGACTGAGACTTCACTTTCACCTAGGAAGACCACATGTATCTTCATACCTGCTAAATAATTCTAGTCCAGCAAAGTACTTTGGCAAATGTGGAATATTTTGGGGCTTTTTTTTTTTTTTTTTTTTTGCAGTTGTTGGAAAGCTTTCTGAATTATACTAGTTTAGAAGAATTATAGAAAGATTGTTATAAGCTAATTCAAGACTTTATCCAATTTTTAAAATCCTAATAGACTACTATTTGCCAGGGTCCAGCCCCCACAGGATCCAGGGGAACCTGAAGGAAAAACAGCGTTGGCGATTGATTTATAGAGAGATAAGGAAAGAATACTGTAGATAAGAAAATAGAGGAGAGAAAGAGGCTGATACTCCTTGGTTTACATCGCAGGGAGCCACTATGCTCCAAGGGATCAGCCTGAAAAAGAGAGTAAGAGAGAGAAAGAAAAAAAAAAAAGAGAGAGACAAAAGAAAAACATGGGGTGACCAAGCTTCTTCGAGCGAGGCCCAATAGCTTTATTTTTAAAAGGTACTTTTATACCTTGTCTTATACATAGAGGGAAATGAAAGATGCAAAGTCATACAGAGTCAGCCCAAACATTACATCTGTTTTGTCTTTATCGAAACCAGGATTTTCTTCTGCAAACCTTTTCCATAAACAATATTGTGTACGTTATCTTCTGGTCTTGGAAGCCTGTGAATATTTTATGACCCTCTTTTGATAAAGGCTGCTCAACCAAAAAACTTATTTTTCCTTGAAATGTTTTTTCTCTGTATTTTTAATCTATGTCAGCCTTAAACAAGTTACATATTTTATGGAGCAAAGGTGCAGTAAGTTACAACAAAGAAAGAACCAATTAGCTCAAAAGTCTGATGTGGTTAATTTCAAGGCCACTATTTTGTTTTCTTACATTCCAACTATGTTAACTAATGCACTCTCAGGTGCACAGTGGATAAGAGATATGGAAACTTAGCAACAAGTATTGGCCCAATAATGAAATCCTACACCAGCACTACTCTAATAACTTTTAACTCTTTAAAAGGCTCTATGTTTTAGGCTTTTCGTGCCTCTCACAGTTGAAGGCTGTGAATAATCATATGCATAGCTGCAAGAGTCTGGATATACATGCCAAGCAAGGTAGAATGCTAATAGAGGGGGTTTGATTTGAAATATTCCTCTCATGTCCAAGAGACTTATTAGCNTTTTTTTTTTTTTTTTTGCAGTTGTTGGAAAGCTTTCTGAATTATACTAGTTTAGAAGAATTATAGAAAGATTGTTATAAGCTAATTCAAGACTTTATCCAATTTTTAAAATCCTAATAGACTACTATTTGCCAGGGTCCAGCCCCCACAGGATCCAGGGGAACCTGAAGGAAAAACAGCGTTGGCGATTGATTTATAGAGAGATAAGGAAAGAATACTGTAGATAAGAAAATAGAGGAGAGAAAGAGGCTGATACTCCTTGGTTTACATCGCAGGGAGCCACTATGCTCCAAGGGATCAGCCTGAAAAAGAGAGTAAGAGAGAGAAAGAAAAAAAAAAAAGAGAGAGACAAAAGAAAAACATGGGGTGACCAAGCTTCTTCGAGCGAGGCCCAATAGCTTTATTTTTAAAAGGTACTTTTATACCTTGTCTTATACATAGAGGGAAATGAAAGATGCAAAGTCATACAGAGTCAGCCCAAACATTACATCTGTTTTGTCTTTATCGAAACCAGGATTTTCTTCTGCAAACCTTTTCCATAAACAATATTGTGTACGTTATCTTCTGGTCTTGGAAGCCTGTGAATATTTTATGACCCTCTTTTGATAAAGGCTGCTCAACCAAAAAACTTATTTTTCCTTGAAATGTTTTTTCTCTGTATTTTTAATCTATGTCAGCCTTAAACAAGTTACATATTTTATGGAGCAAAGGTGCAGTAAGTTACAACAAAGAAAGAACCAATTAGCTCAAAAGTCTGATGTGGTTAATTTCAAGGCCACTATTTTGTTTTCTTACATTCCAACTATGTTAACTAATGCACTCTCAGGTGCACAGTGGATAAGAGATATGGAAACTTAGCAACAAGTATTGGCCCAATAATGAAATCCTACACCAGCACTACTCTAATAACTTTTAACTCTTTAAAAGGCTCTATGTTTTAGGCTTTTCGTGCCTCTCACAGTTGAAGGCTGTGAATAATCATATGCATAGCTGCAAGAGTCTGGATATACATGCCAAGCAAGGTAGAATGCTAATAGAGGGGGTTTGATTTGAAATATTCCTCTCATGTCCAAGAGACTTATTAGCTATAGCCCTAAGTTGATTTTCTCTAGAGAAAGGTGATTAGGGGCTAGCCCCCTGTTAATGTCAGAGGAGTTTGGTGAAAGTCATGAAATAGTAAAACAGATAGATTCTGGTTTGGGGGTAGATGCTCAAGAAAGCCTAGGGAGCCCACTGAGTTCTGAAGCCTTGCTTAACTGTTCTCTTCCACATGACCTTGTCATGGGTGGGATCTCCTGTGGTGGCTCCCAGCAACTATTCTCAATGACATATTTTAATATTTTAAACAAATTAGACAATTTAACTCATGCAAGTTCTGATATTTGATAAAATAAAGTATTCCCAGTTCTCCTTTATCTTCTTTACTTTCATCATGCTTAGATTCCAGTGCAGTATTGCTTACATCTCTTAGAACACTCTCATTTTGATATTCTGCCTATTGAAAGTTCTCTTAATGAGATAAAGAAATATTCTAACAATAAACACTTTGCTTTGTAAAATGCAATTATCTCCCTTTTCTAGAGGCCTTCATGATTTGGAATTCTTTCTAAAATCTGGTACCTTTGTTTTATTCATATTATTATAGAATTCCCAAGTACCTTAGAGATATTGGAAGCTTTTTGAATTTAAATTTCTGCACACTATTCAAGGGAAAAATTGAAGATAAATAACGTTAGGTAAGAAAATCTTGCATAGTTAATATTAACAGAATAGCGACCACAGAGACTACTATATGCTTTCAGTTCAGTTCAGTTCAGGTCAGTCACTCAGTTGTGTTTGACTCTTTGTGACCCCATGAATCACAGCATGCCAGGCCTCCCTGTCCATCACCAACTCCCCGAGTTCACCCGGACTCACGTCCATCGAGTTAGTGATGTCATCCAGCCATCTCATCCTCTGTCGTCCCCTTCTCCTCCTGCCTCCAATCCCTCCTAGCATCAGAGAGTCTTTTCCAATGAGTCAACTCTTCGCATGAGGTGGCCAAAGTATTGGAGTTTCAGCTTTAATATCATTCCTTCCAAAGAAATCCCAGGGCTAATCTCCTTCAGAATGGACAGGTTGGATCTCCTTGCAGTCCAAGGGACTCTCAAGAGTCTTCTCCAACTATATGCCTTAAATTGACTTAAATGGTACAGAACCACCCAAGTCCATAGAGTGTGTTTAATGCCTGTACTTAAGTGGAGCCCAAACCTGAATGGAGGGTCATAGGCAGCTGTGATCATCACAGGAGAGTACTATAAGGTTTAGTAGAGATGGCCACAGATAACATCTGTGTGTGTGTGTGTGCACGCACACACACACTCAGTCATGACAACTCTTTGTGACGCTATGGACTGCAGCCCACCAGGTTCCTCTGTAACATCTAATAATATTCACATTCAGAAACAGAGGGTCCTAACCATGGTAAGAAAACACAGAGAACATTTAATAGGGAATTAAACAGAATGGGCTTTCAATTATGTGATAACAAAGATGGCACTGTCATGCAAGCCATAACTCTGAAGGCAATGAAGGATCTCTGGGAAGGGACTCTTTGGAGGCTTACTGGTGAAGAGATAGAAAGAGATGGCTGAAAATCAAACTTTACTGGAATTAGAAAATAGTAAAATATCAAAATGTGTTAGAACAGAAGAGATTTCATCAATTTCCATTTGTTGAAAAAATCACTATAGAAACAGGAAAGGTTGATGTTCTTTCATTAAGAAATGAAAGTGAAAACGAAGTTGCTCAGTCAGTCGTGTCTGATTCTGCGACCCCATGGACTGTAGCCTACCATACTCCTCCATCCATGGGATTTTCCAGGCAAGAGTACTGGAGTGGGTTGCCACCAAATGTTACCTTTACAGAAGTTTTCTTTTGTTAGTTACAGAAAAACTCAAACAATGATAAAAAATCAATAAACTATTAATGCTGAATCCATCAAATTTACCATAAGAATAAAAGAACATAAACATAATATTTTTAAGTAAAAAATTTCTCTAAACTAAGCTAACAAAAGTGTAAGATAGCATTCTGACATGAATTAAATGTAACTCAACAGCATTTGAAGAATTGAAGTAACACCAAAAATCAGAAATATAAAGAATCTGATCACAAATGGACAAATAAAAGGAGAATATAAAATAAGAACTGAATGAATTAATCAAAGAAATGAGAATAAACAACTATAATCTGTGAAATGAAGACTAAATGACAAAGATTGCCAAAAGATAATACATCCAATCAAAAACATAATATGGGATTTAGAAAATAAAACTGAAATAAAGCTCCAAAATGTCTAAAAAGGCAAAAGTGATGAGAAAGAACTGTGTGTGTGTGTGTCTGTATTCAAGAAATACTGAAAGTTAGATGAATTTTTATTAGAATATTCTATCTATAAATTTAAAAGAATTATAGAATTAAAACATCATTATTTTTCTATACTGAGTACTAATTGATCAACAATGGTTATTATTATGACAAAGCAAAAGACAGTTATGCTTTATGAATTTCTTTGTGGAAGAACACTGCTGCCCTTATGCTGTAATAGTCCAAAAGGGAAAAGTCTTCTAGAAATAACTGGAATTTACAAGATGTAAAGAAGGCAGAGAGGTATGTTAAATCATACTATGGGATGAAATCAGCATTATGCAGACAGTGGGAAACTCTCAGCACAGGTATCTGTGTCCTCAACAAATAAATTGTAAGAGGGGGGCAAGGTTAGAGACAGAAGTACAGGTTACAGATAAAAGAGACTTTAAGAGACAAAGCACCTAAAATGAAGATTCTATCTGGATTATGATTCAAAGACAATGTCATCCAACTGAAAAGTTGAATACTGAAGGAATATTTGGTGATAGTAAGTAAGTATTGTTAATTTTAAATATGATCATATTGCTAACGATGTTACTTTCTGAAATCTTTTTTTTCTTATGGAGATTGGACTGCCTACCTATACTATTCTTTTTCAGTTCGTGAAGTTAAAATGGAACCGTAAGGTCTGCCAAAGGTGAAAACAAAAGGCTTCCTGCTAGAGTCTTTAGTCAAGGTCTCTCAAGTTCTGTTTTTCTCAAAGTTGGCGCACAGTTCTCTGGCCTTTGGAACCTTTAGGTCTCATACTTGTGATCTTTCCTCTTTCATGTTTCATTTCACATTATTCTCTTATGGGCTATCACCAAAGGAAAATTTGCAGCCTCAAAATTCACTCCATGTAGAGCTCCAGCACAGCTTAATTACCAAAATCAAATTACAAGTTTGCTAGGGATTTTATGGTTTCCTTTGAGAATTTTAACATTAAACATTTTACCTCTACCTCTATAAGCTTAAAGAGCTTATGGGAAAGATATTATAAAATTAAGGAAAAATGCTGATTGCATAAGAATAAAAATTTAAACATATATTTCTACAAGTATAGATTTTATATTGATATTCAAAATATAAAATGAACATTTTATAAAATATTAGAATACATAATTAGAAAAAAGAAAGAATCAGCAAAGTTCATTATCTTATCATGTATATTATATGATAATAGCCAATTGGTGAGAACAAATTTTAAAATTTCTGCTTCTGTATGCTTTTGTTTTTCTAAAAAAAAAGCTTGTATTGTACTTTTATAATAAGAACATGGAAACTTGCCAAAACCTTTAATTAAAAAATTTAAAAATCTAGCATGCCATATTTGTTAATGTTAACACTATATTTGTTATAAAATATGAAGTGCAACTCAAAGTAGCAATTTATATCTCCTCATAATTAATCTCATAATAAGATATGCCTTGAAGTTTTCATCAATGTTAAAAGTGAACTCAGTTCAGTTCAGTTCAGTCACTCAGTCATTTCTGACTCTGCAACCCAATGGACTGAAACAGGCCAGCCCTCCCTGTCCATCACCAACTCACAGAGTTTACCCAAACTTATGTTCATTGAGTCAGTAATGGAATCCAACCATCTTATCCTCTGTCATCTGCTGCTCCTCCTGCCGTCAATCTTTCTCAGCATCAGAGTCTTTTCAAATGAGTCAGTTCTTCACATCAGGTATTCAAAGTATTGGAGTTTCAGCTTCAACATTAGTCCTTTCAATGAACATTCAGTACTGATCTCCTTTTGGAAGGACTGGTTGTATCTCCTTGCATCCAAGGGGCTCTTAAGAGTCTTCTCCAACACCACAATTCAAAAGCACATTTTCTTTGATGCTCAGCTTTCTTTATAGTCCAACTCTTACATCCATACATGACTACTGGAAAAACCACAGCCTTGACTAGATATACCTTTGTTGGTAAAGTAACGTCTCTGCTTTTTAATATGCTTGTCTAGGTTGGTCATAACTTTCCTTCCAAGGAGTCTTTTAATTTCATGGCTGCAGTCACCATCTACAGTGATTTTGGAGCCCCCCAAAATAAAATCTGCCACTATTTCCACTATTTCCCCATCTATTTGCCATGAAGTGATGGGACTGAATGCCATGATCTTAACTTTCTGAATGTTGAGCTTTAATCCAACTTTTTCACTCTCCTCTTTCACTTTCATCAAGACGCTCTTTAGGTCTTCTTCACTCTTTGCCATAAGGGTGCTATCATCTGCATATCTGAAGTTATTGCTATTTCTCCTGGCAATCTTGACTCTAGCTTTTACTTCATCCAGCCCAGCATTTCTCATAGTGTACTCTGCATATAAGTTAAATAAGCAGGGTGACAATATACAGCCTTGACATACTCCTTTTCCTATTTGTAACCAGTCTGTTGTTCCATGTCCAGTTCTAACTGTTGCTTCCTGACTGGCATACAGATTTCTCAAGAGGCAGGTCAAGTGAATTAATGGCTTAATAATTCAAAAGATATTATTACCTTCTGCTGCGAGCTAGAACCATCAGTGCAAAAAAGACTAGGGAGAGAAAATACTTAAAGTCTGTTGAATTTTTCTTTTCAGTTGCCCAATCTATTAATATATTCAAGAAAAATGGATTTTCCTTATCTTGAAGGACTTAGCAAATAGTTACCTTATAGGATATGAAGAAACTGGAAAATGCTATGCTTCATATAATTTTGAATCACTGTTTTGATTATTTTATTTGTATGTCCTCTCCAGCAATGCAGAGCTCCTCAATATTATTTCATTATTTACATCTACTGGCTTTTTAAAATGTTGATATAAAGTAGAATATGCACAAACAGCAAATTTTCATTATATAATTAAGACACACAAAAGGCACACAATTATCTATCCCAAAATATTTGTCAATTTTAACATTTCCTTTTTTTCCAGAAATAAAATACTATCATTTTGCTACATGGAAATAGGAAACAACATTAAGAAAAAAGAAGCTCATATGAATGTTATTTAACTTTTTGTTTATTCCATATTGTGTCTGCCTAAAAAACTGTTTAAAAGGCAAGCAATTCCATCGCTTCAGTTCAGTTCAGTCAAGCAATGATAAAACAGTTATTTTTCTAAAAAATATCAGAGATAACTCTATTATAATCTTCCATAAATTACAAATAATCTATAGAATAATAAAGAGCATGAACACTGGAGGTGAAAATTTCCTGGGTTCAAATATCAGCTTCATCAGTAAATAAAGGTTTGCTTTGGGGCAAGTCAAGCCCCATTTTTTTTCATATCTAAAATAGGATAATAACATAGGACTATGGTGAAGATAGAAATGACTAATGTTAGACACAAAAAAAGCACTATATAAAATCTAGTCATCATTCATGGCTATCGCTATAATTAACCATGAATGATGACTAGATTTTATATAGTGCTTTTTTGTGTCTAACATTAGTCATTTCTCTGATGCTGGAAGGGATTGAGGGCAGGAGGAGAAGGGGACGACAGAGGATGAGATGGCTGGATGGCATTACTGACTCGATGGACGGGAGTTTGAGTGAACTCCAGGAGTTGGTGATGAACAGGTAGGCCTGGCGTGCTGCGATTCATGGGGTCACAAAGAGTTGGACATGACTGAGTGACTGAACTGGACTGAACTGATTATTATTTTGCTGATAATACTATATTTACTACTAATAATAATGTTAGAATCACTGAAGGTACTATTTTTTGAATTTTATTTGCAACAAAAACGCAGTAACATCTTCTGACAGTCCATGGTAGAATGTTAATTCTAATTTTCTGATCATGAAATCACTTCTACTGTACAACTGACATCTCTTAGTGATTTTAGAAGAGAAGAAAGGTGCTAGGATGTAGAGGCATTTATTATCTGCAGACTATTATGTGAAAATTTCTAAGCATGTTATTGAATTTTGCAACATTTGAGGGGCAATTATTTTTATTCATATTGATATATGCTGAAGCCAAATTATACTCTCTACATTATTTGGCAGTGAACACTGCTTTTCTGTAGAAAAAGGAAAATTCAGTCTTGACCCACTATATCATAATTAAACCATTCTTTAGACACAACACAAAGTAGCTCTACATGTTTATGTTTCTGATACTGAAGTGATGCTAATTGTCAATTATCTATTTGGAGAAAATGTAGGAATATGGATTGAGGGACATAGTCTGCTTTATTCACAGGGTTTCTCATAAGGGTCCAAGAAAGTTTTTGGAAATCTGTTTTGAACTATGAGAATATATGCCACTGGAGCACTGCACAGCTTTGAAAATGTTGTGGTCATTATGTTTCTGTGTGTGCCTTTTTTTTTGTCATTGTTGTTGTTGTTGTTTTACAAATTGGAGTAGAATTTTAAAAAATTCAAGCTGGGAGTCACACATACCCAAGAAGATATTTTTTTTTTCTTTTGTCTTTACAATATAATCTATAAAAGATTTTTTTATAATACTGGGTTAAACATTGTTTTGTCGTACATTCCTTTTTATGTTTTAATATAGTATAAGCATTCAATAATGGCCCTTGGGAAATTTTTTTTAATCAAACATGTTACTAACTACTTCAAGAATAATTATTTTAAAAGAAATATATGCTCATTTTGATTTGACATAATTTTTTCAAAGATACTTCTTTTGGGCATCATGAACTTACTATAAATAATGACACTGTCATCAACACAGAATTGGTATCCACAGTAGCTAAGAATTTCTAAAACTCTATGTCAGTCATCTAGGCACTTGCATTATGCCATTTCACTTTCATGAAAATCTCTTAAGGTGACTTGTATTATCTCTGTTTTACAATGATCAAATTGAGATCTCAAGAGGTTAATTTGGACAATATATAAAATTTAAAAATACAAACTAAGGTCTTGAACATAAGCCAAAGTTCAAACATAAATGTTGACTTCAAGACCCATGTACCACTATGAGAGGTAAAGTCTTGCTGAATTATGATTACTATACAAAATATCCAATAAGTTCAATTTAGCAGGAATTCTCTTTATTGCTATTCTATGAGTATCTTTTTCAAAATATACATCAGTATTCAGAATTCCAAGAATTATATCTTCAGTTCATGCTCATTTTTCTCACATTGAAATAAGTGACTGTGAATTCTTAACCATTTAGAACTAACACCCAAAAAAGATGTCCTTTTCATTATAGGGGACTGGAATGCAAAAGTAGGAAGTCAAGAAACACCTGGAATGACAGGCAAATTTGGCCTTGGAATATGGAATGAAGCAGGTCAAAGACCAATAGAGTTTTGCCAAGAAAATGCACTGGTCATAGCAAACACCGTCTTCCAACAACACAAGAGAAGACTCTACACAGGGACATCACCAAATGGTCAACACCAAAAACAAATTGATTATATTCTTTGCAGCCAAAGATGGAGAAGCTCTATACAGTCAACAAAAACAAGAACAGGAGCTGACGGTGGCCCAGATCATGAACTCCTTATTACCAAATTTAGACTCAAATTCAAGAAAGTAGGGAAAACCACTAGATCATTCAGTTCAGTTCAGATCAGTTTGGTCACTCAGTTGTGTCCGACTCTTTGCGACCCCATCAATCGCAACACGCCAGGCCTCCCTGTCCATCACCATCTCCCAGAGTTCACTCAGACTCATGCTCATCGAGTCCATGATGCCATCCAGCTATCTCATCTTCGGTCTTCCCTTTCTCCTCCTGCCCCAATCCCTCCCAGTATCAGAATCTTTTCCAATGAGTCAACTGTTTGCATGAGGTGGCCAAAGTACTGGAGTTTCAGCTTTAGCATCATTCCTTCCAAAGAAATCCCAGGGTTGATCTCTGTCAGAATGGACTGGTTGGATCTCCATGCAGTCCAAGGGACTCTCAAGAGTCTTCTCCAATACCNACTCGATGGATGTGAGTTTGAGTGAACTCCGGGAGTTGGTGATGGACAGGGAGGCCTGGTGTGCTGCGACTGATGGGGTCGCAAAAAGTCGGACACGACTGAGTGACTGAACTGAACTGTATCCTAGTTTCTGGCACATTATCAGTATCATAAAACATTTGAATAATGCTTACTGTATCCTGCTGCTGCTGCTAAGTCGCTTCAGTAGTGTCCGACTCCGTGCAACCCCATAGACGGAAGCCACCAGGCTCCCCCCTCCCCGGGAATCTCCAGGCAAGAACACTGGAGTGGGTTTCCATTTCTTCTCCAATGCATGAAAGTGAAAAGCGAAAGTGAATTCGCTCAGTCGTATCTGACTCTTAGAGACCCCATGAACTGCAGCCTACCAGGCTCCTCCGCCCATGGGATTTTCCAGGCAAGTGTACTGGAGTGGGGTGCCATTGCCTTCGCCATACTGTATCCTAGGCACTGTTAAAAAATTGTATAGCTCCTTTTCCCTGAAAATACACTCACTTTCATTTTATAGAAAGAACTGCATTCACCGTTACTTGGCCCAATTTCATAGAATTTGATTTTTAGCTCTAAAAATGCACTTCAAAGGCACAGGTACTAACTTTGACTTAACATATTTCTTCATAAGTTATATTCAAATCATAAATTAGGTGACTATGTATTTTACACGTGAGATGAAACACTTTTGAGTGAAATAGGTACTAATAATATATGCAACAAAAGAAGAATGTGGGACTTTCCCAGCATACAAGTCAACCCATGACTGAGGAATTGAGTTCTCACTAGTAGCAAATGTTAGCTGAACTTCTCTTTTTATTTTGTTGTTATATGAGTATCTTTAAATATATATGCTAATTTTCAGTATTTCAGAAGTTAAATCATTAATTGGCACCTATTGTTACATTTTAAGAAAATCACTAAGATCATATTTTCAGCTGTAGGCTTATACATAAAGGAATCACTAGAGCATTAAATATCAGCCTGTAATAAACTGAAGAAGACATGATATTCAGCAAGTTCATTTTACAGATGAGATCTCAACACAAAGCTGGATGAGATAGACCCTGGAACTTGGCATTACATTTCATATTCTCCTAGGGATTCTGTCAAAACAAAGCACCTAAAAGTAGCTCAACATGCTCACATTTTGATTTAGCATGAAAATCATTCAAGAAAGCTTAAATTTATTAGTAGGTTTTATGAGTTAAATTTCAGAAATATCATAGGTTTTTATTAATAGAATGTTTGCACTATAATGTTAAACTTCTTAAGCCTTTCTATTTCTCTAGATTTCCTTATGAAAAAAAAAAAAAGATTGTGAATTCTTCACCACTGTATGTGGTATCTGGCACGTTGTTCCTATCACCATCATCATCACCACCACCACCCCCAGCATTTGAATAATTCTTACTATATTTCTTTGGGCATTGGGTAGATTACTTCCTTTTATTCTCACAATCAGGTCAGAACTGTTTTTATCATACTTATATTAGACGCAAAGAATCTGAGGTAGAAAGAGGCTAAGTTACTTGATGAGCATACACAGGTGAAAAGTAGCAAAATCAGTATTTAAACACAGAATTTAGTTCTTCAGCCTGCATTCTTTACCATTATATCACATTGCTTTCAATATATTTTCCATTAATTATGAATTCATTGTCTCATCTGATTTTTAGTATATCCCAGAGAGGTATTCAAAACAGATACTCTATTCTCAAAATCACTGAAAAGAATAATCAAACTCAAAGCATTCAAATGCCTTTTCCAAGCTTATTAAAGGTGGCATCCAGCAAGGGGGAAAACCTAAAGTTAATTCCAGTCCTTTTTCAATATCATCTTAAATTAACAAGTTGGGACACATTGGAAGAAAAAATGGGCTATACACTGAAGACCGATTCTAAATTTAAATTCATATTTTTCTAAGATTAAATAGACATCAAGATATCTTTAATATCAGGTCATAACTTGGAAGACACAAGAAGAAACTAAAATACAAAAGCAAGGCAAATAATAATTTTGCAGAAGTCTCTAATAAACTAATTGCACAGAGTATTTCAAAGGCTTAGCAAGAGCTATTCTATTAGGTGAGCATGATTCATGTCCACCCACATATATAACTCCTCCATAGTACTTCTTACAGTATATCTTTTGTGTTTCCTGCTTTAAATGTCCATTTTTAAAGAATCATTAAATTAAAAGGAGCATGTGATGAGAAATTCATAAGATGAATATTTAATATAGTTTTTGCTTACATTCTTTTTTCTCTTAAACTTGAATAAATTGGGAGTCTATATGAGCAATGTCTGTAGCCTTATTGTTCTTATATAATATTTAAGCATTGTGCTGCAGAATAAAAATCTTAATCACCTCCCTGGGGCCCCTGAGATTTCAATTACTTCACCTAAAACTAATTCCCCCTAAAGTGGTATTCTGATTACCTAATTGCCATTAGGATCAAAAAGACAAAGTACAAAATAAAGCTTTATAAAATGTAAAAACATTGAAATATTAAGCAAATTGTTGGAAATCATATAATACATGATTATCAAATGTAAAAGCTCTCTATATAATTATCTTTCTCATTTTATGGTGTATATATGGTGTCTGAAATTGTAATATAATTTTGAAAAAGAAAGAAAAGCTAGGATAATATAATGAGTTAAAGTATGTAAACCTGCTTTCTAAGACTTGTTTCTAACCTACGTACTCATTTCCAATTCAGTTCTTGTTTTAATATCATTCTCAGACATTAAGTCATGTCCAACTCTTTTGTGACTCCATGGATTGTACCTTGCCAGGCTACTCTGTCCCCGAATTTTTCCAGGAAAGAATACTGGATTGGGTTGCCATTTCCTACTCCAGTGGATTTTCCTGATCCAGGAATCGAACTTGCATCTTTTTCTTCTCCTACATTGGGAGGTACATTCTTTACTACCTCACCACCTGGGAAACTTTTTGATCTCACAGTGTCTTGGACATTATTATCCAGAATCACAGTGTATAGTGTTATGTAAAATCACATGGCCAGGAATGCCCCATCAAATGTGTCTTCCCAAGTGCAAACTAGGTACTGTAAAATGCAAATTGAATTATTTTATTTCCATGCTTAAAATCATTCAGCGGTCTCTGTTAAGTACAAAAATAAATCTTATATTAGGAATGGAATAAAATATTGTTTATGATTAACTTCTTTTTACCTTTGAAATCTTTACCCCACTGTTTTCTTTCTTATTTCTTAAAATAGAATAGTATTTGGCTCCATCCACTTCCAGAACATACTGCACTTTATAATCCCTTCAGGTTTATAATCTTGTTTTCATCTGTCTGGAACGTACCCTTCCTCAGTATATCCCATACCTCTGTCAGGATTCAGTTGAAGAACGACAACAACAAAATGTTCACAGTATAACTAACCCAGAATAACCTTGCACACCCTTTTTAGGGGGAGTCACTCAAATTGTATTTTTTTGTTGTTTTTGCATCAATTCACAGTCAATCACTTAGATGTTCTTATTTGTGTGATTATCCTTTGCTGCGAATTCCACTGAAGTATCACCTGCTTGCCAGTTAGAACTAACTTGACTTTTTCATTCTATTTACACTGATTTGATTCTAGGCATTTCTTTCATTCTCCTTTCTCTTGAATAAGTTGGCATTTTTTCAGGGTCTACACTCATCTATTGCCAGGGTACATGATACCTTGAATAACCAGCCTAGGTCCTGAGCTACATTGAGGAGAAATATTAGAGATCCCCACCTGTGAGTCATGTTTAATTTATGTACAATAATCTATCCATTATCAAGCTGTACAATTTTGTGTTTCAAAAATGTATTTATAACATATTAATATCATCATTTTATTCAAAGTCCTAAATAATTCTCTCAAACCTTGCTGCAGCTGCTGCTGCCAAGTCACCTCAGTTGTGTCCGACTCTGTGTGACTCCATAGACAGCAGCCCACCAGGCTGTCCCTGGGATTCTCCAGGCAAGAACACTGGAGTGGGTTGCCATTTCCTTTTCCAATGCATGAAAGTGAAAAGTGATAGTTGCTCAGTTGTCGCCGACTCTTTGCCACTCCATGGACTATACATCTTATGGAATTCTCCAGGCCAGACCTGAGGTGGGTAGCCTTTCCCTTCTCCTGGGGATTTTCCTAACAAAGGGATCAAACCCAGGCTTCCCATCTTGCAGGCAGATTCTTTAACATTTGAGCTACTCAGGAAGCCCAATTACAAGTAAAGTTTCTGTATATGTGCACCTCACTCTGTTGAATATGTGCTTTCAATTCTTCATGATAGCGAATTGACAAACATATTTCCAAATTGGCTTACAATATGTCTTGGTCTATGTTACAGTACAAGATAGTATTATTAAATAGTCAGGACCCAAATATTGGCTATTCATGTGGTATTTCTGTAACAAAGAGCAAAGAATCATCTATAGCAAAAAGCAAAGCATCTGTATCCTACTTCTCTCATCTTTAAAATGTGGATTAAAAACATAAACCTATTCAAAGGTTACTATGAGCAAAAATAGTAATAAGCACAAAGTGTAAAATATAGTTTTTGGAAACACTAAATCTTCCAAATTGCATTATCATTATAATGATCAATTTCATGATCTAATAGATTATGGAAAAGAAATCTTTAACTAATTTGCCTTCAAATGACAACATACAACATAATACAGATAAAGCCCCTCTGAATTGATATATACAAATAAGGCAAAATTATCTATAAATGAAAATGTTGGTTTGTCTCATTTACCTTGGTTTCTATAAAGTAATGTGTAATTTGTAAATTCTGTTATATGGGGTCATATGGATGAGACTGGCTGCAACAATAAATTGAAATAAATTCCACACAATCTGCTATAGTTTTCTGTGTATTTGTGTGATAATTTCCTGTTATATGATAAAAATATTTCCTTGAATTTTAATAAGATAATTAAAAAATTTTATTATAGTAATTCTTACCTTGTGGTTTTTTCTGTGCCATCTTATGGAATAACTTGAATGAAACTTTTAGATAAGTCAATACATAAGTAACAGTGAATGTGATAAGAAGAACTATACAAAACTGAACTAAACAGACATTTCTCCAAAGAAGACACAGAGATGGCTAACAAACACATGAAAAGATTCTCAACATCGCTCATTATCAGAGAAATGCAAATCAAAACCACAATAAGGTACCGTCTCATGCCAGTCAGAATGGCTGCTATCCAAAAATCTACAAACAATAAATGCACAAAAGAGTGTGAAGAAAATGGAACCTTCTTACACTGTTGGTGGGAATGCAAACTAGAACAGCTACTATGGAGAACAGTGTGGAAATTCCTTAAAAAACAGGAAACTGAACTGCCATATTACCCAGCAATCCCACTGCTGGGCATACACACTGAGGAAACCAGAATTGAAAGAGACATGTATACCCCATTGTTCATCATAGCACTGTACATAATAGCCAGGACATGGAAGCAACCTAGATGTCCATCAGCAGACAGATGGATAAGAAAGCTGTGGTACATATACACAATGGAATATTACTCAGCCATTAAGAAGAATACATTTAAATCAGTTCTAATGAGGTGGATGAAACTGAAGCCTATTAAACAGAGTGAAATAGGCCAGAAAGAAAAAACACCAATACAGTATACTAACACATATATATGGAATTTAGGAAGATGTTAACAATAACCCTATATACGAGACAGCAAAAGAGACACAGATGTATAGAAGAGTCTGTTGGACTCTGGGAGAAGGCGAGGGTGGGATGATCAGAGAGAATAGCATTAAGACATGTATACTATCATATTTGAAACAGAATGCCAGTCCAGGTTTGATACATGGGACAGGGTGCTCAAGGATGGTGCACCTGGATGACCCAGACGGATGGGATGTGGAGGGAGGAGGGAGAGGGGTTCAGGATGGGGAACACATGTCCACCCATGATTGATTCATATCAATGTATGGCAAAAAACCACTACAATATTGTAAAATAATTAGCCTACAATTAGAATAAATAAATTAAAAAAAAAAGATCTTCATGACCCAGATAATCACAATGGTGCTATCACTCACCTAAAGCCAGATATCCTGGAATGTGAAGTCAAGTGGGGCTTAGAAAGCATCACTAAGAACAAAGCTAGTGGAGGTAATGGAATTCCAGTTGAGCTGTTTCAAATTCTAAAAGATGATGGCGTGAAAGTGTTGCACTCAATATGCCAGCAAATTTGGAAAACTCAGTAGTGGCCACAGGACTGGAAAAGGTCAGTTTTCCATTCCATTGCCAAAGAAAGGCAATGCCAAAGAATGCTCAAACTACCACACAATTCCACTCATCTCACACGCTAGTAAAGTAATGCTCAAAATTGTCCAAGCCAAGCTTCAGCAATACATGAACCATGAATCTTCAGATGTTCAAGCTGGTTTTAGAACAGGCAGAGAAACTAGAAATCAAGTTGCCAACATATGCTGGATCATCGAAAAAGAAAGTTTCAGAAAAAAACATCTATTTCTGTTTTATTGACTATGCCAAAGCCTTTGACTGTGTGGATCCCAAAAAACTGGAAAATTCTGAAAGAAATGGNGTCCAAGCCAAGCTTCAGCAATACATGAACCATGAATCTTCAGATGTTCAAGCTGGTTTTAGAACAGGCAGAGAAACTAGAAATCAAGTTGCCAACATATGCTGGATCATCGAAAAAGAAAGTTTCAGAAAAAAACATCTATTTCTGTTTTATTGACTATGCCAAAGCCTTTGACTGTGTGGATCCCAAAAAACTGGAAAATTCTGAAAGAAATGGGAATATCAGACCACCTGACCTGCCTCTTGAGAAAGCTATATGCAGATCAGGAAGCAACAGTTAGAACTAGGCATGGAAGAGACTCGTTCCAAATAGGAAAAGGAGTACATCAAGGCTGTATATTGTCACCGTGCTTATTTAACTTATATGCAGTGTTCATCATGAGAAACACCGGGCTGGAAGAAGCACAAGCTGGAATCAAGATTGCCATGAGAAATATCAATAACCTTAGTTATGCAGATGACATAACCCTTATGGCAGAAAATGAAGAAGAACTAAACAGCCTCTTGATGAAACTGAAGAGGAGAGTGAAAAACTTGTCTTAAAACTCAACATTCAGAAAACAAAGATCATGGATCCAGTCCCATCACTTCATGGCAAATAGATGGAGAAACAGTGGAAACAGTAGCAGACTTTATTTTTGGTGTATCCAAAATCACTGTAGATGATGCTGCAGCCATGAAATTAAAAGAAGCTTACTCTTTGGAAGAAATGTTATGATCAACCTAGATAGCATGTTAAAAAAACAGAGACATTACTTTGCCAACAAAGGTCCATATAGTCAAGACTATGGTTTTTCCAGTGGTAAGGTATGGATGTGAGAGTTGGACTGTGAAGAAAGCTGAGCACTGAAGAATTGATGCTTTTGAACTGTGGTGTTGGAGAAGACTTTTGAGAGTCCCTTGGACTGCAAGGAGATCCAACCAGTCCATTGTAAAGGAGCTTAGTCCTGGGTGTTCTTTGGAAGGAATNATGGACAGGGAGGCCTGGCGTGCTGCGATTCATGGGGTCGCAGAGTCGGACATGACTGAGGGACTGAACTGAACTGAACTCTGCATATAAGTTAAATAATCAGGGTCACAATATACAGCCTTGATGTACTTCTCTTTTTCCTATTTGGAACCTATCTGTTGTTCCATGTCCAGTTCTAATTGCTGCTTCCTGGCCTGCATACAGGTTTTTCAAGAGACAGGTCAGATGGTCTGGTATTCCCATCTCTTGAAGAATTTTTCAGTTTATTGGAATTCACACAAAGGCTTTGGCATAGTCAATAAAGCAGAAATAGATGTTTTTCTGGTGATCCAGTGGATGTTGGCAGTTTGATCACTGGTTCCTCTGCCTTTTGTAAAACCAGGTTGAACATCTGCTAGTTCATGGTTCACATATTGCTGAAGCCTGGCTTGGAGAATTTTAAGCATTACTTTAGTAGTGTGTGAGATGAGTGCAATTGTGTGGTAGTTTGAGCATTCTTTGGCATTGCATTTCTTTGAGATTCAAATGATAACTGATCTTTTCCAGTCCTGTGGACACTGCTGAGTTTTCCATATTTGCTGATATATTGAGTGCAGCACTTTCATAGCATCATCTTTCAGGATTTGAAATAGCTCAAGTGTAATTCCATCAGTTCCACCAGCTTTGTTTGTAGTGATGCTTCCAAAGGCCCACCTGACTTCACATTCCAGTATATCTGATTCTAGGTGACTGTGAGTGATCAGACAACCATGATTATCTGGGTTGTGAACATCTTTTCTATACAGTTCTTCTGTGTATTCCTGCCACCTTGTCTTAAAATCTTCTGGGTTTTCTTAGGTTAATGCTCTTTCTGTCCTTTTTCAGCCCATCTTTATGAAATGTTCCCTTGGTATCTCTAATTTTCTTGAAAAGATCTCTAGTCTCTCCCATTCTATTGTTTTCCTCTATTTCTTTGCATTGATCATTGAGGAAGGTTTTCTTATCCCTACTTGCTATTTTTTGGCACTCTGCATTCAAATGGGTATATCTTTCCTTTTCTCCTTTGCTTTTGGCTTCTCTTCTTTTGACAGCTATTTGTAAGGGCTCCTCAGACAGACATTTTGCTTTTTTGCATTTCTTTTTCTTGGGGATGGTCTTGATTCCTGTCTCCTGTACAGTGTCATGAACCTCTGCTCATAGTAATATGTTAGTAAAGTTCTCCAAAATGTAATGAAAATCTAGTCCAAATCAGTGTTTTGAAATAAGGAGGCAAGATATTTAATCTGTGAGCAACTAGTTTGCCAAGGTTCATTAAGATGAAACTACTATTGAAATGATCATTTTGAAATTTGGATTTCTTTTCATAATATTAAAAACAATTCTAAATTACCCAGCAATGTATTATTTCACTATATTACCCAAAGTAAGGTACCTTCACTTTACCAGTTCTAAAGTGTTAAGAATTGGTTGTCTTAATGCTTGTCTGATCAGTCAATACTCTGAAATTATCTATTTTTGTTTTATTTTCTTATTGTTTCTTTCATTAAATAAGTTATAGATTTTATAAAAGAATGGTCTTATCTACTCTGTTTGTAGAAGCAATTCTAGAACTTAGAATAGCAGACAGTTTGCACTGAGAATATACTTTATAATAAGTCAAGAGCTTCAGAGATTTAATGAATCTTTGTTTTCAGATTTATTCTAGTCTAATTATTGAAGTGGTAATAACTTTTTTCAAGACTGTAACTGTGGGTGAAATTCTATTAAATTAAAATATATTTTCTTTTTTAAAAACTTTTATTTTATTTATTCATTTATTTATTTTAATCGGAGACTATTTACTTTACAGTATTGTGGTGGTTCTTGCCATACATTCACATGAATCAGCCATGGGTGTATATGTGTTCCCCATCCTGAACCCCCTTCCCACCTCCTTCCCCATCCCATCCCTCAGGGTAATCCCAGAGCACCTTCCCTGAGAACCCTGTCTCATTCATCAAACCTGGATTGGTGATCTATTTTATATATGGCAATATACATGTTTCAATGCTATTCTCTCAAATCTTCCCACCCTCTCTTTCTTCCACAGAGTCCAAAAGTCTATTCTTTACATCTGTGTCTCTTTTTCTGTCTCACATGTAGGGTCATCATTACCATCTTTCTAAATTCCATATATATGCATAATATACCATACTGGTGTTTTTCTTTCTGACTTACTTCACTCTATATAATAGGCTCCAGTTTCATCCACCTTATTAGAACTGATTCAAATGCATTCTTTTTAATATCTGAGTAGTATTCCACTGTATATATGTACCACAGCTTTCTTACCCATTCGTCTGCCAATGGACATCTAGATTGCTTCCATATCCTGGTTATTGTAAACAGTGCTGTGATGAACACTGGAGTACATGTATCCCTTTCAATTCTGGTTTCCTCGGTGTGTATACCCAGAAGTGGGATTTCTGGGTCATATGGCAGGTCTATTCCCAGTTTTTTAAAGGGATTTCCACACTATTCTCCATAGTGGCTGTACTAGTTTGCATTCCCACAACAGTGTAGGAGGGTTCCTTTTTCTCCACACCCTCTCCAGCACTTATTGTTTGTAGACTTTCTAATAGCAGCCATTCTGACCGGCGTGAGATGATATGTCATTATGGTTTTGATTTACATTTCTCTGATAATGAATGATGTTGAGCATCTTTTCATGTGTTTGTTAGCCATCTGTATGTCTTCTTTGGAGAAATGTCTGTTTAGTTCTTTGGCCCATTTTTTGATTGGGTCATTTATTTTTCTGGAATTGAGCTGCAGGAGTTGTTTGTATATTTTTGAGATTAATTATTTGTTAGTTTCTTCATTTGCTATTATTTTCTCCCATTCAGAAGGCTGTCTTTTCACCTTGCTTATAGTTTTCTTCGTTTTGCAAAAGCTTTTAAGTTTAATTAGGTCCCATTTGTTTCTTTTTTCCTTTTATGTTCAAAATACACTAACAACATTAATACTAATTTTAATTTTCTTTTAAGCTGATTTTAACTCTAGGTTCAAGGCACTATGCCATTGTTGTGCTATGTATTTAAAATTATTTTTGAATAATATAAAAATTTAAAACTAATGCAAGATAGAATGTTATCATCTGGTTTCATATTATAGAATATACTTATGTACTCACCACACACACACAATTCAAACAATTACATACTTTAACAAAGAATCAAATCACAATCACAAAGTTTTTCAGTAATTATTAATGTCAACAAAATCAAGTAAGTGGTCATATTTCTCCAATTGTTTCTTTGTTGTTTAGGGAATTTGTATTAAAAATTTAATAAATGAAATCATATTGTCTCTAATCTAAGGTTCAAGTAACTCTGTTAGTGGTTTATTTTGAGAGTTAAGTTTGGGTTTAAATGATATAAGGTTGACTATGAGCTCATCATTGTTGAAACTGGGTACTGGATACAAAGAGAGAGTTCATTCAATTTTTGTAGATATTTTTTGTGTATGTTTGAAATTGTACAGATATAAATTTGTTGCTTTTTTCCTGAGGTTCAAATTCTCATTTGAAAATGTTTTACTTTCATTGGCAATTTTTAAGAGGATTGTTGTTGGTGAGAAATAAAACCTTAATGAATCTTTACTGATTTAAAGGCAAAATCAGATTATTTTTCTATAGTAGGGATATACAAGTCAATTGATTGTCTAAAAATTGGTTTAATTTATTTTTTTAAGTCTTTCTTTGTTAATTTCTTTCTAATAATGTCAAAAAATGTTTGGTAATATTTTTGGTCATATTGAAGCTTTGAGAAAATGGCCTTTTAAAATAAATATTAGGAGGAAAACAGTTATGAGTTGGAAAAATGTGGTCTGCAGTAAGACCTAGATGATTGGGTAAGGTCATAAGGAGAAGTCAGGACATTTTTGTGAAATATGTAAATATCTCTTGGGGAATTTTATAAAAATGAGTCTCATAAACTCTTGAACTTCCAGATATCAAGCAAGTTGTAGACTCAGAGGTTTGTTGTTCGTATGTTGTTCTCTCTCTTTTTTTCTAAGGGATACTAAATAAATGTGTGACTATGGAAGGAGCAAACAATATAATTTCTGACATATAAATAACAATATATAATTAATTGAATATGATTATATGTGGGGGTCCCCAGTGACAAAGAAGGAATATCTACTCAGGGTAATCTGATATTCTCAGAATATAACTATTTCTTCCTAAAATTCAATTTGGTAAATCAAAAGTAAAACTTAGCATTTAATGGTGATACATATTCATGAAATTTTATAAAATTGTAAATAAATGTATCTCAAAGATTCTATGTAAATAATTTTCTCAGGATATTGAATGACAAGGCCATGATTTATGAGTTTTGTTTGAAATTTAAGTGTTTCTCCAAATAAAACCTGAAGAGCTCTGTCTCTTAAACCAGCTGTACAAATCATGCCTAAAATGATATACCATTTGTGGTAGTTAAATGGAAAAGAGCAGTTTTATTAACCAATTTTAAAATTATATTACATATGCTAGAAGAACTCATAAATATTTTTAGCTTGATAGTACAAATAATCTAATCAATATAATTAGAGAAAGATTTAACAATGTTACATGCAGGACTAGTAGTTTCTTGCATAGAACACAGGTTACAGAAAAATCCTGCTGTCAGTGGGATAATATAATAGAGTAATTCCAAGTATAAATATTGCCAATAAGTGAATCCCTTCACTATATTACAGGTCCTAATTCAATATATAATGTGAATATGAAACAGTATGTCTATCTATTTTCTTATGTTTTACTTTTAATCTAAAGTAAGGTTTTATCTACTTTGGCTGTGATGCCATAAAGTAATTCCTAGTCACCTATCATGCAATTCAAAAAAAGTTGTGTCTAGTAGCACTTGGGTCTAACAAATAACTCACCCTGAGTTTGGATGTACTAATAAATTTTATATCTCAGGAAAAATATCAAATTTCATTTTTAACACTTTATACATAGATCAAAATAAGGTTGGATTAAAGTCAATATAAATCACAGTACAATCTGAAATAGTAATATACTATATATGTCAAAACTAGCATTTCTGTCAGAAATCTCTTTAAATAACAAAAAAAATTCATTTTGATGATGCTGTATGTTTTGAAGAAGGAAATATATAAATCTTTTTTTTTCATTGAATGGTGAGTGCTTCATGGATCAACAATCCACATGCCATGACAAGCTGAAGAAAGCTTAGTAATAGACTAGTATGATATAAGACATGAAAATAAGACTAACTTCTGTTTTAATTTTCAGCCAACATTTCTGTAAATGGGATCATTAATGTTTATACTTTTGTTAATTACATATTCCCTTTGTACTTATTATATATATATATATCTTATATATGTATAGTATATGTGTATATATATATATATATATACTTCCAAATAGTGATATTTGGTTTATATCTTTAGCTATGCTACTTTCAACACACATGTCGAACAATATTGTTAAAACTTAAGATTTTTTTTCACTACAGATTTTTGGGGGAATAGTGCTATTTAGTGGACTTCCCAGGTGGTGCTACTAGTAAAGATCCCACCTGCCATCTCAGGAAACATAAGAAATGTGGATTCAGTCCCTGGGTGAGAAAGATCCACTGGNTTATATCTTTAGCTATGCTACTTTCAACACACATGTCGAACAATATTGTTAAAACTTAAGATTTTTTTTCACTACAGATTTTTGGGGGAATAGTGCTATTTAGTGGACTTCCCAGGTGGTGCTACTAGTAAAGATCCCACCTGCCATCTCAGGAAACATAAGAAATGTGGATTCAGTCCCTGGGTGAGAAAGATCCACTGGTGGAGGGCATGGTAACCCACTCCAGTAATCTTGTCTGGAGAAGCCCATGGACAGAGGAGCCTGGTGTGCTACAGTCCATAGAGTCACAAAGAGTCAGACGTGACTGAAGCAACTTAGCATAAACATGTTATTTAATGGGGCTTCCCAGGTGGCACTGGTGGTAAAGAACCTGCCTACCAATTCAGGAAATGTAGGAGACTTGGATTCAATCCCTGGCTCAGGAAGATCCCTGGAGAAAGAAATGGCAACCTACTCCAGTATTCTTGCCTTGAATACTTGACACAGGAGCCTGTAGGGCTATAGTCCATGGAGTCATGAAAAGTGGAACATAACTAAAGGAACTTAGCATGCAGTAATCCATGTAATTTAATAAAATTAAAACAATTTAGTCATTCATTTTTTATTTAACAAATATTCTAAAGCATTCTTATGCTCAAACTGCTCTAGACTCTAGAGTTATAGTGTTCACCCATAGTTCAGTTCAGTCGCTCAGTCGTGTCCGACTCTTTGCGACCCCATGAATCACAGCACGCCAGGCCTCCCTGTCCATCACCATTTCCTGGAGTTCACTCAAACTCACATCCATTGAGTCCGTGATGCCATCCAGCCATCTCATCCTNGATTAACTTTCTAGTGACTTTGAAATGCAGTCAGTTGAAGAGCACAACACAGTAGGAATCAGTGTAAAGTCAGTAGTCTGTTTAAAATTTATCTGAAATGCATGGTCAGTTTTTGTGATGCTTTTAAAGATTGTTAAAGATTTACCAATATTTATGTGCTGTTTTATCCACCAATCAGGCTTCTCTGATAGCTCAGTTGGTAAAGAATCTGCCAATGTAGCCCCTGCAGAACGGCCCAAGTTACTTTACCAGATGTGAGAATTTGGCTCTCTTCAAAGAAATGATACATGATCTGAAGGATGTTCTCGCTCACATAGTGTGACATATCTTTTAGGTTCCAGTGGCTTGTTACTGTAGGTGATTTAATGTGGATTAATTCATTAGTTTGTCCAGAGTTAATGGAAGTAAAATGAAAATTCTAGTTTTGCTCATTTATTGAAAGTTTATTGCTAATGGATACAGGTAAATCTGGCAGAAATAGACCAATGCATATTTATTTTCTGTTATTGAATTACCCTAAATTAATGTGGATTTTTTTTTTTTGTAGCAGTATCTTCTACTTTTAGTGCTGTGTACATTCCCTGTATGTCTTAAATTATTTTCCATCACAACAAGTGATGCACAGTGTCTATTTAAGATGGTATAAAAATGAAAGGACAGTGTCTCACAAGTATAGCAGACATTTCTTGGTGCACAAATCATATCTTTATTGAAAAGATATGTAGCTGATGATACAATCAAAAGGATGTCAGTTTCAACATGGTACTTTCAAAACCAAGATCTGAAAAAAAATAAAAAGGATATGATACATAGATGGGAGTTTTATCTCATTTAGAAAGGAGACATGTCTTTTTTAATGAAAGAAATGATTCTCCTAAGGGTCTATTTGAATTATTAATTTTCTTCATTACTGCTTTTCTTTTGCTTATCTTTCATAGTCAATTAAGATTTTAAGCCTCTGTAAACTCTTTAGAGCTTGTTTCTGTTGTCTAAGAACATTTTCCCAGATATATTTTCTTTACTTTGAGAGATTCTTTTATTCTATGAACTCTGGTTTAAAGCAAAAGTAAATGGGCACACAAAAAAGGATGATTACTGGGTTAATTATGTACCTGTGTATTCTGTGAAGCTGACACTACTCAATAACCTTAAACCTAATGAACTTTTCTTCTGACTGAAACTTTCAATTACTCACTCACTGTTACATTAGTACGTAAGTATTTCAGTTATTGCCAGAGCTCATTAGAATGTAAATGAGCACCATGGACTGAATTAGCACATTCAGGGCCTGATTAAGTCAGGAGTAGTTTAAATAGATTTTCTTTCAGATGTCAGTTTCTCTTCTGATATACAAACGGTATACATCAGATCAAACAATTCCATTATATTTACAAAATCTTCATGCGACTTTTTAGCAGTAGTAGATGTGCACATGTAAGGCTATATAATAGGGACAATCTGCCCGTTTCTCCAGCTCACAAGGGATCCAGGATGAGCCTGAATGATGTAGGAATAAAGACCTGCTAATGCTTGATTGCAGTTTCATTGTTCCTAACACTTCCCATTAACACTGTCACATTTGCTTCCCAAAATAAACCAGCCACACTGTAGTCCATCAAAGAGAGTTTATGTTTTAACATTGGAGTGAACTTAATGGACTGGTCAAATTCTTTCATTAGACTGTGAGCTCAGCTGTTAAGTCATGTCCTACTCTTTGCAATCCCATGGTCTGAAGCCTGCCAGACTCCTCTGTCCGTGGAATTTCCCCAGCAAGAATACTGGAGTGGGGTGTCGTTTCTTTCTCCTGGGAATCTTTCTGACCTAGGGATAGAATCGGCTTCACCTACATTGGCAGGCAGATTCTTTACCTCTGAGCCACTTGGGAAGCCCTCCTTTAGCTACCAAAAAAGCTACATTCCGTTTCATATCTCCTTGCTTCTGTCATTGTCCTCTGTTGTTGGATACATTAAAAACAACATCTACTAGTTGAAAAGTGTTCTTTTCAAATATACCATCTAATTTCTATGATTTTTTAATCTCTGGGGCACTTTGCCCAATGAAGTTCATATTTTATCATCTTATCCTTATGTTCGCAGGAGCCTCAGGGTCTACATCTGTGTAGCACCTATAAGTTTGATAAGTCCTTTCTAGAAACTCTGGTGGATGTTCAGTTGGGTTTTATCTCCTCAATTTTGTTTCAGCTCTTTTGTAGAGGTACCCGGTTGAGTTTTCCCTTAGACCTCCACACCGTAAGGTGGTAGTCCTCTGACTCCTGTTTCTCCTGATGCAATAGCATAAATGCTTCTGCAAATGGTGTCTCATCTCTTTCCCCTGCTATTTTGCAAAAAGTACTGCTAACTGTGAGACTGCATGAGAGTTGAGTGGACCATTCAGGGGCCATTGCTTTTCTGATCCGAACATATGTTAAGTCCACATCCTATCACGATAGCATTGTCATAGGCTCACAGCCTTATTTTGTACATTTATCCAATATAAGACTGGCCTAGAGATGATTAACTTTTCCAGCTAAACAAACTAAAAATAGTACTGTTGATGACTTTTTTTTTAAGCAATAAGTCTAAAAGCTTTAATATATTTTAGAATTATTGAATATGCAGCTGCTTCCAATGCAGTTATGTATACCTCTGTTTTTATATATAACTTATGGAAAAACCTTAAAAATCATTAACATGTCTTCAAATCCTTGTATCTGCATGAAAACCCACACTTATCCCCCCAATTCTTTTACCTTCCCCCCTGTTATGAGGTGAAGGCTGTGAGAGCATTGGTGTGTGTCCACATAAAATGCACACAGAGGCCATTCTCCTGTTCCAAAAGAGAGCTTGTGGGGAAATATTTGGTAAGATCAGAAGTGGGTAGCAGAGATAAATTTTACTTAATTACATTATCAAGAAAGATGAATGATACAGGTAAAGAAAACTGATCAATAATCTAAATGTGTTGTTTTTATATGTTGTGTCAATCTATTTCATGGGTATTTTTCATTTTAGTGATGGGAAAATGAATGGTTGTAGGTTTTTGTTGTTGTTCAATTGCTAAGTCATGTCTGATACTTTGGGACTTCCTTTTGCCTTGAATCTTTCCCAGCTTCAGAGTCTTTTCCAATGTCAGCTCTTCGCATCAGGTGGTCAAAGTACTGGAGCTTCAGCTTCAGCGTCAGTCCTTCCAATGAACATTCAGGGTTGATTTCCTTTAGGATCCACTGGTTTGGCCTCCTTGCAGTTCAAGGGACTCTCAAGAGTCTTCTCTAGCACCACAATTCAAAAGCATCAATTCTTCAGTGCTCAGCCTTCTTTGTGGTCCAACTCTGTACATGACTGCTGAAAAAATGATAACTTCGATTATATGGACTTTTGTTGGCAAAGAGCTCTCTCTGCTTTTTAATATGCTGGCTAGGTTGTTAAACCTTTTCTTCCAAGGAACAAGTGTCTTTTAATTCCACGTCTTTTGTCATTG
The DNA here is from genome assembly GCA_006410615.1 of Neotragus moschatus. Classification (NCBI taxonomy): domain Eukaryota; kingdom Metazoa; phylum Chordata; class Mammalia; order Artiodactyla; family Bovidae; genus Neotragus; species Neotragus moschatus. The sequence goes on from SJYA01000124.1 coordinate 584,171, forward strand.
TCCGCAGTGATTTTGGAGCCCAAGAAAATAAAATCTGCCACTGCTTCCACTTTCCCCCTTCTGTTTGCCATGCAGTGATGGGACTGGATGCCATGATTTGTTTATTTATTTACTTGTTTTGGTAATTTATTTTTTAACTGGAAGAAAATTGCTTTATAATGTTTTATTGGTTTCTGGTGTTAAACACTGCAAATCACTCATAATTATACATATATAGCCTCCGTCTTGAGCCTCATTCCCCTTTCCACCCCTAGGTCATCACAGAGCACCAGGCTAGGCTCTCTGTGCTTTATAACAACTTCTTTCCAACTATCTATTTTCCACATGGTAGTGTATACACATACATGACGATGCTACTTTCACCGACGGCCCACTCTTTGCTTCCCCTACTGTGTCCACAAGTCTGTTCTCTGTATCTGTGTCTCCATTCCTTCTCTGCCATTTAAGGGGTTGCACAGAGTCGGATATGACTGAAGCGACTTAGGAGGAGGAGGAGGATTCCTTCTCTGCAAATAGGTTCATCAGTATCATTTTTACAGATTCTGTATATGTGTGTTAATATACTATATTTGTTTTCCCTTTTCTGACTTATTTCACTCTGTGTAACAGGCTCTAGGTTCATATATCTCACTAGAACTGACTCAAATTTGTTCTTTTCTATGGCTGAGTAATATTCCAAGGTATATATGTACCATATTTTTTAAACTATTCATCTGTCAATGAGCATCTAGGTTGCTTCTGTGTTCTAGCCATTGTAAATAGTATTGCTGTGAACATTGGGGTACAAGTGTCATTTTCAAATATGGTTTTCTAAGGGTATATGGCCAATAGTGAGACTGCTGGGTCATATGATAGTTTTATTCTTAGTTTTTTAAGGAGTCTCCATACTGTTCTCCATAGTGGCTATGTCAGTTTACATTTATACCAACAGTGCAAGAGGGTTTCCTTTTCTCCACAGCCTCTCCAGCATTTATTCATTTTATTTATTTATTTTTAAATTTTTATTTTTACTTTATTTTACTTTACAATACAGTATTGGTTTTGCCATACATTGACATGAATCTGCCACGGGTGTAATGAGTTCCCAATCCTGAACCCTCCTCCCACCTCCCACCCCATATCATCTCTCTGGATCATCCCCATGCACCAGCCCCAAGCATCCTGTATCCTATATTGAACATAGACTGGCAATTTGTTTCTTACATGATAGTATACATGTTTCAGTGCCATTCTCCCAAATCATCTCACCCTCTCTCTCTCCCTCAGAGTCTAAAAGTCGGTTCTATACATCTGTGTCTCTTTTGCTGTCTTGCATACAGGGTTATCATTACCATGTTTCTAAATTCCATATATATGTGTTAGTATACTGTATTGGTGCTTTTCTTTCTGGCTTACTTCACTCTGTATAATCTGCTCCAGTTTCATCCATCTCATTAGAACTGATTCAAATGTATTCTTTTTAATGGCTGAGTAATACTCCATGTTATTCTGACAATAGTCATTCTGACTGGCCAAAATCACTGCAGTTACTGCAGCCATGAAGTTAAAAGACACTTGCTATTTGGAAGGAAATTCAATCCAGTTCAATTGCTCAGTCATGTCGGACTCTTTGTGACCCCATGGACTGCAGCCTGCCAGGCCTCCTTGTCTGTCACCTACTCCCAGAGTTGCTCAGACTCATGTCCATCGAGTCAGTGATGCCATCCAACCATCTCATCCTCTGCTGCCCCTTTCTGCTCCTGCCTTCAATCTTTCCTAGCATCAAGGTTTTTTCCAAGGACTCAGTTCTTCACATCAGGTGGCCAAAGTATTGGAGTTTCAACTTCAGCATCAGTCCTTCCAATGAATATTCAGGACTGATTTCCTTTAGGATGGACTGGTTTGATCTTACAGTCCAAGTGACTCTTAAGAGTCTTCTACAACACTGTAGTTCAAAAGCATCAATTCTTCAGCACTCAGCTTTCTTTCTATTCCAACTCTCACATCCATACATGACTACTGGAAAAACCAAAGCTTTGACTAAACAACCTTTATTGGTAAAGTAATGTCTCTTCTTTTTAATATAATGTCAGGTTAGTCATAGTTTTTCTTCCAAGGAGCAAGCATCTTTTAATTTCATGGCTGTAGTCACCATCTGCAGTGATTTGGAGCCACAAAAAATAAAGTCTCACACTATTTCCATTGTTTTCCCATCTTTTTGCNAACTCTCACATCCATAGATGACCACAGGAAAAACCATAGCCTTGACTAGACAGACCTTAGTCGGCAAAGCATTTTTACATGAATCATACATAAGTTGAGAGAGACAGATATTTAATAAACACAGACACATGAAAGTACTTACATACACATATAGTATGTGTAAATAAATATTATGACAATAAATAAAGCAGAGTAAAATAATGGGTAAGGATGATTAGGTATATTTTGCATCAGGTGACCAAGGGAGTATCTCTGTAATATGTGATATTGGCAGTTTTTAGGGTAATCTGTTTTCCAAAAAGAATGAAATCAAGTGGAAAGAACTAGACGCAGTAACATACCAAGGAACAGGAAACAGACCAGTCTGGATATAGCAGACTTATCTCACAGTGTGGACCTGAACACACAAGGGCTTACAAGCAGTGGTAAGACCCTAGACTTTACTTTTGAAAAAGACAGAGTTGTTCTGGAAAGATTCTTAGTAAATCAGCAACATGGTCTATATGAATACATTCACTGGAAGGACTGATGCTGAAGCTGAAACTCCAATACTCTAGCCACCTGATGCAAATAACTAATTCATTTGAAAAGACCCTGATGCTGGGAAAGATTGAAGGCGGGAGGAGAAGGAGACAACAGAGGATGAGATGGTTGGATGACATCACTGACTCAATGGGCATGAGTTTGAGTAAACTCCAGGAGTTGGTGATGGACAGGGAGGCCTGGCATGCTGCAGTACATGGGGTCCCAAAGAGCTGGACACTACTGAGCTACTGAACTGAACTGATATTCTTCTTTTAGAGTAGTTTTACTTTTTTTGAAAAATGTTGCAGATAACTGAGTTTCCATATATCCCACTTGCAGTTTCTTTTAATAACCATATCTAACTTTAGAATGATATCTTTGTTACAATTAATGAACTGATATTGATAGATGAACAATTACATTAATGTTAATACTATCACTGCAAGGAGATCCAACTAGTCCATCCTAAAGGAAATCAGTCCTGAATATTCACTGGAAGGACTGATGCTGAAGCTGAAACTCCAATACTCTAGCCACCTGATGCAAATAACTAATTCATTTGAAAAGACCCTGATGCTGGGAAAGATTGAAGGCGGGAGGAGAAGGAGACAACAGAGGATGAGATGGTTGGATGACATCACTGACTCAATGGGCATGAGTTTGAGTAAACTCCAGGAGTTGGTGATGGACAGGGAGGCCTGGCATGCTGCAGTACATGGGGTCCCAAAGAGCTGGACACTACTGAGCTACTGAACTGAACTGATATTCTTCTTTTAGAGTAGTTTTACTTTTTTTGAAAAATGTTGCAGATAACTGAGTTTCCATATATCCCACTTGCAGTTTCTTTTAATAACCATATCTAACTTTAGAATGATATCTTTGTTACAATTAATGAACTGATATTGATAGATGAACAATTACATTAATGTTAATACTATCACTGCAAGGAGATCCAACTAGTCCATCCTAAAGGAAATCAGTCCTGAATATTCATTGGAAGGACTGATGCTGAAGCTGAAACTCCAATATTTTGGCCATCTGATGCAAAGAGCTGACTCATTTGAAAAGATTCTAATGCTGGGAAAGATTGAAGGGGGAGGAGCAGCAGACGACAAAGGATGAGATGGTTGGATGGCATCACCAACTCAATGGCCATGAGTCTGAGTAAATTCTGGGAGTTGGTGATGGACAGGGAGGCCTGGCGTGCTGCAGCCCACGGGGTCACAAAGAGTCAGACATGACTGAGCGATTGAACTGAACTGAACTGAATACTATCACTAAATCCATACTGTATTCAGAGTCTTAATTTTAACATAATATTCTTTTTATATCCTAAGAGCCAATCCAGGATACCACATTACATTTAATTATCATGTTTCCTTATACTTTCCTTAGAGTGATGACTGTTTCTCAGATATTCTTTGCTTTGATGATCTTTACAGTTTTGAGGAATACTTACTGGTCAAGGAATTTATAAAATTTCCTCAGCTGGTACTTGCCTGATGTTTCTCTCAATATTACACTGAGGTTACGGGGTTTTGGAGGGCAATCATAGAGGAATAGTGACATTTACATCCCATCATATAGAGTACATACTAATAACGTGACTAACCGCAGTTGATGATTGAGGTAGTTTTTGTCAGGTTTCTTCGCTATAAAGTTACTCCTTTTTTCCTCTTTGCTTATTGTACTCTTGAAAAAAAAAAAAGTCACTATGAACAGCCCACATTTAGACGTAAAGCTTATAGAAAGATACTCTGTTAGAATTATTCTGCATGGGAAATTCACCTATTTCCTTCTACTTATTTATCTGATCATTTATTTTGTACTTTAGGTTAAAATTCAATATTACTTTATCAATTTTTTTCTCAAATTTTTTCCAGCTTTGACTAATGGAAGCTTTTTGAATGGCTCTTGTGTTTCTCGGACATATCCTATCTATGTATGTATATACGTGTGTTTGCTGTTGGTGGTATTTTTCTTGTTATTGTTTGTTTTGGATCATATCCTTAGTTTCTGGCACTACAAGATATTAGGATTTATCTTGTATATTTCCTTGCCCAGGGTTTGAATCAGCCATTTCTCCTAAGAGCCCTGGCTTCTTTGATTGGAGAGTATTATTAAAAACTTACATCTGGAAAATAGGTACGGCCCTTGCTACTAGGGTTTCATAGCTTCTAGGCTCTCTCATCAGATGGAATAAAATATGATATGTAAATATCTATAAATATTTCTACATGTATGCATATGAATCTATATTAAAGTAATATGAGTTCATATTGATGTTCTGAAGCCATTATTATTATGCCATATAATATTCTGGTCTTCTGTTTTTATTTATCTGTAATAAACTCTCATGCTATAAGAAGGTTATGTCCAACAATCCATTATTCATGTACTTAACAGTACAGTTAATTCTAGGATGCATGTATAATGGTTTCAGATTATTAACTGACAAGAAATTTTATCAATTAGAGAGCAGTGCTATGCATGGTTACTTTTGCATTTATTCTTAAGCTTTTCACTCATTATGAAAATTATTTAGTTCAGCAATACTTTTCCCCATGTCCCTTCAGTGAAATTTTTATATATTTAACAAAGTAATATTATTTAGTCACATTAAGCATACCATTCTGTGATTTCCTGGCCTAAATGATATTTTTTTTTATTATTTCCATAATAAGGTTCACTCTTTTTTTTTTTTTTCTGTAAAATTCCATTTCCTTTCCTTATCCCAGATAATTATATAAATGGGCTCATACACTACTCTTGATGCTAACTTTTTCATTTATGTTACCATGGAATATAGTTTCCACTCTTTTACTTTTAAAGTATATAAGAATTTATATTTAAGGCTAGTTTCTTGCAAACAAGAGTTGGGTCTTTTTCTTTTTTTACTCCACTCTTAAAGTCTCTGGTTTTAGTTGTAATTAGGTTATTACCTTAAAAGTGATTATTAATATAACTAGATTAATATCTATCACTTGTGCAACTTTTATTCTACTTAGCTCATTTTTTCCTTATTTTTTCTCTTTTTCCCATCTTCTCTGGTTATAATTTTATATTTTGTAAGATTCCATTTTCTCTCTACTCTCAGCATATCAATTATATTCTCTAAATAAAAGAGAAAACTTTAATGTTTGCTCTGAAGTTTACTGTATAATTACTTTTACTAATCTATGCCCACCTTCAAGTAACACTATACCACTTCATATGTAAAACAGAGTACATCCAATTCACCTTTTCATTCCTTGTTGAGCACCGCTATCATTCATCTTATTTTGCCATATACCATGATCACCAGATACACTGGCACTGTTGTTACTCTGAAAAGTCATATGTTAGGTTAATTATGAATAAAAAAGTTAAAATCATTTGTTTTACCTTCGATAATACATTCTTTATTTTTTTCTTTCTGTAGATCTGATTTTCTGACCCATATAATTTTTCTTCTTCATGAAGAAATCATTTTAACAATTCTTGCAGAGAAATTCCACTGATGATAAGTATTTTCTCAGTTTTTGCTTGAGAAGCTCTTTATTTCTCCTTAGCAATTCAAGGATAATTTCTCTGGTATTGAATTCTCAGATTTTTTTTAGCATAAAATATATCACTCCAATTTCTATTTGCTTGCATATTTTCTTATTAAAGGTCTATTTTAATTTGCAAACTTATTCTTATTTTGGTAATTTTCCTTTGGTTGCTTTCAAGTTTTTCACCTTTCTTTGGCATTCTGTAGTTTGAAAATGATATGCCTGAATATAAATGTTTTTATTATTTAGCTTATTGGGTATTGTCTGAGCTTCTTGGTTCTGTAGTGTGGTATTTGTCATTATTTCTGAAACATATCCAAAGTATTATTACATCAAATATTGCTTCTGCTCTATTGTATACTTCATTTCCTTCTGGTATTTTAATTACACACACATTCACTGTTAATAATTGTCCCACAGTTCTTGTGTAGCTTGTCTTTTAAAAAAATATATATTTTTTATTTTCACATGTCAGTTTGGGAGAGTTCTCTTAATCTGTAGTTAAGCTTACTGATTCCTTTTATGGCTAACCAGAGTCCAGTGATGATTTCACTGAAGGAATTCTTCATGTATATTACAAAGATTTTTATTTTTAGTATTTCTTTTTCATTAGAATTTCAATGTTTCTTCTTATATTATTTCTTCTGTATATTGTGTTTTTTTCAATTCGGGCTTTTAACATATTCACAGCCATATGAAATTCACTAGAATTCCAACATTTGCATTTTTTTTTCTGTGTTTGGTTCAAAGATCACTTCGTCTCTTATAATTTGTATATTCTCTTATCTTTTGACATGTTCTACAATTTATTCCACACAGGTAAAGAAACAAATAAATAGGTATTTAGTGTGAAGATTTATGTTAAAACAGCTATGAGTTATGCTTTAACATTTGCTGTAAGTGACAGCAGATGCAAATGTTTCTAAGGACATTTCTGTGTTTCCTATTTTTACTCTGGACTCCCATAAAGTACTTCAACATAGAGCATCTAAATCTTGCAACTTTAAACTATATCCTACTATTATTATATACAACCCTGTTGATGTGGTGGTAAGGTGTGGGAAAAGAATTAATCTCTAATATTATGATTAAATCTGCCTTTTATGTAATTATCTTTTGATAATATTGTCCCCAAGTTGTGACATTCACTATGATTCTTAGCTATATGTTCCCTTTTCCATGAGAAAAGTGTTAGATGGATATCAAGTGGTAGAAGGTGGGATAAGTGGGATAAGAATTTGATATTTTTGTTGTTTAGTCACTAAGTCATGTTTGATTCTTTTTCAGTCTTATGAACCACAGTGTGCCAGTCTCCCTTGTACATGGGATTGCCCAGACAAGAAAACTAGAATGAGTTGCCATTTTCTTTTTCTGGAGATTTTTCCAACCTAGGGATTGAACCTGTATCTCCAAGATTATAGCTGGATTCTTTACCACTGAGCCATCTGGGAAGACCATGGTTTTGATAAGATATGCTATATAAATCAAGCCTTGTTACTGAGACTGCATTGAGAGTATTTCACAGTAGGTACTCCTCTACTTCTGTCAGAGCCACAGGGGACCTTTCTCAAACCTTCATTGTCAGAACATGGTAGAGTTTATGGAAGAAAAGCACACAGATGTATGAGGATTTCCCTGAGACTGGGGCCTCCAGGAGTTACTCATTCTCAAGCTGGTCCACATTCAGCCACTGCTGGGCATACACACTGAAGAAATCAGAACTGAAAGAGACACGTGTACCCCAATGTTCATCGCAGCACTATTTATAATAGCCAGGACATGGAAGTAACCTAGATGTCCATCAGCAGATGAATGGATAAGAAAGCTGTGGTACATATACACAATGGAATATTACTCAGCTATTAAAAAGAATACATTTGAATCAGTTCTAATAAGGTGGATGGATCTGGGGCCTATTATACAGAGTGAAGTAAGCCAGAAAGAAAAACACCAATACAGTATACTAACACATATGTATGGAATTTAGAAAGATGGTAGTGTTAAACCTGTATGCGAGACAGCAAGAGAGACACAGATGTGTAGAACAGCCTTTTGGACTCTGTGGGAGAGGGAGAGGGTGGGATGATTTGGGAGAGTGGCACTGTAACATGTATGATATCATAAGTGAAACGAATCGCTGGTCTAGGTTCGATGCAGGATGCCTGGGACTGATGCCCGGGGATGATCCAGAAGGAAGGTGTGGGGTGGGAGGGGGGAGAGGGGGTCGGGACTGGGAGCTCATGTACATTCATGGTTGATTCATGTCAATGTATAGCAAAATGAATACAGTATCGTAAAGCAAAACAAACTAAAAAATAAAAATTTAAACTTAAAAAAAAAGAAATACAAAAAATTGAACATTTAATTGAATTTTTCTCTAGTTAAGCAGATTTTAACTGTGACTTTATGGATTCACCTATCTCAAAATTTTGAAAGAGAGTATTGGTTTCCCCAACACTTTCATGGACCAGAGCCTTCTCATAGCAAAGGGGCTTTCATAACCCAATTAAATTATGAGCCATGCCTTGTAGGGTCACCCAAGAGGGATAGGGTCATGTGAAGTTTTCTGAAAAAATGTGGTCCACTGGAGGTGGGAATGACCCCATTCCAGTATTCTTGACAAGAGAACACCTTGACCAGTATGAAAAAGCCAAAAGGATATGACACCAGAAAATAACACCTTCTCCACCCCCACCCAGGTAGGAAGGTGTCCAATAGGCTACTGGGGAAGAACAGAGGCCAATCCATCCAGAAAAAATGAATCCACTGGGCCAAGTCAGAAACAGTGCTCAGTAGTGGCAATGTCTGGTGGTAGAAGTAAAGTCTGATGATGCAAAGAACAATATTGCATAGGACCCTCAAATGTCAGGTCCATGAATGAACGTAAATTGGATGTGGACAAGGAGGAAATGGCAAGACACAATGAATGTCGACATCATAGGAATCAGTGAACTAAAATGAAAGGGAATAGGCAAATTCATTTCAGATGACCATTATACCTACTTTTTAGATACAGAAGAATCCCTTAGAAGAAATGAAGTAACCCTTGACTAACAAAAGAGTCTAAAATGCACTACTTGGGTACAACCTCAAAAACAGAATGACAGATGATCTTGGTTTGTTTCCAAGGCAAGCCATTCAATATCAGAGTAATCTAAGTCTATGTCTTAACTACTGACAGTGGAAGAAGTTGAAGTTGACCAGTTCTATGAAGACCAACAACATCTTCTAGAACTAACACCCCCAACCAAAAAAAAAAAAACGATATCCACTTCATCATAGGATATTGGAATGCAAAAGTAGGAAGTCAAGAGGTACCCAAAATAACAAGCAAGTTTGGCCTCAGAGTACAGATTGAATCAGGGTGAGGGCTAACAGAGCTTTATCAAGAGAACATGGTGGTCACAGCAAACACCGTTTCCCAACAACCCAAGAGATGACTCTACATGGACATCACCAGACAGTCAACACTGAAATCATATTGGTTATATTCTTTGCAGCCAAAGATGGAGAAGCTCTCTATAGTCAGTACAGACAAGACCTGGAGATGACTGTGGCTGAGATCATGAACTCTTTATTGCAAAATTCAAGCTAAAATTGAAGAAAGCAGGGGAAATCACTAGACCATTCAGATGTGACATGAGTCAAAGCACTTATGATTATACAGTGGAGGTGACAAATAGATTCAAAGGATTAGATTTGGCAGACAGAGTACCCAGAAAACTATGGATGGAGGTTCGTAACATTGTACAAGAGTCAGTGACCAAAACCATCCCCAAGGAAAAGAAATGCAAAAAGGCAAAGTAGTTGTCTGAGGAGGCTTTATATAGAGCTGAGGAAAGAAGAGATGTGAAAGGCGAGGGAGAAAGGGAAAGATATCCTCAACAGAATGCAGAGTTCCAGAGAATAACAAGGATTGATGAGAAGGCCTCTTTAATCAACAAATCAAAAAAATAGAGGACAAAAGTAGAAAAGACTAGACATCTTTTCAAGAAAATTGGAGCTGCCAAGGGAATCTTTCATGCAAAGATGGGCATGATAAATGACAGAAACAATAAAAATTTAACAGAAGCAGAAAAGATTAAAAAGCTGTGTCAAGAATAAACAGAATTATACAAAATAAACAGGTCTTAATGACCCAGATAATCATGATGGTGTGGTCATCCACCTACAGGCAGACACCCTGGAGTGTGAAGTCAAGTTGACTTTAGGAAGCATTACTATGAACAAAACTAGTGGAGGTGATGGGATTCTAGCTGAGCTACTTAAAATTCTAAAAGATGATCCTGTTAAAGTGCTGCACTCAATATGCCAGCATATTTGGAAAACTCAAAAGTGGTCACAGGACTGAAAAATGTTAGTTTTCATTGAAATCCCAAAGAAGGCAATGGAAAGAATGTTAAAATTATTGTACAATTGTTTTCATTTCACATCCTAGCAGAGTTATGTTCAAAATCCTAAAAGGTAGGCTTTAGTAATACATGAACCATGAACTTCCAGATCTATGAGCTGTATTTCAAAGAGGCAGGCAAACTTCCCATATTTGATAGATCATGGAAAAAGCAAAGAAGTTACAGCAAAACATCTACTTCTGCTTCAAGGCCTTTGACTGTGTAGATCACAACAAACTGTGGAAAATTCTTAAAGGTAGGAGTGGCAGACCACCTTACCTGTCTCCTGAGAAATCTATATGTGGATCAAGAAGAAAGAGTTAGAACTGGACATGGAACAACTGAATGGTTCAAATTGGAAAAGGAGTACGTGAAGGTTGTATATTGTCACCCTGCTTGTTTAACTGATATGCAAAGTGCATTATTCAAAATGCTTGGCTGGATGAATCACAAGCTGGAATCAAGACTACTGGGAGAAATATCAACAACTTTACACCAATGATACCACCATAATGGCAGAAAGCAAAGAAGAACTAAAGAGCCTCTTGATGAGTGTGAAAGAGGAGAGTGAAAAAGCTGGCTTGAAATTCAACATTAAAAAAACTAAGTTCATGAATTCTGGCCCTATCACTTCACAGAAAATAGATGGGGAAAAAGTAAAGTGGTGAAATAATTTATTTTCTAGGGCTCCAAAATCACTGTGCACAGTGACTTCAGGCATGAAATTAAAAGATGCATGGTCCTTGCAAGGAAGCTATGAGAAACTTCAGTTCAGTTCAGTTGCTCAGTCATGTCTGACTCTTTGCGACCCCATGAATCACAGCATGCCAGGCCTCCTTGTCCATCACCAACTCCCAGACTCACGCCCACCGAGTCAGTGATGTCATACATCCATCTCATCCTCTGTCGTCCTCTTCTCCTGCCCCCAATCCCTCCCAGCATCACAGTCTTTTCCAATGAGTTAACTCTTCGCATGAGGTAGCCAAAGCACTGAAGCATCAGCTTTAGGATCATTCCTTCCAAAGAAATCCCAGGGCCGATCTCCTTCAGAATGGACTGGTTGGATCTCCTTGCAGTCCAAGGGACTCTCAAGAGTCTTCTCCAACACTACAGTTCAAAAGCATCAATTCTTCAGCACTCAGCCTTCTTCACAGGCCAACTCTCACANTTGGAAGGAATGGTGCTAAAGCTGAAGCTCCAGTACTTTGGCTACCTCATGCGAAGAGTTGACTCATTGAAAAGACTCTGATGCTAGGAAGGATTGGGGGCAGGAGGAGAAGGGGACGACCGAGGATGAGATGGCTGAATGGCATCATTGACTTGATGGGCATGAGTCTGAGTGGATTCTGGGAGTTGGTGATGGACGGGGAGGCCTGGCGTGCTGCGATTCATGGGGTCACAAAGAGTCAGTGATGACTGAGCAACTGAACTGAACTGATGGATCTAACATTCCAGGTTCCTATGCAATATTGCTCTTTACAGCATCAGATCTTGCTTCTATTACCAGTCACATCTACAGCTGGGTTTTGCTTTTTCTTNCGTGCTGCGATTCATGGGGTCACAAAGAGTCAGTGATGACTGAGCAACTGAACTGAACTGATGGATCTAACATTCCAGGTTCCTATGCAATATTGCTCTTTACAGCATCAGATCTTGCTTCTATTACCAGTCACATCTACAGCTGGGTTTTGCTTTTTCTTTGGCTCCATCCTTTCATTCTTTCTGGAGTTAATTCTCCACTGATCTCCAGTAGCATACTGGGCACCTACTGACCTGGGGAGTTCCTCTTTCAGTATCCTATCATTTTGCCTTTTCATACTATTCATGGGGTTCTCAAGGCAAGAATACTTAAATGGTTTGCCATTCCCTTCTCCAGAAGACCACATTCTATCAGACCTCTCCATCATGACCCGCCCATCTTGGGTTGCCCTGCGGTCATGGTTTAGTTTCATTGAGTTAGACGAGGGTGTGTCCTAGTGTGATTAGATTGACTAGTTTTCTGTGAGTATGGTTTCAGTCTGTCTGCCCGCTGATGCCCTCTTGCAATACCTACCATCTTACTTGGGTTTCTCTTACCTTTGGCGTGGGGTATCTCTTCATGGCTGTTCCAGCAAAGTTCAGCCGCTGCTCCTTACCTTGGATGAGGGGTATCTCCACACCAACGCCCTTCCTGATCTTCAATGTGGGATAGCTCTTCTAGGCCTTCCTGCACCTGTGCAGCCACAGCTCCTTGGACGTTGGGTTGTCCTCCCAGCCACCACCCCTGGCCTCAGGCGCCGCCTCTGGTCTCAAGCTTAGGGTGGCTCCCCCCTGCCGCTGCCCCTGACCTCGGAGGCAGGGTGGCTCCTCTAGGCCATCTGTGCTCAAGTGCATGAGAAACTTAGGCACCATAATTAAAAGCAGAGACATTACCTTCCTGACAACTGTCTGTATAGTCAAATCTATACTTTTCCAGTAGTCATGTACAGATGTGAGAGTTGGACTACAAAAAAGGATGAGTGCTGAACAATTCATGGTTTTAAATTGTCATCCTGGAGAAGACTCTTAAGAGTCCCTGAGACTGCAAGATCAAACCAGTCAATCCTATAGGAAATCAATCCTGAACATACATTGGAAGGACTGATGCTGAAGGCGAATCTTCAATACTCTGGCCACCTGATGCAAATAGCTGACTCACTGTAAAGGACCCTGATACTGGGAAAGATAAAAGGAAAATGGAGTGTCAGAGGATGAGATGGTTAGATAGCATCACTGACACAATGGACAGGAATTTGAGCAAATTCCAGGACATAGTGGAGTGCTGGAGTCCAGCTCCAGCAGCCAGGGAATCAGCCTGAAGGGGTGAGCAGTGTTGGTGGATGATGATGTATTCTCTGACTCACAGTACGGAACTACATGTTTATTTCAAGCTTCAGGTCCTCTTTATACTTTGACAAAAGCATTAGGTCAGAGGTTTGACATTTTGTTTCCCCCACCCAGATTTACTGTCTCCAGTAATCATTGTTGTCCTACAAACAGAGTTCCTGCTTCAGTGATTCTCTCAGAATCTGCTTTACTATCTATTATCTGCTTTCTCTTATGTGTCCTGTACTTAACTTGTGATTACATTGTAACTCACGCCACATTCCTCAGTTTATTTCTTATCTTTCTAAATCCTGTTTGCCCCTAGCATCTTAAGATCTCTATCTCCTAAAAAGGCTTCTAGCTATTCTTAATTATTTCTAAACCCTAAACTCAGCAAACTTCTTTTGCCATAAATATTTCCCTCACAAACAGGTCTCAGACAGTAATCCTTCTCAAGCTGCAGCCTCCATGCTCATCTGGGACACTGTTTGTAAAAATCCTTGAACAAATGTCAATGGTTATTTTATAGATTATTTTCTGGGCACAACTGTAGAAGGCTTTGTGTTTTCTCATGCTTCTCTCAAACACCTTAAATTCTTTCCAGCCAACTCAGCTGAAAAAAGGAACGAACAAGTCATAATCACAACTCCTTCATCCAGGGGCCGTGCCTGCGAGATGAGGAGATGGGGTTAGGACTGTGCTTCCATTTTGTCAGTGTTAGGCCCTGAACGGCCTAATCACGGGAGACGTCGCTTCACAGATCACAAAGACCCGAATTCGATGCAAACAGCAAGAGGATTTATTGAACCGGCGCGCCGGGGTTCGATCATCCTCGAAAGGAGCGAACCCCGACCTCAGTTACAGAGCAGTTTTTATACACAAAAGTTACAAGTAGGTATAGGTGGGGTAAAGACAATCTCAACAAACTGATTGGTGGGCATAGCTTGACCTTTACAGAGATAGGTCTGGAAGTTATCAGACTGAAACGGCTGACCGACCACCTTACACCTTGCGGCGGTTAGCCAACTTTCTAGAAAAGATTAACAGAAAAACAATTGCCCGGGGGGTCTCTTTCAAGACCAGGAAACTAGACTATAGGTCATCAGATAGAGGGCAGGTTTTTTTTCCATGAGTCATGACTAGCCCCTAAGAAACAGAACAAAGGATTGCTTTAAAATTTAACTTTTTCTCTTCATTAGCAATGCCTAACACCATTCCTGACAGTGAAGGACAGAGAAGTCTGGCATGCTGCAGTATACGAGATCACAAAGAATCAAAGAAGATTCAGTTACTGAAAAACACAAGGTTTTCTTAAGACCTCAGTTTTCTGATTGGTCTAATGTAAGTCATTAATTTTCAGTTTGTTAATCTTCTTGTCCTTGCTATAGAAGAGCTGATAGAAGAGATGTTTTTCAATTTCTTTACATTTTAAACTGATAATTGGTAATTAAGTTTATTTTAATGGCTACTGTATCAGTTCATTTCAGTTCAGCTGCTCAGTGGTGTCTGACTCTTTGCCACCCCATGGACTGCAGCATGCCAGGCCTCCATGTCCATCACAAACTTCCAGACTTTACTCAAACTCACGTCCATTTAGTCGGTGATGCCATCCAGCCATCTCATCCTCTGTCATCCCCTTCTCCTCCTACCTTCAATCTTTCCCAGCATCAGGGTCTTTTCCAATGAGTCAGTTCTTCTCATCAGGTGGCCAAAGTATTGGAGTTTAAGATTCAGCATCAGTTCTTCCAATGAATATTCAGGACTGATTTCTTTAGGATGGACTGGTTGGATCTCCTTGCAGTCCAAGGTACTCTCAAGAGTCTTCTCTAACACCACATTTCAAAAGAGAAAATATTATAATGATGCCGGTATAGAAGAAATAGTGCTCTTAGGAGACAGTTGCATTTTGACTATATTTTATAGGAAGGCTCAAAAAAGCTTTCTTTAATAATAGAAAGACAAAGTTGAGAGAGAGAAAGAGAGAGAGGGAGGAAGAGGTGAGAAAAGAATGACATCAAGATTTTTATTGTGACCAACAGAAGAACGGAATGCCATTTATTCTCATTAGGGAAAGATAGAAACAGGCAAAAGTTTTAGGTTGGCAGGGGAAAAAAGATCATAAAAAGGCAACAAAATATCAGAAAATTATTATTAAAAAAGAATTCACTATTAAGGAAATGTCAAAAGCAGAGGGCATAACCTGGAATAATAAAATGATTGTATGGGAATATAAAGGGAAATTAGGTCAGAAAATGACCTTATTAGAAGTCAGTTTATTGAGAACTAAAAATACTTCTCCTAAAGATTGAATTTATTGTAACTTCATTTTATGGAATGAGAAGGGTAAAGTAATTAAATTTGATTAGAGAAATACCTTGGAAGCCAGGGCCATCTTGCTGTTTTTTAGTTTAACAAATTATTACTTGAGATATTTTCTCTTTGGATTCCTCTAAGCTTGCAGTTGGAAAGTGTCAGACTATTTTTGGGGGCTCCAAAATCACTGCAGATGGTGACTGCAGCCATGAAATTAAAAGACACTTACTCCTTGGAAGAAAAGTTATGAGCAACGTAGATAGCATATTCAAAAGCAGCGACATTACTTTGCCGACTAAGGTCCGTCTAGTCAAGGCTATGGTTTTTCCAGTAGTCATGTATGAATGTGAGAGTTGGACTGTGAAGAAAGCTGAGCGCTGAAGAATTGATGCTTTTGAACTGTGGTGTTGGAGAAGACTCTTGAGAGTCCCTTGGAATGCAAGGAGATCCAACCAGTTCATTTTGAAGGAGATCAGCCCTGGGATTTCTTTGGAAGGAATGAGGCTAAAGCTGAAACTCCAGTACTTTGGCCACCTCATGCAAAGAGTTGACTCATTGGAAAAGACTCTGATGCTGGGAGGGATTGGGGGCAAGAGGAGAAGGGGACGACAGAGAGTGAGATGGCTGAATGGCATCACTGACTCGATGGGTGTGAGTCTGAGTAAACTCCGGGAGTTGGTTATGGACAGGGAGGCCTGGTGTGCTGCAATTTATGGGGTCGCAAAGAGTCGGACATGACTGAGAGACTGAACTGAACTGAAGCTTGTAATTGTTAAAAAGAAAAGAAAAAAACCCTACTCTTACTACACACTGGTTAAATGTGAAATTTTATATTTCTTTTTCCATCACCAAGTTTTTAATTATACTGCAATAATCTCAGTTTGTATTGTGAGCTAACACTCTCTATAAATCTGATTATGATGGCAAATGTCTTTTAGAGGCTTTCTGAAAGTTCATCTATAAATTAGACAGCAAATAGAAAGAGTACATTATGAAAAATAATAACAGCTTAATGAAGCTGAAACTTTCATTCTTATTCTGAGATTTTCAGCAGTAGAAATATATACCCTTTTAATTATTTAGTTAAGCCAATTTCTGGTGTTATTTAGAGGATGAAGACCTTTTGAGTGTTCTTAAGGTTCAGTTCAGTTCAGTTCAGTTGCTCAGTCGTGTCCGACTCTTTGCGACCCCATGAATTGCAGCACATCAGGCCTCCCTGTCCATCACCAACTCCCGGAGTTCACTCAGACACGTGTCCATGGAGCAAGTGATGCCATCCAGCCATCTCATCCTCTGTCGTCCCCTTCTCCTCCTGCCCCCAATCCCTCCCAGCATCAAAGTCTTTTCCAATGAGTCAACTCTTCGCATGAGGTGGCCAAAGTACTGGAGTTTCAGCTTTAGCATCATTCCTTCCAAAGAAATCCCATGGTTGATCTCCTTCAGAATGGACTGGTTGGATCTCCTTGCAGTCCAAGGGACTCTCAAGAGTCTTCTCCAACCCCACAGTTCAAAAGCATCAGTTCTTCGGCGCTCAGCCTTCTTTGCAGTCCCACTCTCACATCCATACATGACCACTGGAAAAGCCATAGCCTTGACTAGATGAACCTTAGTCAGCAAAGTAATGTCTCTGCTCCTATATTGAATCCGATACTGAACTTAATTTGCATGGGTAATTTTGACTCTTATGGAAAATATTAGGGACACATTCAAATACAGCGTTTTTACACAGTCTTCCAAAATACATGTTGAAACATTTATACTATTTTTAAAAATTTCAATCCAATGTGCTTATATTTCATATTATTCAAAACATAACTTTAGCAACTAGCTATTTCTCTATTTCTTGTTCCAAGTATTTTCTCTTATATTTAGTACCATTTTCTTCATTGGAAACATTAAAATATATTTATATTAGGTTGGTTAAATGGCTAGCTATGAGGAGAAAAGAGAAACAAAAGGCCTGGAGTCAACAAACCTTAGGCAGTGAACTGGAAGCAGTGACTTGAATGCTGTGATCTTCTCTATTTATCCCTCCTTTTCTGTTTCTGTGCTTTTCAAAAATCCTATGCACTCTTTTTCAGATGTTTAGAATCCTTCAGTTATCATGATAACACAGAGCAATTAATATGATCAAAATTTATAAGCCTTTATTTAAGAAATTAGCCATGAAGAAGCAATAATCTTTTAACTCAATCCCACATTTCTTAAGAGAAGTTTCACTCACTTCAGTTAGGGAAATAATTTGGTTCTAAAACAATCATCTCTGGCATAATCTGATAACGTTGAGTTTGAACATTACTAACCTTCTTTTGGCTGGATGGCATCACTGACTCAATGGATATGAGTCTGAGTGAACTCTGGGAGTTGGTGATGGACAGGGAGGTCTGGTGTGCTGGGATTCATGGGGTCACAAAGACTTAGACACGATTGAGTGACTGAACTGAACTGAACTGAACCTTCTTTTGGGGCTTCCTTCATGGCACAACAGTAAAGAATCTTCCAGGCAATGCTGTTGAATTGGGTTCAACCCCTGGGTTGAGAAGATTCCCTGGAGAGGAAAATGGCTACCCACTCCAG
Source organism: Neotragus moschatus (assembly GCA_006410615.1). NCBI lineage: Eukaryota > Metazoa > Chordata > Mammalia > Artiodactyla > Bovidae > Neotragus > Neotragus moschatus. The sequence continues at coordinate 602,556 of SJYA01000124.1, forward strand.
TAATTTTTGCCTGGAAATCCATAGACAGAGGAGCCTGGCAGGCTACAGTCCATGGGGTCACAAAGAGTCTGACATAACTTAGCAACCAAACAATAATCTTCTTTTAGCCACCACTTTTATTAGGAATAATACAAAGGATTTTTCCTAAGATGGTATGAAAGATTCAGTTCAGTCACTCAGTCCTGTCTGACTTTTTGCAACCCCATAGACTGAAGCATTGCAGGCTTCCTTGTCTGTCACCAACTCCAGGAGTTTACTCAAATTTATGTCCATTGAGTCAGTGATACCATCCAAATATCTCATCCTCTGTTGTCCCATTCTTCTCCCACCTTTAATCTTTCCCAGCTTCAGGCTGTTTTCCAAAAAGTCAGTTCTTCACATTAGATGACCAAAGTATTGCAGTTTCTGCTTCAGCATCAGTCATTCCAATGAATATTCAGGACTGATTTCTTTTAGGATGGACTGGTTGGATCTCCTTGCAGTCCAAGGGACTCTCAAGGGTCTTCTCCAATACCACAGTTCAAAAGCATCAATTCTTTGGCACTCAGCTTCCTTTATAGTCCCTCTCTCGCATCCATACATAACTACTGGAAAAACCATAGCCTTGATTAGAAGGACTTTTGTTGGCAAAGTAATGTCTCTGCTTTTAATATGATATCTAATTTTGTCATAGCTTTTCTTCCAAGGAGCAAGCATCTAATTTCGTGGTTGCAGTCACCATCTTCAGTGATTTTGGAGCTCATTTCTAAAATTACATGGGTGGTGAAAGAATATCTGTGTGGGACAGTCTATGCTAACACAGTATTCATTGCGATATTCTTTTCTTGTTAAAGTTAAAATTAAGAGACAATTACAGTAAAGCAAAATTAAAACAAACTACTATTTTATCCTTCTCCACATCCTCCCCCAAGAAATAAGAAACAAGACTGGTAAAAGTTCATGAAACAACTTCTCAAATGAAAATTTTTCTTTCATAGTTCCATAGATAGTTGATGATACTCTGATAAAGAGAATTTGTGTAGAATGGACTACTGTATTTTCAAGGGTTGAATATAAAAGTTACAAGTGATTAGTGGAGATAAACACATAAAAATACTACAATGTGAAAATATTTGTAAAAGGACTAATATTTCTCTACTAAATGTATGAATGCATTCCTATGCTTTGTATGGACATTTACTAAGTGGAAACTTAACATATAGAACTGCACATGGAACAACAGACTGGTTTCCAATAGGAAAAAGAGTACGTCAAGGCTGTATATTGTCACCCTGTTTATTTAACTTATATGCAGAATATATCATGAGAAATGCTGGACTGGAAGAAACACAAGCTGGAATCAAGATTGCCGGGAGAAATATCAAAAACCTCAGATATGCAGATGACACCACCCTTATGGCAGAAAGTGAAGAGGAACTAAAAAACCTCTTGATGAAAGTGAAAGTGGGGAGTGAAAAAGTTGGCTTAAAGTTCAACATTCAGAAAATGAAGATCATGACATCCGGTCCCATCACTTCATGTGAAATAGATGGGGAAACAGTAGAAACAGTGTCAGACTTTTTTTTGGGGGGGGGGGCTCCAAAATCACTGCAGCATGCTGACTGCAGCCATGAAATTAAAAGACACTTACTCCTTGGAAGAAAAGTTATGACTAACCTAGATAGTATATTCAAAAGCAGAGACATTACTTTGCAGACTAAGGTCCATCTAGTCAAGGCTATGGTTTTTCCTGTGGTCATGTATGGATGTGAGAGTTGGACTGTGAAGAAGGCTGAGCGCCAACGAATTGATGCCTTTGAACTGTGCTGTTGGAGAAGACTCTTGAGAGTCCCTTGGACTGCAAGGCGATCCAACCAGTCCATTCTGAAGGAGATAAGCCCCGGGTGTTCTTTGGAAGGAATGATGCTAAAGCTGAAACTCCAGTACTTTGCCACCTCATGTGAAGAGTTGACTCATTGGAAAAGACTCTGATGCTGGGAGGGATTAGGGGCAGGAGGAGAAGGGAACGACAGACGATGAGATGGCTGGATAGCATCACTGACTCGAAGGACGTGAATCTGAGTGAACTCTGGGAGATGGTGATGAACAGGGAGGCCTGGCGTGCTGCGATTCATGGGGTCGCAAAGAGTCGGATTCGACTGAGTGACTGAACTGAACATTATGAGTATGTGTAGATAAATACACATACTGTATATGTACATACATATGAGACTAGATAAATCTTCAGAACATATGGCATTTTTCATCGACATATTCACATAAAAACAATCATGCTACAGTGTTTCAGAGAGTATGGAACTTGAGTTTAGAGACAGGTTTCTTTCTATATCAGTAATTTAAGTCAGTAATTGTTTACTTTGCCATTCAACTTTTCTGTGCCTCACTATTTTCATCTATGAAAAGATAATTATGATATCTTCTGATGAGGTATATTCACAGAATTACATATGATAGTGTTTTAAGAGTTCCTGGCACTCAATATGTGATAAATCAAATGCAGCTCCTGACTAAATTTATCATTAATCATCATCAAAATCAATTATTTATTAAATAATCAACATGAGGTAGAAATTAGAAATGATACTGGGGAATGATATAACGTGTTCACACAGAAAGCTTCACCTTGTAACTAACAGCTGACAGGTGATCTAAACCCCAAAATTCCTACAGGTGACCCCTTTAGGAATGTTGGATTTACACTGCTATTTATATGCTAGAAATTTTAAACTGCTACCAGTTGTGATGTGGCAGCTTCAAGTCTTCCATTACTACAAATTTTATCTTCACAAATATTTTCTAGGTCTTTTGTCTTTCTCCGTTTTGTCTATAGAGCACTCCTAATATTTAAACAAAGTTTGCACACCAAACCTGAGTTTACAAGTGTATGAAGGTGCATTTCTCATTTTTTGGATGAGAATATTTTTTATATTATGGGTATTTAAAAATATTTCTTTGCTTGCGGTCCAAGCAACCATTTCTAACTACTATTTTGTTTTTGTAGTTCCATTGCATTGACATACTGCAAACTACTCTAAAATGTAATTAACTATACCTANGTGTATGAAGGTGCATTTCTCATTTTTTGGATGAGAATATTTTTTATATTATGGGTATTTAAAAATATTTCTTTGCTTGCGGTCCAAGCAACCATTTCTAACTACTATTTTGTTTTTGTAGTTCCATTGCATTGACATACTGCAAACTACTCTAAAATGTAATTAACTATACCTAGAAGGCAATGGCACCCCACTCCAGTACTCTTGCCTGGAAAATCCCATGGACAGAGGAGCCTGGTATGCTGCAGTCCATGGGGTTGCTAAGAGTTGGGCACGACTGAGCGACTTCACTTTCGCTTTTCACCTTCATGCACTGGAGAAGGAAATGACAACCCAATCCAGTGTTCTTGCCTGGAGAATCCCAGGGAGGGGGGAGCCTTGTGGGCTGCCATCAATGAGGTTGCATAGAGTCGGACACGACTGAAGTGACTTAGCAGCAGCAGCAGCATCTTGGAAGGTGCTTGTTTTCCGCTATTATAATAACCTATCTGTAATAAACCATGCCTTGCAGTTACGAAAAGACATATCAGCTCCAGTGTTTCACTGGCTTTCTCTGACAGAAAAAAACAATGTAAGAATTAGTAAGACAGAGCAAACATCAACAAAAAAATCACAAAATATTATTAGTAAAGGTTTTTCTCCCCTGGGCAGAACATAGATATGATAAGGATAACCATAATGTCATAAATTCTCATCTTACCTGATTTACCAATCCATTTAGAAGTTAGTGTATAATATTTTAAATATTTTATTCTTTCTTGCAATTATTTAAATGTATTAGAAATAGTGGCTTACTTTCATATATATATGTAAATACAGAACTTCTTTAGTATTCTTTTTAATATTTATGTCACATATCCACTTAAATCAAAACACATGCAACTGCTTTGTACTTTAGAGTATTTTTCCATTATCAATTGCAATGCATTTATGATGGTTTTCACTAAATATTAGCCAATATTATATTATTTCTGAAAAGTGATATATTCTGATGGACATGTATGGTGAAAAATATTCTAAACTAGAAATGAATATTATTTTTTGTACCTCTTTCCTCAAAAACCGCAGAGAAAATAGTTTGCAGCTTCAACAGTTATATTATTTATAAAACATACAGCTTTGATTTTGTATATTTTATGTTAATTTCAAAAGGTACATATGAAGTTATTTGCCTTTAAAAATAATAGTGAAAAGTTAGTTTATATGGCTTTTTAAAAGAATGAGTTAATGTGGTTTTGCTTATTCTTTCTCAGTTGGTAAGATATTTCCAAACAGGACTCTGTATAGTACTTAAAAACTGATTGGTTCCAATTAACAGTGTTCAGTGAAGGTTTCCATCCTCGATCTATTTTCCAACAGCTTGTGAATATTTAGATTTTGTTCTGGTAAATTGCTTATAGCAGTTCTCACTTAAAACAAAACAAGGAGGTGAGTTTTTAAAGGTTTGTGAAAAAAGCTAGATTTTTGGCCAGACACTATTCACTTGTGGTGAATTCATCAGTGACCTACTGGGTGTTGTTTTCAAAATTGTTATGTACTTTATAAATCTAAATGACAAAACACAGATCTTTGAGAAAATAAAGATGACGAGAAAAACATACAATTTGTAGCAATATAAAATTGTTCAAAAATATGATTATTATACAATTTGGCTATTCTAAGAGTCTCGGCTTCATCATAGGAGTATTTCATTCAATTCTGCATAATGCTATCCCACTTCCCTAAGGGTTTCCCTGATGACTCTGATGGTAAAGGATGTGCCTGCAGTGCAGGAGACCTAGGTTCCATTCCTGGGTCAGAACAATCCCCTAGAGAAGGAAATGGCCATCCACTTCAGTATTCCTGCCTGGAGAATTCTGTGGACAGAGGAGCCTGCCAGGCTACAGTCCATGAGGTCGCTAAGTGCCGGATAAGACTGAGCTACTAACACATTATTCTCCCTAAAAACAGTCTGTGAAAATGAATATAAGGGGCTCATATTTTCTCTAGTGAGATTTTCTTCACTGATTATTATAAAATTTTGGGGAGATGTATTATTTAAAGTTAGTCTAAGTCTACATTTCCAAATTTACTTTCTGTTTGGAAAAAATCTCAAGTATCAATTAAAAATTATTGATTCCTTCAAATTCAAAGTAAAAGCCCACAATGATGTTTTGGATTTCTCTAGTGGATTATGCTTTAGGAATTAATATTTCACTTGTGTGTATATATGTGTGTACATATATATACATGTATATTATATATATATATATATAATTCTGAAATAAATAGCTATACAAAATATTTGCCTTCAAATTATTCTATATATGAGATATAGTATATACTGCTATATTTAAAATGGATAACCAACAAACCAACAAGGACTTAGTGTACAGCACATGGAAATCTGCTCAATGTTATATAGTAATCTGGATGGGAAGGGAGTTTGGGATAGAACGAATACATGTATATGAATGGCTGATTTCCTTCACTGTTCACCTAAAACTATCACAACATTAATTTTGCTATACCACAACAAAAATAAAAGTTAAAAAACAGAGCATAATATAATGTATAAATGGTTGCAAACATTTATATTTTTATTTATTTATAAATCATAGAAATCTACATTTCTATTTCATCTATATTTCACTTAGAATGCTTTATTATTATGCTTATGTTAAATATTTGTGATATTTATCTTTATTTTGTATATGTACAATTTTATTCTATTGTTTATACAGTAAAATATAAAGTCTGTTTAGTTGACCTGTGAAGTGGGGAGAGGGGGGTAGATATTCTTTCTTTTTTGTAAGTGAAGAAACTGGATAAAAGTAAAGTAATTTGCCCAAGTTTAATGACTGGTATCTGGTTGATCTGGGGCTCAGTTATTCCTTTTAGTTGTCCAATATAGTTTCTCCCATTCCAATATCTTACATTCACTTATGAAACAATACTGTGGATACCAAAGCACTATTATCTTCATCTAGACCATTCTTATATTTTTGTTTTAAGTACCTTTCTTGTCATTTTCATCATGTAGTGAATGTTTATTCACAAGATCCTAAGTGCTTTAATTCTATTAAATGATTTTACCCTTCAGCAATGGTATCAGAGCATAACTATGCTACTTACATTTCTAGAGAATTTTCATTTCTCATGTTAATCCTGGTAGGTAGACTTTTACCATTTTCCCCATTTTAGATATAAGTAAACTAAACTAAGGTCTAAAAGCTGAAACAGACTTTGACACCAGGCTATCATACTAGATGATAACACCACCTACAAGCTGTGTGATCTTGCATGAGTTCTTTCCTTTCTTTGGGCTTGCATTTTTCTGATCTCCACGATGAATAAGATAATAGTTCTTATGTTTAAAAATAGCTATGTTAATAAAATGTTTAATGTGGTTAGGAGAGTACCTGGTATAGGATTAGTTCTTTAAAAAGACAGCTCTTATTTCATTGAGTTTTAAATGTGTCTCAGATTTAATTCATCAATTAATTTAAACAGTAAAATTAGACATAAATTTAATTTTTTAATTAAAGATATATCAACATTAGAACCCTAACCAATCACCTATGCTCATGGCCACAGAAATGAAGTCATATCGGCATTGAATTATGTCTAATATGATATTATGATGAGAGCAGTTGTCTATAAATAAAACTGACATGGGATAAGCACAACAGAGTTACAACTAAAAGCCCAAATGAGGCAATACTATGCTGTAATCCTCTACTGATGGCTTCCTTGGTGGCTTAGTGGTAAAAAGTCTGCCTGTAATGTGGGAGACCTGGGGGTTTGATCCTTGAGTCAGGAAGATCCTCTGGAGAATGAAACAGTTACCTACTCCAAGAATTTGCCTAGAGAATTCCTTGGACAGAGGAAGCTGTCCATGCAGTCGCAGAAGTTCAGAGATGACTGAGTGACTAATACACACACAATCATTAACTATTAAATCTAACTCCTATGTGTGTACATGCTAAGTTGGGTCAGTAGTATCAAGCTCTTTTGGACCCTGTGGACTGTAGCCTGCCAGACTCCTCAGTGCATGGGATTCTCCAGGCAAGAATGCTGGAGTCAGTTGCCATTCCCTCCTCCAGGGGATCTTCCCAACCCAGGGATCGAACTCACATCTCTTACATCTTCTGCATTGGCAGGTGAACTTTTTACCACTAGAGCCACCTGAGAAGTCCCCTAACCACTATAAATAAAGGAATGTTTTAAGTTAATAATATTCTATTAGTAAATAACAATTTATTTGTTGGAGTTTAGAAAGAATTGTTTTTTAAAAAAGAAGAAAATAAATACCACAAGGCTATCATTGTTCTAGTTATCTACCATTGCAAGACAAAGAAAGCCAAAATTTGGAGACATGGCACCTGGTTTCCCCTAGTGAAAACATACAAGCATTCTCAGGAAAGGGAGTAAAAACTGTTAGTTTCAAAGTTTGGGATAGGTAACTGGCATGTAGTCAATTATTCCATATTCAATGATAAAAAATAGTCCCATGTCTACCCAGATTCAAGAGGAAATAGTTGCCACCTTTTACTGGGAGAAATGTTAAAGAATCTTGGACCATCATTAATCTTCCACAACCATCCTAAGATAAATAGTTCACATACTTTCAACTATTTTATCCATTTATATCTGTATCATAAAATCATATTATTTATCATTGAAAGAAATCACTTAATAACAGACAGTATTTAAAGCTTTTTCTAAAAAATTTTAATGCTTTTATAGTATTTCATTAATGGATAGCTATAAAATCTGTAATTACTGCTGCACATTTCAGTTTGTTTATCATTTCTCAGTATTAAAATCAATACCTTGATGAGCTTAATTGCCGAGGAATTCCAAAGTAATTTCCATAAGAAATACTCTTAGAATAAAGATTACTGAATTTTAATAGATAATGAGGTATATTTAAATGTGAAATTAAAACATGAATCCCATAAGACATCTTTCCCCTATATAAATCAAAGGATTTCTATAACTCATCTCACTTCCACCACAAAAGAAAATTTGTAGAACATCTTCATAGAGAACTTTATAGAAATAATATATTTAAGATGTTCACATTCAAGCAGTGCTAAGGCTCAAATTCTTTCAGTATTTTATGTTTTGCTATGATTTATGCAATGGCTGCAATAATGGAATCATTGAGGAAATCTTAGATATTTTAGATAGACTATGCCCACACTTTAGGTACTAAAATTATGAACAATAACATAGAATCAATACATTCTTAATTACATCTGAACATAAAAATGAATATTGCAAGAACCAGGATAAAAAAGTAAGAGGAGGTGGAGAATTCCATTCTAAGATAATTCTAGCTCCTCATTGGAAGTGCATCACCCACAATCCAAAATGTCAGTAATATTAATTTTATTTATAACTGAAAATAATATGCAGTTTATTTTGGATCAATAGGCTATTCTTAAACTATGTGGTCCTGTTGTGCTGTTATTTATGCAATCTTCAACAACTTCCAGGACTCAATCATACTTCTCAAAGCTATTCTTCACAGAATACCAAGGGTATTTTGAGAAATTCTGGGAAATCAGACTCAGTAGCTTTCTCACTTGTTAAAGATAATAGCTACTTTCTTTGAAGTGTGGAAAGACTATGGCAGTGGAAGATATACTGAGTTATAATAGATCTTTGGGGCACTTGATTTTCTATTCAGAGAGGCAAGGCTTTATATTGTTCTAAATCCTGATGATTAGGTTGGGTAGAGGAGCAAAACTAAGATGATACAAATCTGATATGTTTCTCTTAGGATTTATAGTTTTTACTGGTGAGAAATCAGCTTAACCACCAAGATAAGTATGTCATGTTTTACACTGAATATGGTTTTCCCCATGTAAAACATAATATAAATTATTTAATACAAGTATTAATGCATTTCTCAAAAAGTTTTATTTCTTTGCATATAATATTATTCCTTTTATATTCTCTATAGGCTCTTAACAGTCTGAATAATCAAAAAATGTGCAAAAGTGGGTACCAAACTTCATTAAATAGAAATTTTCAGGTATGTTTTGTAGATGGCCTTTCAGATCCTATACCATTACTCTGAAAGTCAATGTAAATTTATAATTTTAAAGTTTTTATCTTTTTTTCTCTACAAGCTTTTAGTACTTTAGTATATTTGCTTAATTTCCTAATTAGCATTGTACAAAAGAAAGAGTATCCAGAGATACTTTTCACTGTTCACTTGATACAGATTAAGTGTAGATTACATTGTATAAGTAACTCCATTTTTTTTTTTTAATAACTCTGCTGGCTCAGATGGTATAGAATCTACCTGCTATGCAAGAGACCTGAGCTCAATCTCTGGATCTGAGAGGTCCCTTGGAGAAGAGAATTGGGAGCCATCTCCAGTATTTGTGACTGGAGAATTCCATGGACAGAGGAGCCAGGCGGGCTACAGTCCAAGGGGGTGGAAAAGAGTTGGGCGTGACTAAATCTTTTATTTTCACATAATACTAAAGGCAATTGAGGCCTGCAGGCAGAACAATTAATGGATAACTCTGCCAAGATTTTCATTTGATAGGTTAATATATATCACTTAGAATCAAACCAGTTGTCTGGTTATTCAAACACTGAAAGAAATAAAGCAACATGCAAAGTCATATTGTATACATTTAAAATAATATTTAATTTCATATTTACATTATGCCTCTTGTAAAATGCTCCACTGGAACACACAACAAAAACGTAGCATAGAGAAACAAATAATAAATCATAATAGAAGTTAAAATGTACTGAGACTTCTAATCTGACACTTAAAAAGCCATTCTAATTATTCATTTACATGAAATTGATAGAAGGAAAATAACAGAGAAAAGAGTCTTCCTCTTTAATGATAAAGCAAATATTTTTAAAAATGTCCTTATGTGGTAAACAGTACAGATCCTTCCTATTTTGTTCATTTAAGTATTTTAGGTTGAAATAGATGTTGGATCTCTAATACTACAGAGTTAGAAACTAGAATTTAAATAGAATTTTATTAGACTAAGTCCATGTAGATTTTCAAGGTTACTTGAGAATTAAACTTTTCAATATTTAACAATTTATCCATATAAAAAACACCCATATAGGGTTGTCATTACCATGTTTCTAAATTCCATATATATGTGTTAATATACTATACTGGTGTTTTTCTGACTTACTTCACTCTATATTATAGGTGTCAGTTTTACCTACTTCATTAGAACTGATTCAAATGCATTCTTTGTAATAGCTGAGTAATATTGCATTGTGTATATGTACCACAGCTTTTTTATCCAATGATCTAAGGATAAAACAACAACAACAACAACAACAACAACCAGAACTTTAAACAGTTTTGATTTCCATATACTGAGCTTTCCTTCCCTGAAGAAGTGGATACTGCTATGTGCTTATATTTATACATGTATGGTTAAAAGTGATTTTTATTTTGTAAGCAAAGGTTTTACAATCAGAAGTTATAATAATGAGTTACTATAATGGGGAAGGGTTAATTGGTCAGTTTTCATTCCAATCCCAAAGAAAGGCAATACCAAAGAATGCTCAAAGAACTGCACAATTACACTCATCTCACATACTAGTAAAGTAATGCTCAAAATTCTCCAAGCCAGGCTTCAGCAATACATGAACTGTGAACTTCCAGATGTTCAAGCTGGTTTTAGAATAGGCAGAAAAACCAGAGATCAAATTGCCAATATCCGCTGGATCATGAAAAGGCAAGANGCTGTGATTTATGTCAGAGAGTGTTTTGCCTATGTTCTCCTCTTGGAGTTTTATAGTTTCTGGTCTTATATTTAGATCTTTGATCCATTTTGAGTTCATTTTTGTGTATGGTATTAGAAAGTGTTCTAGTTTCATTCTTTTACAAGTGATTGACGAGTATTCCCAGCATCACTTGTTAAAGAGATTGTCTTTAATCTATTGTATATTCTTGTCTCCTTTGTCAAAGATAAAGTGTCCATAGGTGTGTGGATTTGTCTCTGGGTTNGAGTTCATTTTTGTGTATGGTATTAGAAAGTGTTCTAGTTTCATTCTTTTACAAGTGATTGACGAGTATTCCCAGCATCACTTGTTAAAGAGATTGTCTTTAATCTATTGTATATTCTTGTCTCCTTTGTCAAAGATAAAGTGTCCATAGGTGTGTGGATTTGTCTCTGGGTTTTCTATTTTGTTCCACTGCTCTATATTTCTGTCTTTGTGCCAGTACCATACTGTCTTGATGACTGTGGCTTTGTAGTAGAGCCTGAAGTCAGGCAGGTAGATTCCTTCAGGTCCATTCTTCTTTCTCAAGAAGTTTTGGCCACAGCAACCAGAGCAGAAAAAGAAATAAACGGAATCCAAATTGGAAAAGAAGAAGTAAAACTCTCATTGTCTGCAATGACATGATCCTCTACATAGAAAACCCTAAAGACACCACCAGAAAATTACTAGAGCTAATCAATGAATATAGTAAAGTTGCAGGATATAAAATCAACACACAGAAATCCCTTGCATTCCTATACACTAATAATGAGAAAATAGAAAGAGAAATTAAAGAAACAATTCCATGCACCATTTCAATGAAAAGAATAAAATACTTAGGAATATATCTACCTAAAGAAACTAAAGACCTATATATAGAAAAGTATAAAACACTGATGAAAGAAATCAGAGGACACTAATAGATGAAGAAATATACTGTGTTCATGGGTCAGAAGAATCAATATAGTGAAAATGAGTATACTACCCAAAGCAATTGATAGATTCAATGGAATCCCTATCAAGCTGCCAACGGTTTTCTTCACAGAGCTATAACAAATAATTTCACAATTTGTATGGAAATACAAAAAATCTCAAATAGCCAAAGCAGTCTGTGACTTCTTTACAAACTTGTCAAGATATGCAATCTGCTTCTACACTTTTTCCCACTGTATTTACATTATTTTTATTCATCCTCTTATTCTTAATTTTCTTATTATCTAGCTTAGATTGCTAATTCATGAAGATTCTTTGCTGGTCTATTTTTTTTTTTTAATCTTTAAAAAAAATTCCCAGTATTAAATGAACATAATTCTGGATAATCTCTGCACTGGCACATAAGCAAACTAGTACTTCTAGAAAAAGACAAATTGTTTCACCATTAATGTGTGAAAAAAAAAATAATAGGCCATCAGAAAGACTAAGTGGTATTACCATCTCTTTAATCATTCTCTCTACAAAGACTAAATCAAATCTTTATTTTTTTTTTCAGTCTTAAACTTCTAAGTATTTGTATTATTCTCTGAAGATTACTTTTGCTTTCTAATTTACAGAGACAATAGAGGTTATGAGATGCACACTCCTTTTTTATGCAAATACTCAACAAAAATAATACCTGTATCTAACAAGATTTGCCCAAGTTGTTATCTCAAAGAGCAGAATGCAGGCAGCATTAGCAGCTTTTGCACGAGCTGGTGGGAAGATGCTACCAAATGTTAAGAGCTTTGGTATAATGAATCCTCCAAGTAACTCACGCCTGAAAGCAGAGTACTTCCCTGAATGACAAAAAGAGAAACTGAGTATGTGATTTATTTTAAGTACCAGGGTAATAAATTACAGTTCTGGAGTTGTGGATAAGGACAAAACAAAACAAAACATACTTGAAGGGACAGCAAGTGACCAAATAGGGCTCTGGTGGTCACAGATGTAAAGAACCTCAGAAACATCTATCAAACACTTTCTCAAAGGACAGAAATTCACCCTGTGTGCAACATTAAAATTTAGCCAGGCAAAAAGTTTGGGAAAAAATAAAAAGGAAATTAACTAAAATCCAGAATGAATAGAAAGAAAAGCAGAAAGTAGAAAGCACAGTGAGTGTAAAATACAACATATAAATTAGAGAACATTTTCTTGAAAGACAGTATCTATATAGATTTAGGAAGATCTAGAAATAAGAAGGCATACATGAAACAACAAAACTATTCAAATTGAGATAAAGCTAACAGATATTGAAGAAGCCATACAGGTCATATTTTGAGTGCTTTATGATGATAATAGATGAAAAAATGTCTAACTAAAAATTTGGAAAATACTCTGGCTTTACTACCCTCTTCACAGAGAAATAAGATTATACAAATACTAAAACTAAAAGGTTCAGTTTAGTTCAGTTAAGTCACTCAGTAGTGTCTGACTCTTTGCCACCACTTAGACCACAGCACGCCAGGCCTCCCTGTACATCACCAGCTCCTGAAGCTTACCCAAACTCATGTCCATTGAGTCAGTGATGTCATCCAACCAAATCATCCTCTGTCTTCCTTTTCTCCTGCCTTCAGTCTTTCCCAGCATCAGGGTCTTTTCAAATGAGTTAGCTCTTCACATCAGGTGGCCAAAGTATTGGAGTTTCAGCTTCAACATCAGTTCTTCCAATGAATACTGAGGGCTAATCTCCTTTAGGTTGGACTTGTTGGATCTCCTTGCAGTCCAAGGGACTCTCAAGAGTCTTTTCCAACACCACAGTTCAAAAGTATCAATTCTTTAGCACTCAGCTCTCTTTATAGTCCAACTCTCACATCCATACATGGCCACTGGAAAAACCATAGCCTTGACTAGACGAACCTTTACTGGCAAAGTAATGTCTCTGTTTTTTAATATGCTGTCTATGTTGGTTATAACTTTCCTTCCAAGGAGTCTTCCTTTCTTTCCGAGCATCTTTTAATTTCATGGCTGCAATCACCATCTGCAGTGATTTTGGAGCCCCTCAAAATAAAGTCTGACACTGTTTCCACTGTTTCCCCATCTATTTCCCATGAAGTGATGGGACCACATGCCATGGTCTTAGTTTTCTGAATGTTGAGTTAAAGCCAATTTTTTCATTCTCCTCTTTCAATTTCATCAAGACGCTCTTTAGTTCTTCTTCACTTCATTGCCATAAGGGTGGTGTCATCTGTATATCTGAGGCTATTGATATTTCTCCCAACAATCTTGATTCCAGCTTGAGCTTCCTTCAGCCCAGCGTTTCCCATGATGGACAAGTTAAATAAGCAGGGTGACAATATACAGCCTTGATGGACTCCTTTTCCTATTTGGAACCAGTCTGTTGTTCCATGTCCAGTTCTAACTGTTGCTTCCTGACCTGCATATAGGTTTCTCAAGAGGCAGGTCAGGTGGTCTAGTATTCCCATTTCTTTCAGAATTTCCCAGTTTATTGTGATCCACACAGTCAAAGGCTTTGGCATAGTCAATGAAGCAGAAATAGATGTTTTTCTAGAATTCTCTCAATTTTTCAATGATCCAGCAGATGTTGGCAATTTGATCTTTGGTTTCTCTGCCTTTTCTAAAACCAGTTTGAACATCTGGAAGTTCACAGTTCACATATTGCTGAAGTCTGTTTTGGAGAATTTTGAGCATTACTTTACTAGTGGGTGAGATGAGCGCAATTGTGCGGTAGTTTGAGCATTCTTTGGCATTGAAACAAAATAAAGCTGAACCAAATTTAAAGTCATGAAAATGGGGGATGCACATCATATGAAACCATTATTTAATATATTCAAATGAAATAAATTAGTAAACCAATTTGGGTCTTAAGATAATTTAAACCATTATAAAGGGAATGCCCTGAGAATGAGATATCTTGATCAGAGACTGAAAATTTGATAACTGACCACAATCAAGAAAGGTTAAAAATTAAGACTGATTTTAGAAATGAAGGTTAAATTAGGGGAAAATGAAACCAAAATATATACCACAAAACGCATAGTAAATAAATTAGAGGGTAGCAAAGGAAACTTACAGTGTTAAAAATTTAAAGAACACATGATTTGAAAAAAGGTGATAAATAAAGAGCATAAAGAAGGTGCAACATGAATATTTGGGATCCCTGTAAAGTAAAGTCAGTTCAGGAATTCAGGGCAGGTATTTAGCTAAGAGAAGAAAACTTTTCTGAAATACTTCATAAAAGAAAATGTATATCTATATATTTAAAAGTACACCATGAAACTCTATTCATTAAACATATTATAAATTATTTTATTGTAAAAAGATTTCTAATTTATTTGCTAGCAGGTCTGGTCTCTTCATACATGGACTGGAGTTCACATTTATCAGAATGAATTTATTTTGAAGTATAAATTTTCTCAAAATGTCTACCTTTCTGAGTGATTTTTCTCAGTATTTAAGTAGTTGTCATCTCTATGAAAACCATAACAACTTTTAGTTATGTCTAAATATATAGGAAGTAAATTATTCATGAGAATGAGATTACCTTAAAGCTTTCTCCAAAACAAGTCAAAGACAACTAAACCCTGTGCTCATGTGTTTGTGTAATCTGTTGTCTTATTCTTTCAAGCTCTTGTTCAGGCAGTTGCATTTTTTTTTAAAAGGAATTTGATCATTTTACATGTATGGAGGAAAACTATCCCAACATTTGGTTTTTAACTAGTTCATTCAATTTGCTGAGCCTGCTCTTCTCTTTTCGTTTCCTAACTATGACAGTGAATCTAAAACAGATGCAGAATGAACATGACCTACTTGAAAATTCAATGGCTAGGGCTTTAGTTTTGAGGAGCATTATCAACACTAAGGAAACATCAATTCAAGTGGATTCCAATATGCAACTGAACTCATTAGTATGGATTGATGTCAAGCTTTTACCTATTTATCTTATTTATTGAATGGCCCATTATTTTCTAAATGGTAACAGGGAGAGGGTGGAGAAAGAAGATGCAGACTCCAGTACAAAGGTCCTGAGAGCTTCCTGCTGAATTCAGAACTATTGTTAATATTTATTAGCATTTTTTTCTCTTATATGTAGATAACAACTCTAAGTGGATACCTAAAATTTAAGTACTAAAATAGAATTAGATATTGAAACTCAGTTCCAATATTCCCTTTAGGGAATTTCCCATGATGTATTATTCCATACGTGGGGATATTTTATTTATGTGCATATTAATTATAACTTTTAAAATGATCATGGAAGATATATCTTCTGACCTATGCTATGCTTAGTTGCTCAGTCATGTTTGACTCTTTGAGACCCCATAGACTGTAGCCCACCAGGTTCCTTTGTCCATGGGGATTCTCCAGGCAAGAATACTGGAGTAGGTTGCCATGCTGTTCTCCAGGAGATCTTCCCAGTTCAGGGATCAAACCTAGATCTCCTGCATTGCTGGTGGATTCTTAGCTTCTGACCTCTAGAATATATCAAATATATATTCTCATGTTCTTGTGCTAGATGCACATTAAATATGAGCAATTCAAATTAAAATTTCCATGAATGTATCATTTCACAAAATGAGCTTTACAAATTCCATGTTTTATGCAGTCCTAAGAAGAAAAACAAAATGCTTACCAAGCTAAATGATGCTGAAACAGTTTACCAGCTGAATGACGGCAGCCAGCAATTAACAGGCAAACTCTGCAGAACTCAGCAAGATATTTAAAGGAAAGGTACACTACAAATATTATTTAAAAAGAAAAATGTCTCTGATTCTTTTCTGATTTCAGAATAGGAAAATAAAAGTAAGGAAAGAAATTTTTTAAAGTCAAATCAACAGAACACATCTTAAATTTTATAAAAAATAACAGTAAAATAGTGTTATGAACACTTAAATTTTCATTTTTAGAATTTAGAATAGTATAATTAGGATTTGGATATAATTCTAGTTCTAGCATATCTATATACAATTTAATTGATGCTTCTAAACCTTGGTTTTATCATATATAAGTGGACTCCTACGAGCATGAAATGAGGTAGTCAATATACAGTAACAGGCAAATCAAATGGGATGTAGTAACTTCACATAATAGGTATTCAGTAAATATTTAGTTGTTATTCTCTGTGTTCCTCTATTATAATCCATTTCTTCAAAGTATTAAAATAAAAATTATGGCTCTACCCACCACTTCAATAATGGTTGTATTCATAGTCAACTGTGTCCTGTTTTTTTTTTTTTTTTTTTAAAGTTTAGAACTTGGAGAAGGAAATGGCAACCCACTCCAGTACTATTGCCTGGAAACTCCCATGGACAGAGGAGCCTGGTAGGCTACAGTCCATGGGTTCGCAAAGAGTTGGACACGACTGAGCGACTTCACTTAACATAAACAACTTACCACTATTTTTAGATTAATTGGCTAATAAAATCATGCCCATTGAAACCATAAGTTACCAAAGAAATACAGATACATATAAATTAATGATAACTTTGAATTTGTATTAACTATGGTAATAAAAGTTTGTATAACAGGTAACCCCAAAATAACAGTTTTAAATTTCTTTTTTTTTCACTTTTCTAATTGGGAGAGATGTCACTCGGGTTCATAGTATTATTTCTGTAGTTAGAGCACATACATTCCTGGGAGGGGACATGTGACTGCATAAGTGTAAGGTGAATGTTAACAATATTTCAGCTCTGTGTTTTAGTTTGCAGACTTTGGTAGGTAAATGACCAGTCACAGAGCACTCATTCAACTAACCCTACAACCTACTTATCTGTTAAAATCAGTACCAAGTGAGAGCAAGTTATTTATTAAATATACTTCACTTGAAGATATGTAATTAATTCATAATGTTTTAAATTAAAATTTGATATGTTTAACATAACTCTTTATTTTTACAGGTAGAAAAAGAGAAGTGTAGGGGAGAGAGGAGAACAGAAAAGGAAGAGATGATGGTAGTAGGGAAAACAGGCATTTAATCCTCAGTGTCACCATTTTGGCCACATAGGTCTTCCTACAATATAAGTACTATTATGTTTTTTGTTTTCTTTTGTGCTTACATTCTACTGATTTAATATAAAATTTTGCTTAAGAAATCTTTAATTTTAAAGCTATTTCTTTTGTCTGCATATTTCTCAATATAGTTACATAGATATATCAAATTTAAATATTTTCCACAGCATATCCCATACAGACATGAAATTATGGGTATTTTATCTCTCTCAATAAACATAAATAGCTTAAGTATTAAATAATAAGATCACATAAAGACTCTCATGAGAATTTACAGCTATAAATTCTTTGAATTTTCATAATTTTAAAATATATGAGATAATTGACATGGGCCTCTGGATTTATATGCTGAGAAATCAACTTTTAATTATTTTTTAAATATAGTATATTTTCAGTGTTTTTGTGAGTGAATATAGAGAAACTGAGGCTATTGTGTATATATTTTAGTCTCAGAGTACAGTGACCCAATGGGATTATTCAGATTACAAAAAGTCCACTCTCATATATAAGCAAGAGCCTCTTCAGACTGAATCACAGCTGCTGTGAAACTCTCTAACATACAGAAAATGTCTGTCAATTACTACAGAAAAAAAAAATACAAGACCTTTGATTTATGGAGACATTAACAATAAAATACCAGTCATTAAATTATGTTTACTTCCCCTCTATATCCTCTTATCCAGTCCCCCTACCCCTTTACACATCCTTGCTCACAGTGCCCCACTCCCAATTAAAAGTAACCATAATCTGTAGCAGGCAGAAGCTTTTTTTCTTAAGTATCCATTTACTGAGAATTGATAAAACATTATTGAGATATGTTGCTGGAAGGGGAGCATATCTGAAAACTGTAGGACACTTTAGTATTGTCATAAATTTGCCAGAAATCTGATCAGATTTTGTTATTTCTTTTCAATGACAAGTTCTAAATATATATGATTTGTATTTTATCCCCTATCACTATTTGGAATTTGACATGTGATATTTCACACATCACAGGATTTTTCACTGAAATAAAAATGTTAAATGGGAAAATGATAAATATTTACTTCAAAGCCAATCAGGATTCTGGATTATGGCTTTAGTAACAAAAATATGTGCTTTTCATGAAACAGAGAGATTTGTTAAGGTTTCGAATGTCTTTTGCCAAATAATGACCTTGACATGTTTGAACAATGAAGATATTTTGATCCACACAAAATAACTGCTTCTTCTAAAAGTTAATATATACTGTTTAAAACAATTATAAATCTAATAGATTTTCCAAGGAGGTAATTTCTAATATTGTTGAGTCATTTTGTCAAGAAGGTTTTCTTTATAGCTTGCTGCTGCTGCTGCTGCTAAGTCGCTTTAGTCGTGTCTGACTCTGTGTGACCCCATAGACGGTAGCCCACCAGGCTCCCCCTTCCCTGGGATTCTCCAGGCAAGAACACTGGAGTGGGCTGACATTTCCTTCTCCAATGCATGAAAGTGAGAAGTGAAAATGAAGTCGCTCAGTCGTGTCGGACTCTTAGCGACCCCATGGACTACAGCCTACAAAGCTCCTCTGCCCATGGGATTTTCCAGGCAAGAGTACTGGAGTGGTGTGCCATTGCCTTTTCCAGTTATAGCTTAGTTTTCTGATAAAATGATGTAATAAAATTTAATGCAACTTGATTCTTTATTGTAAGAGATAGACCTCATATTTTATTTAATAATATGTAAATTAATATGCATCTATTATTAAAATGTTGTAGTCTTGAGAGAGCATAAAATATTATTGCCCTGTCCTTTTGGAGATCAATAATGGATCATCATTAAACTTCACATCATATAAATAATATGCCATTTCATGAATTAGTGAAAACATCATAAATATATGCCCATTGGTTATTTATTAAGAACCCAATCAAATATAATGATTACATAAAAATTTTTTGAATTACTATCTCTTCTTCTCCTCTCCATTACCAAATATTTGTTTTAATTTATACCATATTGATGGCTAAGTCACAAGGAAACCATTATTGTAACTACATTTCATGAAAATTCTGATAATTTGAAATTTATATTGACTTTCATTTAAAAGCAAGCTTTATAGGATACACATTTAAATAAGAATCAAAGAAAGAATGGTATGCTTAAGGATTTTCTTTTCTTGTGTGATCAGTTGCTTAGTCGTATCTGATCCGTTGCAATCCCATAGACTGTAACCCACTAAGCTCCTCTGTCCATGAGATTTCCCAGGCAAGAATACTGGAGTGGATTACCATCTCCTTCCTCCAGAAAATCTTCCCGACCCAGGGACTGAACACATGTCTCTTGCACCCCCTGAGTTGGTAGGCAGATTCTTTACCAGGAGCAACTCCTTGGAAGCTGGAAACTTTGTCACACTCCTCTTTATGTTTCCTCTTTTGGAAAACAACTTCTTTTCCTCTTCTTTGTCTAAACAAGTCTAAACAAACTTTAATAATAGGACTAACTCATGGAGCTTTAATCCATTACCTCCTGTATGCAGATTTTCTGCCACTCTAGACCCAGATCAATGGTGAAAGACAGTTTATGAGAGATTGGAAACTAAACAGAATGAGTACATAGCATAGCAGAGGAGACAGGTTATATTTTCTGTTGAAATTCTGGGAACCCACGTGAGTACAGTGTAATTGTGGCCTTATAGAAATAGAAGCAAGATACAAGTAGGCAGAGATTTGTTCAGAGATTGTGGTACCTTACCCTCCTTTAAGTTCTGTGTAGCATGGAAAGGATCCAGAGGTTCTAGGGGAAAAAGTCAAATAGCTGAGATTTGGGAGACAGTCCGGACCTTCAAAGGATGGAGTCGTTGAGTGAAGAGACCTTGAATTAGAATCTGTGGAATGTATAGTCTAGCTGAGGACCATATAGAGGACTTAGCTAGGAATCTGGTATTTGCAGATCCAGGGAGAAGTGGAAGGACAGACTGGAAGATAGTCAGCTCTGACTACATCCAGGTAAGAGATCATACATTAGCTGTGAGTGGTTTTTTTTAGGAAAAGAAATGATCACACTGAAAATCCTCCAGGAAAGAGGAGTTACCTAACAATAGAGAGAGCAGGCAACTGAAAAGGCTGTGCAAATGATCAATCACCCTTTCTATCAAAAGACACCTTCTTTTGTCTTGAGGTGCCGATGTGGTATGCCTAAGATCCTTGGGCTGCCTCTGGATTTGGGGGTTATTGTCCTTTAACAAAAATGATTAAAAAAACCAAGCCACTATATTTTTAAACATTTCTTCTTTCCCATACCGTGTGTGAGTGTGTGTGTGTGTTTGTGTGTATGTTAGTCACTCAGTCATGTCTGACTCTGCAATCCCATGGACTATAACTTCCCAGGCTTCTCTGTCCATGGTGAAAATAAGTATAACCAAATGAATAAAGACATATGTGTCTTTCTAGTGGACACTATGGTTCATCACTGACTTTTCACTGTAGCCTGAAATAAATAATTCATGTTAGTATTTTGGGTCCTTCACTCAACAAAAAATTATATTACTGTTATTTATCTAAATAAAATTTTTATGGGTTTTAAATTTCTCTAAGATCCAATAATATATTAATAAAGATTATAGAATGTATATCTTTATTTATTTACATACTGATGTCAATTCACTCAATATTGATTTAATGCTGCTAGGAAACAAATATACTAAGTAAAAGTGATTTAAAATTTCTGCAAATGTTAAGAACATATACTATTCTTATACAAATTTTCCTTTTTATAATGCAGCAGATGAGATATCTGTCATAATTTAGTGATAGAGAACTTTTCTCCTAAAGAACTGGCATCCATCATCTTTTCCAACAATGACAACTAGATGACTGCATATGTTTTCCTTTTGTGCATTCCTCTCTATCTAACTCTGGGACTTCTGAAACTCATGGATAAAAAGGGCATTAAAATGCATGCTTGGTGCCTTTGTTATTTTCTTCTTTGACTATGATTTTCTATTTTTGTTTTACCATTTCATTTTCCATGACTTTTGCGGTAAGTCATCAGCCTTGAAACTTTTGCATGAAGAGAGAAATAAATATATACACACACATGCACACACACACACACACACACACATACACACAATGGCTGTAAATGGGAGAGTCCACAAATAATTTAGAAGATTCTAAAACATCAAATAATCTCACATGCATTTGACATTTCTATAATGACAATTATTATTTCTCATGATCCTTTTCTCTTTCGATCACAGATTGATATTATCTGAACAATCTAATGGCAAACCAAATTCTGTTCTTACCAGTGTTTTCATAAAAATTAATTTAAATTTTCAAAAATATAACACAATCTATATGTTGACTATAACTTCTAACTTCGCTAAACTTAAATTATAGGACTACTTCAATATAGAATAGAAATGAACAATATAATACATGAACACAAAACAATATTAGAGACAAGTATATAAAATGTCATGATTTTTATCTACTTAAATTTTGTCATTTTTCAATTTAGTCAGAATGTGATTGGCACTATGGAAATCATCTTACTCACAAAGAAATGTTAACTATAGGAGGATGATATGAGGAGGTTTGATTTTATATGTCATTGAATACATAGAAATTTTATACTTCATATAATTAGAGAAGAATATTATTGTTTAATTAGTAAAAATCTGGTTTGCCCATGCCCTGCCATACTTTATACTAAAGGATGAATTTTAAATAAATATTTTTAGAATAAAAGAATATATGTGCATATATACATGTTTCATAATAAATAGAGTATAGGTTTCTTTGCCAACATCTAGTTAGCTATCTCTAGTTAGACAGAATAAGGTAACAAAAAATTCATGGCTCCCAGCAAAAGCTACCAAATCAATGAATTAATGGAGCCCAATTCAATAAGGTTTTCTGCTTTGTTACTTCACTTGCTTTCTAAATTTTTTCATTTTACACCATCATATTTAATAAACATTCAGTTTTTTAATATAAAAAATTGAGTTATATTTATAATACTGTATCAAATAACTCATTTAAGAATACAGTTTTCACTAACTATAGTATTTCAAATTCATTTATTTTCTTTTCTAAAATTTATCCAATTATATTAATAATTTATATAGTTTATTTATCAATATTATAGATAATTAAAGAATAAGCCAATGGGAACTTCTTTTAATTAGAGGTTCCCCCCCAAAAAAGGACAAAATTACACAAACTTTAATCTCTCAAAATTTGGCATACAAAATATCAGCATGCATTCCATGTTTCAATCTCACGATATTCCTAATTTCTAACAAGAAGTGATTAACCAGTTTATAGAAATCATTCCTGGTAAATTAAATGTATGTTACTGGACAATGAAAACAGATCATTGTTTTTAAAATGAAATTATTTTATGAAGGTATTATTTCACTTCATCTTTTTACTGGGTTTTCAGAAGAATTAAACTTTTAGTCTAAATTCTGTTTTCCCTCTAATCAAAAGGTCAGTAGGTAGATTAAGTATATATTTTGGGGAATCTTGATCTTTTTTGAGGAAAAGGGAAAAATTACTGAAGCAAATAATCTACAAATTCAAATTCACTGATACTTACAATTCTGCATTTTTGCATAAATCCTAGAAACATGGATCAGTGCATTTTTAGTGGACATATAAACTTGTAAGATAAATGATATTGATTCTGCAACATTAAGGCCCCTGAATCAATAAAAACTTTTATTATAATATTATATTATATAATATTATCCAGTATGGTATTCATACCAATGTTCTGCACACATCTTTAATTGTTTATTTAGAGACCCAAATATGACTAAATTCTCAGTCAAGGAAGATCTCTTACCTAAGACATGGAAACAAGAAATAAAGATAACAATATGAATTCCTTGATCACTGGGGCTCCTCAGACTTCTCTGACCACTTGGAGCTTACAGAGGTGGCCCATCTAATGTATTAAGAATTTTTATTTTCTTTTCTTGAGGAGATACTAAAGACTAAAAGGCATTCCCACAGAAGCTGTCCCGGCTGATAATTATAGCTAAATCTCAGCATAACCAGGTGGGTAATATGCTAACTTTGATAAGAGAAGAGATTAAAACCCAAAGGGGCTGCAAGAATTAGCTAACATGTAACAACAGGATCCAAGGGAATGCTCCTGATATTGGATTTTGACCTTAGCAACACTATGTTTTATTAACTAACTCATCAACTTCCTGTCAGCAAAGCCCTCTTGGCTGTTCCTCTGACCTTGCTGATTTTTACAGTGGTTAAGTAGCACCACTGGCCTCTACTGCTGTATTTCAAGGGATCTGGAATAGAAACTAAATAAGCAAGAATTCATTTGATGTAGGGGGACTTTTATGGAATAGAATGGCAAGGAACCTACGGATTATGTAAACTAATGGTTAGGGTGGTCCTTATAAAACCTAGAGGAAATGATGGCCACTAGTGAGATTGAAATAGAGGAAAACAATGGAATGGGACAGACTACAGATATCTTCAAGAAAATTAGAGCTACCAAGGGAATATTTCATGCAAAAATGGGCTCAATAAAGGACAGAAATGGTGTGGACCTAACAGAAGCAGAATATATTAAGAAAAGGTGGCAAGAATACACAGAAGAACTGTACAAAAAAAGATGTCCACAACTCAGATAATCATGATGATATGATCACTCACCTAGAGCCAGACATCTTGGAACGTGAAGACAAATGGGCCTTAGGGAGCATTACTAAGAACAAAGCTAGAGTTCAGTTCAGTTCAGTTCAGTCACTCAGTCGTGTCCGACTCTTTGTGACCCCATGAATTGCAGCACGCCAGGCCTCCGTGTCCATCATCAACTCCTGGAGTTCAGTCAAACTCATGTCCATTGAGTTGGTGATGCCATCCAGCCATCTCATCCTCTGTCGTCCCCTTCTCCTCCTGCCCCCAATCCCTCCCAGCATCAGAGTCTTTTCCAGTGAGTCAACTCTTCGCATGAGGTGGTCAAAGTACTGGAGCTTCTTCAGCTTTAGCATCATTCCTTCCAAAAAAATCCCAGGGCTGATCTCCTTCAGAATGGACTGGTTGGACCTTCTTGCAGTCTAAGGGACTCTCAAGAGTCTTCTCCAACATCACAGTTCAAAAGCATCAATTCTTCGGTGCTCAGCTTTCTTCACAGTCCAACTCTCACAACCATACATGACCACTGGAAAAACCGTAGCCTTAACTAGACAGACCTTAGTCGGCAAAGTAATGTCTCTTTTTTTCAATATGCTTTGTAGGTTGGTCATAACTTTGATGGAATTCCAGTAGAGCTATTTCAAATCCGAAAAGATGATGCACTCAATATGCCAGCAAATTTGGAACTCAGCAGTGGCCACACAACTGGAAAAGGTCAGTTTTCTTCCCAATACCAAAGAGAGGCAATGCCAAAGAATGCTCAAACTACCACGCAATTGATTCTCCTCACATGCTGGTAAACTAATGTTCAAAATTCTCCAAGCCAGTCTTGAACAGTACCTGAACCAAACTTCCAGATGAACTTCCAGATGTTCAAGCTGTATTTAGAAAAGGCAGAGGAACCAGAGATCAAATTGCCAACATATGTTGGATCATCAAAAAAGCAAGCGAGTTCCAAAAAAAACATCTATTTCTGCTTTATTGACTATACCAAAGACTTTGACTATGTGGACCACACCAAACTGTGGAAAATTCTTAAAGAGGTGGGAATGCCAAACCACCTGATCTGCCTCTTGAGAAATCTATATGCAGGTCAGAAAGCAATGATTAGAACTGGACATGGAACAACAGACTCGTTCCAAATAGGAAAAGGAGTATGTCAAGGCTTTATATTGTCACTGTGCTTATTTAACTTATATGCAGAGTACATCTTGAGAAACAATGGGCTGAATGAAGCATAGCTGGAATCAAGATTGCTGGGAGAAATATCAATAACCTCAGCATGCAGAGGACACCACCCTTATGGCAGACAGTGAAGAACTAAAGAGCCTCTTGATAAAAGTGAAAGAGGAGAGTAAAAACGTTGGCTTAAAGCTCAACATTCAGAAAACGAAGATCACGGCATCTGGTCCCATTACTTCATGGCGAATAGATGGGGAAACAGTGGCAAGCTTTATTTTGGGGGCCTCCAAAATCACCTCAGATGGTGATTGCAGCCATGAAATTAAGAGATGCTTGCTCCTTGGAAGGAAAGTTATGACCGACCTAGATAGCATATTAAAAAGCAGAGACAATACTTTGCCAGCAAAGGTCTGTCTAGTCAAGGCTATGTTTTTTTCCAGTAGTCATGTATGGATGTGAGAGTTAGACTATAAAGAAAGTTGAGCACCAAAGTATTGATGCTTTTGAACTGTGGTGTTGAGAAAACTATTGAGAGTCCTTTGGACTGCAAGGAGATACAACCAGTCCATCATAAAAGAGATGAGTCCTGAGTGTTCATTGGAAGGACTGATGTTGAAGCTGAAACTCCAATACTTTGGCCGCCTGATGTGAAGAACTGACTCATTTGAAACGACCCTGAGGCTGGGAAAGACTGAAGGAGGAAGGAGAAGGGGATCACAGAAGACGAGATGGTTGGATTGCATCATCGACTCAATGGACAGGAGATTGATTAAACTCAGCGAGTTGGTGATGGACAGAGAGGCCTGGTGTGCTGTGGTTAATGGGGTCGCAAATAGTCGGACACAACTGAGCAACTGAACTGAACTGAACTTAGTGACATTGAAGTGTCTCAGTTACCTCAACAGATTCTAGATAAAGGAATAAAAAGGTTTGTTGTATGTTTGCATAAAATGATTATATAAATTAAGACCAGAGGACAAACAAAAGGGCATGTGCCATGGGAAGGCCCAGTGTTCTGACCTTTGGTCAAAGACTTATTAACTTCAGTGGGTAGAGTGACTTTAGCATAGCTGAGAGGAAGCTCTCGTTCCCAGGTTGGAGCTAGTGGTAGAAGATGTAGCCACAGAGTTTGTCTGTTAATAAAAAGAAAGAATGGATCTTTAGATTATAACAGGCCAGGTGTTGCTCAACCACCTGATGCCAGAGAGTCACAAACTGCTGAAAAACACAGGATTGGAGAATGGATAGAATACAATGTTTCTGGGGAAAAACAAGCAGAGGATGAAGATGTTGTTTAATATTTATAATCAGAAAAATATGAATGGAAGAACAGAAATATGAAGATGGTTTACACAATAAAATCTTCTGATCCCTTTCTCAACTCCCAGACATGAACCAGTTTTCAGATCTATAACTCAGTGACTTAAGTCAGTCTGTACTCTAGTGATTCTTTCAGTTTTCCCCCCAAAAGAGTCTATGGATATTTACTTAGATGACTGCAAACCACATGAACATAAATTTCCTGATATTTGAGGACTACAGGATATAGGGTCATAATTGATATTTATACCTAGAAACTGAAGTGCATAAAGGCTCCTTATTTGAGTGGAGGCATGCGGGGGCAAGATGTTAAATAAAATGTTAACTAAGCTTACATTATTACTTCCTCAGCTCCTAAGTGTTATAATTGGAACTGACACCCTTAGCAGTTTAAATCCTTCATGTAAACAGTAGAGCTGTAAAAGAGGGAAAGACCAAATATAAACCTCTGATATTGTTCACTTTCAGGCAAGATAGTAAAGTCAAGACAACAATGCAATTCATGAAAGAATAGAGGCAGGAAGTGAGTCATGGTAAAAAATGGTGCAATACTTGAAGTTCTAAAGGAGTCAAACTTGGTGGTCTCAATGTAATTCCCCTCATTTCACAATATGTGCTTAGTCACTCATTTCACCAATATGTGTTTAGTCATGTCCAACTCTTTGCTACCCCATGGACTGTAGCCTGCCAGGCTCCTCTCTCCATGGGATTCTCCAGCAAGAATACTGTAATGGGTTGCCATGTCCTCATCCAGGGTATCTTCCCTACCCAGGGATCGAACCCAGGTCACCTGAATAGCAGGCAGATTCTAAACCATCTGAGGCACCAGGGACACCCATTCACCAGTATGTTCTCTGCCAAAATCTGGATGATCTTGGTGGCCATTTCAATTCAAATATTAGCCACAGTTGCAGCTGCCATACTGGCCATATTTATTATTGCTATAGATTAGTCAGTCCTCAGATGCATGGTGCACAGATGTTAACTTAGAAAATACAATTAGTTTTATTCCAGCAGGAAAGAATATCCAAACCACTCTATATCCACCTGGATAGTACAATATTCAGTTACAGTTTTGCCACAGGTCTATGTTAAATCTCTTTTTCTCTGTCCAACGTGCCCTAGACCAGGGGTCTCCAGCCCCAGCTATGGTCTGTGGCCTGTTAGGAACCAGGCAGCATGGCAGGATGTGAGTGGCAGTCCAGCAAGCAAGAGAAACTTCATCTACAGCTCCCTATCACTTACATTGCCGCCTGACCATCTCCCCATCCCGGTGTGTGGAAAAATTGTCTCCTACAATCCAGTCCCTAGTGCCAAAATTGTTGGGGACCACTGCTCTAGACCATCTAGGAATCCCATGGAATATCATAGTGAATCATTACATCAACAGTATCATGTTGATCAAGTCAAATGAACACAAGATAGCTAGCCTGCTGAATGTTTTTGTAAGCTATGTGAACTCCAGACAATGACAGATAAACCTTTGAAATTGAAGGATCTGTGACTCCTGTAAAATATTTAAGGATACATCAGACAAAATACAGCAGGAAATTTCTTCCAAAGGAAAAGTCACTTAGCTGTACTTTGCATCCACTACTACAGTGTATGATATGCCTCTTTATATTTTGGAGACAATATATTTTACAATTAAGAATACTAAAACTTCCCTTGTTCTGTGTGCCATGGAACTCTGCTTTATTTCTGTGCATTGAAAAGTAAGAAACTGTTCTTCTCTAAGTTAGGATACAGTGCAAATAGCTTTATCCATTTAGGCTACATGATTGTCAGACTTTACGTAGTTAGAGGTATCACTAGTGGGAAATGATTCAGCATGGAAAGCATGGCCAGCCTCAGTGGCAGAATCACAGTCTGAGCCACTGGAGATCTGGAACAAAGCTCTGTCACCTATACTGGAGTATTATATCTTTCAATAAAGAGTTTATAGTATGTTATTAGTTCTGATAGACACAAATGTTTGACTCTGGATTACTAAGTGCTGATTCATTTGGAACTGCTCATTATGAGCTAGCTTCTTTAGACCTATCAAGTCCTAAAGATAGATCATCATTAGTTCGTCCTAAGATGAAATGGCACATAAAGTACCAAGCCCGAAGGTGAATAGAGGACATGAGTGAACCATACAACATTAGTTCATCCTAAGATGAAATGGCACATAAAGTACCAAGCCCAAAGGTGAATAGAGGACATGAGTGAACCATACAACATCCCATGAAACTTTATGGTATAAACAAGGGTCCTTAGCTGACATACAGGGCTATAAAGAAAGGGAATGGTTCCCATTTAACTAGGTGAATGAGAGGAAAAAAATCTGGAATATCTTGATGAATAAGTCCACTCAGTAGTACTTGTAGCTGAAAAAATGGATGGCACCTACATTGCAGGGGCATTCAGGGTTTTCTTTGAGAGATAATACTGAAGTAAATGCTCAGCATGAAAGAAAAGTTCATTCAATGAATGAAAAGTTTCAAGAAGAGAACTGATCATCCCTTCTGTGGAAGATGAACTGGTTTGAAGTAAGAATATGTACAGAATTCTGGGCAGTGGCTGATGAAAGACTGCTGGTCAAGTTCTGGAGTAATAATGACTAGAAGATAGACAAAGAGGTCATGTACATTGATCAATGGGATTAGATAATGCACATTTATGTCTCAGTGTTTGTGAGTATTTATGTATCAATGCCCACCAGAACTTATCCACCATGGAAGACACACTGGAATACCAAGATTACAAAATGAATTGACTAATTGATATCAGTAAGTTTTTGTTATTAGCCATAACTGAATGATGGACACATGAATGGAATAATCACAGTTGCAGATACAGAGTCTATATTTGACCCCAAAGCATAAACTCCTAGTTACTAAGGTCAATCTAGATATTTCCTCATATGAATGTTTAGTCTGGCAGAGAAAGTACAGATTCTCCAAGCATGGCACTATTTCTCTAGGAGAATAACCAACCACTTGGTTGCTGGTTGATCTCTTTGAGCCTCTTCTCTAGTAGAAGAGCCACAGGTCTCTCTTCACAGGGAAAGATATCTGTTCTGGGTATGGGTTTTCTTTTCTTATCTGCAGAGATTCATCTAGCAACAATAAATGGGTCTCTACCAAATATCTGACCCATAGCCATAGAATTTCATAAAACTTAGCCTTCAACCAGGAGACATACTCTACAACATTGGAGGTACAAAGTGGGAACATGATCTTTTGATCTGCCAGTTGTATCATATGACACACTGTCAAGAAGCAACAAGTCTGATAAAACATTGGGATGACCTAATGAAGACAAAGCCACAGTGTCAACCAGAGAACATACTTGAGTCCAGAAAAAACACTCAAAAAAGAGAGGTTACCATCGTCTAAAATACATTATACATTCTAAAAGCAAGGCCTTCATGTGCATTCCTAAAAGGAAGAATACATGATTTTGGTAACCAAAATAAGAGGAAAGAGTAGCCCCCCTTATAATTCCTACTCAAGGCCTACTACTAGAGAACTTTGGTCTCCTGTCCCTGAAATTCTGAGCTCTGGATGATTAGAGTGCTGGTTTCCATGAAGGCTACCTTCTTGCCAGGGGATATAGCAAGCGTCTTATTGAAATTTATATTACAGCTGCCATCTTGGCACTTTGAATTATTTTAACCTACAGATGGATGAGAAGGGTCATCCTTTTGAAGGGAATAACTAACTCTGATAAACAGGAGAAACTTACTTTCTGGACATAGTGGGAGGCAGAAAGTGTAGAACCCCAGTGACTCATCTGTGTACCATTTGATTCTTTCCTGCCTAATAGCTAAATACAACAGCTCTGGTTTTGAGAAGCATAATATTCATGAGGATTCATGAATAAGGCTCAGAAGATTCATGAATAAAAGTTTGGATTACATTACCAGGAAAGTAATAAAGATCTATAAATCTGAGAGCTCTGAACACGGGGAATTTAGAATGAATAGTGCAGGGAAGAAGAGGATTAACAGTTGCAGCCTTAAGACCAACAATAGTGAAATGAGTATAATTTGTACCACTGACTTTCTTCTTCTAAGCTTTTCCTCAGAAGAGAGGCCTACAGAAAACTTGGAGAAATCACTGTCAAAAAAATTTGTAATATATCTTCTAAAGAAACTAAATACCTATATATAGAAAACTATAAAACACTGGTGAAAGAAATCAAAGAGGTATTTTTCACAGAGCTAGAACAAATAATTTCAAGATTTGTATGGAAATACAAAAAACCTCAAATAGCCAAAGCCATCTTGAGAAAGAAGAATGGAACTGGGGGAATCAACCTGCCAGACTTCAGNTGCTGTAGGCAAAACTTCCAAAACTATGTTGAATAGTAGTGGTGAGAATGGGCACCCTCATCTTGTTCCTGACTATAGGGGAAATGCTTTCAGTTTTTCACCACAGAGGATAATGTTTGCTGTGGGTTTGTCGTATATAGCTTTTATTATGTTGAAAAATGTTCCTTCTATTCCTGCTTTTTGGAATAGATAAATGGATGTTGATTTTGTAAAAGGCTTTCTCTGAATCTATTGAGATAATCATATGGTTTTTATGTTTCAATTTGTTAATGTGGTGTATTACATTGATTGATTTGTGGATACTGAAGAATCCTTGCATCCCTGGGATAAAGTGCATTTTGTCATGATGTTTGATCTTTTTAATGTGTTGTTGGATTCTGTTTGCTAGAATTTTGTTAAGGATTTTTGCATCTTTGTTCATCAGTGATATTGGGCTGTAGTTTTCTCTTTTTGTGGCATCTTTGTCAGGTTTAGGTATTAGGGTGATGGTGGCCTGATAGAATGAGTTTGAAAGTTTACCTTCCTCTGCCATTTTCTGGAAGAGTTTGAGTAGGATAGATGTTAGCTCTTCTCTAAAGTTTTGGAGAAATTCAGCTGTGAAGCTATCTAGTCCTGGGCTTTTGTTTGCTGGAAGATTTCTGATTACAGTTTCAATTTCCATGCTTGTCACGGGTTTGTTACTATTTTCTATTTCTTCGTGGTTCAGTTTTGAAAAGTTGTACTTTTCTAAGACTTTGTCCATTGCTTCCAAGTTGTCTATTTTATTGGCATATAGTTGCTGATACTAGTCTCTTATGATCCTTTGTATTTCTGTGTTTTCTGTTGAGATCTCTCTATTTTCAGTTCTAATTTTCTTGATTTGATTCTTCTCACTTTGTTTCTTGATGAGTCTGGCTAATGGTTTGTTAATTTTATTTATCTTCTCAATGAACCAGCTTTTGGCTTTGTTGATTTTTGCTATGGTCTCTTGCATTTATTTCTGCCCTAATTTTTAAGATTTCTTTCCTTCTACCAACCTTGGGGTTCATCATTTCTTCCTTTTCTAGTTGTTTTAGGTATAGAGTTAGGTTATTTATTTGACTTTTTTCTTGTTTCTTGAGGTCTGCCTGTATTGCTATGAACCTTACCCTTAGCACTGCTGTTACAGTGTCCCACAGGTTTTGGGTTTTTTTTTTTTTTAATTATCATTCATTTTTATGCAGATTTTGATTTCTTTTTTGATTTCTTCTGTGATTTGTTGTTTATTCAGCAGTGTGTTGTTCAGCCTCCATATGTTGGAGTTTTTAATNTCTGCCTGTATTGCTATGAACCTTACCCTTAGCACTGCTGTTACAGTGTCCCACAGGTTTTGGGTTTTTTTTTTTTTAATTATCATTCATTTTTATGCAGATTTTGATTTCTTTTTTGATTTCTTCTGTGATTTGTTGTTTATTCAGCAGTGTGTTGTTCAGCCTCCATATGTTGGAGTTTTTAATAGTTTTTCTCCTTTGCTTCTCCTGCTGCTAAATCACTTCAGTCATGTCTGACTCTGTGTGACCCCATAGACGGTAGCCTACCAGGCTCCCCCATCCGTGGGATTCCCCAGGCAAGAACACTGGAGTGGGTTGCCATTTCCTTCTCCAAGGAATGAAAGTGAAAATTGAAAGTGAAGTTGCTCAACCGTGTCCGACTGTTAGCGACCCCATGGACTGGAGCCTACCAGGCTCCTCCATTCATGTGATTTTCCAGGCAAGATTAGTGGAATGGGTTGCCATTGCCTTCTCCCTTTTTTCTCGTTTAATTGAGATCTTCAGATATGCAGATGACACCACCCTTATGGCAGAAAGTGAAGAGGAACCAAAAAGCCTCTTGATGAAAGTGAAAGAGGAGAGTGAA
>SJYA01000124.1:644678-727312 GCA_006410615.1 Neotragus moschatus
ATCAAAACCATGATGAGGTACCATTTCATGCCAGTCATAATGGCTGCTATTCGAAATCTACAAGCAATAAATGCTGGAGAGGGTGTAGAGAAAAGGGAACCCTCTTACACTGTTGGTGGGAATGCAAACTAGTACAGCCACTGTGGAGAACAGTGTGGAGATTCCTTGAAAAACTGGAAATAACTGCCTTATGACCCAGCAATCCCACTGCTGGGCATACACACCGAGGAAAAAAGAATTGAAAAAGACACGTGTACCTCGATGTTCATCACAGCACTGTTTATAATAGCCAGGACATGGAAGCAACCTGGATGTCCATCAGCAGACGAATGGATAAGAAAGCTGTGGTACATATACACAATGGAGTATTACTCAGCCATTAAAAAGAATATATTTGAATAAGTTCTAATGAGGTGGATGAACCTGGAGCCTATTATACAGAGTGAAATAAGCCAGAAAGAAAAACACCAATAAAATATATTAATGCATATATATGGAATTTAGAAAGATGGTAATAATAACCCTGTATATGAGACAGCAAAAGAGATACAGATATCTAGAACAGTCTATTGGACTCTGTGGGATAGGGAAAGGGAGAGAGTGGGATGGTTTGGGAGAATGACATTAAACATGTATAATATCACATATGAAACGAATTGCCAATCCAGGTTCTATGCAGGATATAGGATGCTTGGGGCTGGTGCACTGGGATGACCCAGAGGGATGGTATGGGGAGGGAGGTGTGAGGGGGGTTCAGGGTGGGGAACACGTGTACACCCATGGTGGATTCATGTTGATGTATGGCAAAACCAATACAATATTGTAATTAATTAGCCTCCAATTAAAATAAATTTATATTAAAAAAAAAGATTTGGAAAAATTTGGTGCAGCTCAAGATGTATAAGAAGTCAGCTACACAGACTAATAAAATGTAACACTAAGATCTTTTTTCAAGTGAGAAACTTCTCTGGGAACTATAGACAACAGCCTCCATCTTCTATTTCTTTTGAGTTTTTTACAGCACTGAGGCCAGTTTCTCTCTGGGCTGCCTCCAGCCAAGACCTGAGTATGGCAAAGGTACTAAAAGTACAACATTTGTAATCTAAAGTGCTTCCTACTATCTACTCCTCCCTTTGTCTCATCTTCTTTCACAGCTATTAGATATTCATTGGAAGTTTTTCTTGACAACCTCTGATTTTCTGTTCTTCAGATTTCCTAGACATTAACCTCAATAAATCCCAGTCATGTTAATTTCTCTTTATGCTTGCCCTTCTTCTAGGACCCAATATGGCACACTAACTCTACCAATCTACTAACTCTTACACCCAGAGAAAATGAAACAAGACCAACAGTGCTTGTAGTAATATTGTTTGATTACAGGTAATCCATCACAAGCCATACTGACTACCACAAGATTACAGGTAGATAGAATCTCCAAGTACTGTCATACATGTACACATATAAATGAATGAGATATGGCCTTTATCATCAAACACAGGATTTATATGGAGAGATAGACATACAAAATTACCAAAATTACATTCATGCACTGATAACCCTGTTATAAATGAAATATATCAAAGTATTTGGAAGGAAAAAAGCTTAAAACACTTGTGACAAGCAAACTCTGAGGGGATTTTCTAGTGAAAGCTAGCACTGATCCACTTGTGGAACATTGTTTTCCAAAAATGACCATAAGAGCATTTGTAGTCTCATGTGATATGGCAACCCACTCCAGTGTTCTTGCCTGGAATCCCAGGGACAGTGAAGCCTGGTGGGCAACACAGAGTCGGGTTGCACAGAGTCGGACATGACCGAAGTGACTTAACAGCCCTAACAGTGATATTTCAGAAGCTTGTCACTCTATCTAGAGATAGAGTCTATTTCCTCTCCCTTGAACCTACTATTGTATTTGAAACTGATGTGGTGAATAGAATGCAGTAGAAGTAATACTATGTAACTGCTGAGTTCTAGGTCCTAAAAAGGAGTGCAGTTTCACCTCAGCAAAGAGAAACTTAAAAAAAAAAAAAAAAAAAAAACCCACTACCTTAAAGAGTCCATGTTGCAGAGACACAAAGAAAGACTGCACAGAAATAGAAATGGTCAAGGGGGCCCAACTCTTTGAGGCTTCCTAATTCAGACTTCCTGAATGAGAAAGTCAGATGGTTCCACCAAGCAAGCTGCTTTCCAGCTGCTCCAGGGGCAGCAGAAACCAGCTTTCCTTTCCAAGGACACTCCAAATTACAGTCTAAATCATGACTACAATATATATCATTTTAATCAGTTAAGATTTGATGCATAAAATGATGTCAAATGTACAAACTTCCAATTATAAAATAAGCCATGGAGATATAATGTAAAGCTTGGTGACTATAGTTAATATTTGACTAGTTAGTATTGTATATTTGAAAATTGCTAAGAGAGTAAAAAGAGCCTGATGCTGGGAAAGATTGAGGGCAGGAGGAGAAGGGGACGACAGAGGATCAGATGGCTGGATGGCATCACCGACTGGATGGTCATGAGTTTGGGTGAACTCCAGGAGTTGGTGATGGACAGGAAGGCCTGGCGTGCTGCAGTTCATGGGGTCGCAAAGAGTCGGACATGACTGAGCGACTGAACTGAACTGAACTGAAGAGAGTAAATATTACAAGTCCTTATCACACAAAAAAAGTTACAACTATGAATGGTAGTAGATGTTAACTAGACTTAATGTGGTCACATTTTGCAATATATTAATATACAATAGCAAATCATTATATTTGAAAGTTACATGTTATATTTCAATTATACTCCAATTAAGACATTTGATATGCTTTTCCAGATTCAATTACAAATGAACTTCAACAATTTTTCAACTGATTGATAATTAGAAGTGTATGTAATGAGTGTCTGTGTATTATCTGTTCATTATGGGGGCTTCCACTCCTCAATGTATGAATTCTTCATTTTAAAAATAAGATAGTATTATTCATAATTTTTATTTTCAAATGTCAAACCATTTCTGATTGAAGTTGAAATGTAACTTACCAATTCATAAAGCAGGAAGGGCCAGGAATTTTAAAATTGCAGACTTAGATTCAAATTTTCAAGCAATACTTAAGAATCCTTCATTTTATCTTTCAATTACAGCCTTATTTTTTATGTTATCCATTTTCAACCATTCTACTTGTGGCTCTAAAGATGGCCCTGAACAGCTCTGGATTCCATAATCCATACAATCAATTATACCATCAAACTCAAGACCATTTCTTAGAAAGTCATTCTAGCATACTTCCTGAAGATGACTCATTGGCTTTACTGGAAAAATAAGTTCATCTATGAATGACATGTGTGGCCTGGGAAATGAACTGTCCTTGTGCCCTCACTCTTAGGCCTAAGTCATTGGTTGAGTGTGTGTACTCAGTTGTGTCTGACTCTTTGTAACCCCATGGACTGAAGCCTGCCAGTTCTATCGATGGAATTTTCCAGGTTAAGTTCCATCAAAAAATACTGACAAATTCACTGAAGCATCCCTTTAAATCAATTGTTATAAATATCTTTTTCCTATTTTACTGTTGCCCTTTTTTTAAGGGTATTTCCCCTTTGATGAATAGTTTTTCAATTTCATGTAGGTAAGAGAATTGATCTTTTCCTCTTTAATAATTTCCATAGAATAATATTTCTGTATTATAGTTCTTAATATTACATAGTTTCATTATTTTTTTCATTGGAGGTTTTTCATATATAGTTCACCTTGTCTCTGTAGATAAAATTATCAATCTCTTTTAAATTATAATGACTGTTATTTAGCCAATTAACAGATGACAGTTTTTGAATGATAAGCTATTCAAAGACTTTCTCCTGGATCACTTAAGATCATTAAAAGAGAAACTCCCAAGAGTTGTCAACATGACACAAGATAACAGTGAAAAAACGTATTTGAATATCAACCACCTGTGGTCACAGCATCTTCTTAACTCAGTGTTAAAATCAACTGCATATTGGATTTTATGGTGGTGGTGGTTTAGTCACTAAGTCGTGTCTGACTCTTTCGACTCCATGGACTATAGCCCTCCAGGCTCCTCTATCAGTGGGAGTCTCCAGGCAAGAATATTGGAGTGGGTTGCCATTTCCTTTTTCAGGTGGATTTTGTAACCAATCTTATTTTTGGCCTTTTAATTCTACTGATTTATGCACCCTTCACCCAAACTTCACTTTGTCCAACATTATTTGCCCATACCCTAAATCAATCACTTTCATCACTGCATTTAGTAAAATTTTATTATTTAACAGAATACTTCAAATATTATTTTACTCTAAATTATTTTGAATTAAATGCGTTTAATTCTATTAAAAGCCCAAAGTAAAACAAACTACATTTAAAATTTTAAATGTTAATTAT
The DNA here is from genome assembly GCA_006410615.1 of Neotragus moschatus. Taxonomy (NCBI): domain Eukaryota; kingdom Metazoa; phylum Chordata; class Mammalia; order Artiodactyla; family Bovidae; genus Neotragus; species Neotragus moschatus. Next base: position 649,060 of record SJYA01000124.1, read on the forward strand.
CAAGTATTCTAGTAATGTAACTTATTTAATAAGTCCAGAGAACCTTCAAATGCATTAATTTTAGATTTCCTCTAATGTCTTCTAAAGACTACCTTATAATTTACTGTTAATTCAGCAAGAAAATTTTATTTAACACATTACAAGCCATAAACTATGCTAGATGCTCTGACAATTCATGACATAGAGTAATACCTAATTGAGAAATACCCTATCATTTACAACCATCCAGATTTATGCTCACTGTGTTTGAGCTATACTCCTTATTAGAAAAATGACCACTTGAACAGACCATGCTGTTTACCCTGTATTTATTTCTATCAGTTGTTTCTTGTAATTTAATATTAAATAATTAATATAGAAGAAAATATTTGCATTTGCATTAGTAAATTGATAAAGTTATGGTAACAGGCTCACATAAACAACTTTACATTATTATATTAAAAATCTGTGAAAAATGATGAATTAAATATATAGCTATTTGCCATCATGACAATGCAAAAATGGGAGTTAAAGTTTTTTAAATTTATTTTTTGATTTATTCACTTTACCATTGCTTTGTCAAATATTTGAACACTTGATTCTTGCTGAAGTCATCAACATAAAATTAAACATAATAGATGCTTTGTTTGATTGAAAATAATTAAAATTTCATTAAAGTTTCATTCTCTGCAATGAAGCTCTGACAATGAATCAGTATTTTAGAGGGTTCTGCCAATCTGAGATTTTATGTTGTAAGAAAATGAATTTTGATAGCAAAATAAATGCTTACAGTGATACATTTTTTAGTGACAGTTTCTAATTCCTTCAGCCTCCTAGTATGGTATGGCATTAAACATATATTTTGCATAAGATAAGGATATTACAATATGAAATCATCAACCATAGAAACTATAAATTGGCATATGTGAAATTTCTAAGATAAAAAAGTTTAGATACAAATATGTGAATTACAGATAATTATCCCATCTTTACTTTGGTTTCTGGAATGGATCTACTACAGATATAAATAAATACATATGTATATACATACCCTTAAAAACTCTTTTATTTTTCAAGGACAGACTAGTAAGATATAAATAACTGTCTAACTCAGTGACTCAAAGTAAACACAAATTAAATCCCTTTGGTATAAGAATAAGAATACTCTATGTAAGGTCTGGGACTCAACCCCAAAAATAAAAGTACTATTAAGTATCATGGATATTAAGATTATTGTTCTCACTTAACAGAAGATAATTCAATATACCCCCCAAATTTCAGTAGTGCCATGAAGGCAAAGATATTAACTATAGAACCATTAGTGGGCAGTGGTGATCGTTTAATTTAAATATCAAATTAAAATAGCATTTACAAAATGAACACAACACTGTACATCAGCTATATTTCAATAAAAAAGAAATACATTTGCAATTCAAGATAATGTTATTTATCACTGCTGCTAAGATATAGTTTATTAGGTGTTAGAGACTTCAAAAAAAGAGATCAAAGATTTGATATATATTCATACTGTAGAATGATTTTCTATTTCAAATGATTGGAACACACTTCTGGCATCCTAATGTTCCTGTGCTGATGGGCTCTTCTGATGTTCAATGTGTCTAGAGCAATAAAATCAGCTTGTAAGCTTTGACTCGGCAGCTGAGCACTGCATGCATTCAGGTCATTATGGTGTAGGGATACTTAGTTGGGAAAATGTTATATAAATAACTGATAAGAAGAGCAAAGTCTGATTAATCCTTACTGGCTGGTGACTATTTTTAGGATCTTCTTGTGTTTGAAAGGATTTATGCTTTTAAGGAATTGAATATAAAAAGTGTGACTGTTAACTCCATTCTGACAGCACCAGAGGAGTTTTTAGAAAACAGTTATTTTAGAAGTGAGTTCTGAACATCAGAGTGTATGTGTGTCTCTGTGTGTGTGCATGCACACATGCACACGTTAGTTGCTCAGTCATTTTCAACTCTTTGTGAACCCACGGACTGTAGCCTGCCAGGCTACCCTGTCCATGGAGCTCTCCAGGCAAGAATACTGGAGTGTGTTGCCATGACCTCCTCTAGGGGATCTTCCCAACTCAGAGATTGAACCCAGATCTCCACATTGCAGGCAGATTCTTTGTTGTTTTGAGCCACAATTTTTAAATGTACTTGTATAGTTTCTAAAGTAAATATGCACAATGATTTGAGAGCTATTATGATGAAAATATTTTATAGAAGTTCCTTCAAAACATAAATCTCAAGGAAAGACAACAGTTATTTTGTATTATAGTCTACTTCTTAGTGATAAATTCTGGGTACATTCTTTTCAGTTTATTTTATTTCATCTTTTAAAAAACTATTTCTATCTTGTATAATTTCTCACTGTCTACTTTCTCCCTCCCTCTCTCTCCCTCTTTCTCTCTCTCACACACACTACTCATAGATATACAACTTTTTTTTCCCAAATAAGGAAATGAAGTAGAAGTCAAAGAGGTATACAAATATATTCATGCATCTGATATTTGGATATTTATAAAATTGCATTTTGAGTTATACAAGTAAAATTGGCAGCTTCTAAAATAATTATTTTACTCTTTCAATTAAGATAAATAAGCTTATATTGTCAATTAATAGCATATATTTTCATACAAACTATGGCTACATATTTTAAAAGTTTTCATTAACTCATGACCAACCATAGAATATCTGATCAAACTACACTTGTCTATTATTTGAGCTTTTGTTGTGGTGGAAGTATCTAATGTATGATAAATATTATCATAAGTTTTATCAGACAATTTAGATTTATAAGTACACTGCCACAAATATGTGCATATTGGCTGTTATCTTAATTCCAATTTTTGTTGTTCAGTCTCTAAGTCTTCCAACTCTTTGTGACCCCACGGACCTCAGATGCTGCCAGGCTTTTCTGTGCTTCATGATCACCTTGAATTTGCTCAAATTTGTGTCCACTGAATTGGTGATGTTACCTAACCATCTCATCCTCTGCTGCTCACTCCCCTTTTTGCCTTATATATTTCCCAGTATTTTTCCAATGAAAAATCGTCAATGAAAAAGTTCAGCTTCAGCAACCAAAACTTCCAATGAATATTCAGGGTTGATTTCCTTTAGGACTGACTAGTTTGATCTCCTTGCAGTTCAAGGGACTCTCAAGAATCTTCTTCAGTGCCACAATTCAAAAGCATCAATTTGTTGGCACTCAGTCATCTTTATGATCCAACTCTCACATCTGTAGATGACTACTGGAAAAACTATAGCTTTGACCATATGGAACTTTGTCAGCAAAGTGATGTCTCTGCTTTTTAATACTATGTTTAGGTTTTTCATAGCTTTCCTTTCAAGGAACAAGCATCTTTTAATTTCAATTTCAACAATTCTAATTTCAATATGATAGGCTTCTTGGTGCTTTTTTCTAGTCAATCTTGAGACATCTGATAATACTGACTGTTATTACCTCTCCTGGTATTATTAATCACCAATTTTTGAGCATTTGTAAGAAGTGCTATTCTAGTATTTATATTTATGATTTATAATTATCAGATCTCCTTTGAATGTTAACTAATATTATTCCTGTTATACAAATAAGAAGGGTACTACAATTCAAGGCTTGACCTATATAACAGAACTAAATTAGTGAGCTAGGACTGTAATGCAAGGTTGTATAGTTCCACAATCATGTTATATTACATATTATGTCATGCTACCTGAAGCTAATTTATTTTGATTCTATTTTAAAATGTTTTTGAAATCTATCTGATATCTAATCACAATTGGTGATTATTTCTTACCATAGGCAAAATGAATATTTAAAACTAATCACAGCCATTTAGAATAAACATCTGTGATTTATCTTGGCATTTGATTTATCTTGGCATGGCATTTATCTTGCCATACTACAAAGATGAATGTGAAAATCCATTGCAGATTATAATGAATAGAATTAATCACTTGGGATTTATAAATACTATAAAAAATAGCTTTAACTCATGTGATCTAGAAAGACATATAGGAGAACTAGGTCTTGAAAAGAAAGTAAAATTTGAACACATAGATATGAGGACAAGAAAGGAGAGAGAAAAGATTTTAAGCAAAAGCACTGAAGGTGAGAAACATTAGACTGGACACTGCAATCATGGACAAAAGCTTAGTTTTGCTTTCCTGAGATTGTATATGTTTAGAATTTGCATTTCTTGTAAGATATAATAATACCCTAATCACTATCACTACAACTTTTTCCTTATTTCTTTTCCTTCTGAAAATACTAATGTTAATAATTTGATATTGTAATTAACTAAAAATATAGATTCTATAATAATATTCTTTTATATACATTTAGATTATGTTTATAATAAAATGGTAACACAGTTCTACATTTCAAAATTACCGTTATGGCTTGTTAACTGTTGTTATGAATGAAACTGGTTAGATACTGGGAATAATTTGATTTGTTAATTACAATTCCTCACATTCTAGGGAAGAATTAAACTTGGCAAGAAATTGAACCTATAAAAGAACATGTATAAGCCTGAAAATATTTATTAACTATATCTCCTGTATCATCTCTTAGCATTTTGTATATCCTTTTAACATATCATTTAGAGAACTGCATTTTAATTATTTATTTGACATGTTTGTCGTTCTCCCCAAATTTAATCTTTCATGAATGAAGTATCACTTCCTCTTAAAATTAATAAGACAATACATTTTGTTATAATTTCATCTTTTGAAAAAGTGCAAAGTTGATTTATCGTTAATATCTGCTTGCCAGTGCAGGATACATAAGAGATGTGGGTTCATTGCCTAGGTCAGGAAGGTCCCCTAGAGGAGGGTATGACAACCCACTCCAGTATTCTTGACCAGAGAATCCAATGGACAGAGAATTCCATGGACATGGTGGGCTATAGTCCATTGCGTATAGTCCATAGCAAAGTCAGACATGACTAATCAACTTAGAACACTTGCACAAAATGTCTTGTTAAATTCAGAGAATAACCATTACTTTAAAGGCACAAATACTGCCATATTTCCTACAGAAAGAAAATGCACATGTGTATGACTCTGAAGCAAACACATCTATTTCATGAGCACTGTCAAATTTGTAGTTTAAGAAAGTTAACACTTATTTCAAAAGTGACATTTTCAATAGGGCTATATTAATTTAGATAAACATATACAATTCATTTGGATAAATATCTAATGAAAAATATCAAGATAATCCTATTTTAAAGAGGGAAAGACATAACTCATTTAGTAGTATTAAAAGATACATAATGAAAGCCATAACAAAGAACCAAACAGAATTTATGGAGCTGAAGAATAAAATGAATGAAATTTTTGAGAAAGTGCAATGTAGAGTGTCAAGAATAGACTTGATGAGGCAGAAAAAAGAATCTGTAAACTAAAAGACAAATTATTTGAAATTAGTCATAGTACAAAAAGTAATCTATAAAGTCAAAGCAACTCCTATCAAAATTTCAAAGGCATCTTTCATAGAAGTACCAAAAACAATTCTAAAATCCAAGTGTAATCGCAAAATACCCTGAATATCCAGAGTAATCTTGAGAATTAATCTTGGAAATCTTGAGAAAGATGAACAAAACTAGAATTACCACACTTCGTTATTTCAAGCTATAGTAATCATAGTAGTATGGTGTTGACAAAAGGTAGACACATGGATCAACGAAGCAGAATAGGGAGCCCAGAAATAAACCCATACATATTTGGCCAAGTGAACGTCAACAAAAATACTTAAGAATACCCAGGGANATCTTCTTCAGTGCCACAATTCAAAAGCATCAATTTGTTGGCACTCAGTCATCTTTATGATCCAACTCTCACATCTGTAGATGACTACTGGAAAAACTATAGCTTTGACCATATGGAACTTTGTCAGCAAAGTGATGTCTCTGCTTTTTAATACTATGTTTAGGTTTTTCATAGCTTTCCTTTCAAGGAACAAGCATCTTTTAATTTCAATTTCAACAATTCTAATTTCAATATGATAGGCTTCTTGGTGCTTTTTTCTAGTCAATCTTGAGACATCTGATAATACTGACTGTTATTACCTCTCCTGGTATTATTAATCACCAATTTTTGAGCATTTGTAAGAAGTGCTATTCTAGTATTTATATTTATGATTTATAATTATCAGATCTCCTTTGAATGTTAACTAATATTATTCCTGTTATACAAATAAGAAGGGTACTACAATTCAAGGCTTGACCTATATAACAGAACTAAATTAGTGAGCTAGGACTGTAATGCAAGGTTGTATAGTTCCACAATCATGTTATATTACATATTATGTCATGCTACCTGAAGCTAATTTATTTTGATTCTATTTTAAAATGTTTTTGAAATCTATCTGATATCTAATCACAATTGGTGATTATTTCTTACCATAGGCAAAATGAATATTTAAAACTAATCACAGCCATTTAGAATAAACATCTGTGATTTATCTTGGCATTTGATTTATCTTGGCATGGCATTTATCTTGCCATACTACAAAGATGAATGTGAAAATCCATTGCAGATTATAATGAATAGAATTAATCACTTGGGATTTATAAATACTATAAAAAATAGCTTTAACTCATGTGATCTAGAAAGACATATAGGAGAACTAGGTCTTGAAAAGAAAGTAAAATTTGAACACATAGATATGAGGACAAGAAAGGAGAGAGAAAAGATTTTAAGCAAAAGCACTGAAGGTGAGAAACATTAGACTGGACACTGCAATCATGGACAAAAGCTTAGTTTTGCTTTCCTGAGATTGTATATGTTTAGAATTTGCATTTCTTGTAAGATATAATAATACCCTAATCACTATCACTACAACTTTTTCCTTATTTCTTTTCCTTCTGAAAATACTAATGTTAATAATTTGATATTGTAATTAACTAAAAATATAGATTCTATAATAATATTCTTTTATATACATTTAGATTATGTTTATAATAAAATGGTAACACAGTTCTACATTTCAAAATTACCGTTATGGCTTGTTAACTGTTGTTATGAATGAAACTGGTTAGATACTGGGAATAATTTGATTTGTTAATTACAATTCCTCACATTCTAGGGAAGAATTAAACTTGGCAAGAAATTGAACCTATAAAAGAACATGTATAAGCCTGAAAATATTTATTAACTATATCTCCTGTATCATCTCTTAGCATTTTGTATATCCTTTTAACATATCATTTAGAGAACTGCATTTTAATTATTTATTTGACATGTTTGTCGTTCTCCCCAAATTTAATCTTTCATGAATGAAGTATCACTTCCTCTTAAAATTAATAAGACAATACATTTTGTTATAATTTCATCTTTTGAAAAAGTGCAAAGTTGATTTATCGTTAATATCTGCTTGCCAGTGCAGGATACATAAGAGATGTGGGTTCATTGCCTAGGTCAGGAAGGTCCCCTAGAGGAGGGTATGACAACCCACTCCAGTATTCTTGACCAGAGAATCCAATGGACAGAGAATTCCATGGACATGGTGGGCTATAGTCCATTGCGTATAGTCCATAGCAAAGTCAGACATGACTAATCAACTTAGAACACTTGCACAAAATGTCTTGTTAAATTCAGAGAATAACCATTACTTTAAAGGCACAAATACTGCCATATTTCCTACAGAAAGAAAATGCACATGTGTATGACTCTGAAGCAAACACATCTATTTCATGAGCACTGTCAAATTTGTAGTTTAAGAAAGTTAACACTTATTTCAAAAGTGACATTTTCAATAGGGCTATATTAATTTAGATAAACATATACAATTCATTTGGATAAATATCTAATGAAAAATATCAAGATAATCCTATTTTAAAGAGGGAAAGACATAACTCATTTAGTAGTATTAAAAGATACATAATGAAAGCCATAACAAAGAACCAAACAGAATTTATGGAGCTGAAGAATAAAATGAATGAAATTTTTGAGAAAGTGCAATGTAGAGTGTCAAGAATAGACTTGATGAGGCAGAAAAAAGAATCTGTAAACTAAAAGACAAATTATTTGAAATTAGTCATAGTACAAAAAGTAATCTATAAAGTCAAAGCAACTCCTATCAAAATTTCAAAGGCATCTTTCATAGAAGTACCAAAAACAATTCTAAAATCCAAGTGTAATCGCAAAATACCCTGAATATCCAGAGTAATCTTGAGAATTAATCTTGGAAATCTTGAGAAAGATGAACAAAACTAGAATTACCACACTTCGTTATTTCAAGCTATAGTAATCATAGTAGTATGGTGTTGACAAAAGGTAGACACATGGATCAACGAAGCAGAATAGGGAGCCCAGAAATAAACCCATACATATTTGGCCAAGTGAACGTCAACAAAAATACTTAAGAATACCCAGGGAAGAAAGAATAGTAACCTCAAAAATGATGCTGGGATAACTATACATCAACATGAAAAACAATTAAAATGTACCATTATCTTACATCATACACACAGACACACACACACACACATAAAAAAAAAACTCAAAATGAAATAAAGGCTTAAACATAAGACCTGAAACCATAAAACTTCTAGAAGAAAATATTGGGGGGCAGCTTCCTTGACATTGGTCTTGGCAATTTTTAAAAATTTGGCATTGAAAATGTGGCAACAAAAGCAAAAACAGACAAACAGGCTGCATCAAACTATAAAGTTTCTGCACAGCAAAGGAAGAAATAAATCAAAAAATGAACAGGTAAACTATAGAATGGGACAAAATAATTGAAAATCATATATCAGATAATGGGTTAATATCCAAAATGTATAAGGAATGCATATACTCTACAGAAAAAAAAAAGACAATCTGCAAGAACCTAAATATACATTTTCCCAAAACACAGACAAATGGCCAACTAGTATATGAAAAGATGCTTGATGTATTACTATTTCAGGGAAATGCAAATTAAACCACATTGAGATATCACCTCACACCTGGTCTAGTCATTTTCAAAAAATGAAAAATATAAGTATTGGTGATCCTGTAAAAAATGGAAATTCTTGTTCTCAGTTGGCGGCAATGTACATTGGTACAACCATATGGAAAAGAGTAGAGTTTTTCCTCAAAAAATTAAAAGTAAGACTACCATATAATTCAACAATTCCACTTCTGGGTATATTTCCAATGAAATAAAATCAGTATCGTAATGATATTCTTCTCCACATTATTCCTAACCTCCAGTATAATTTTCCTCCTCCCTAAGTGTACATGCTCTAATGTATTTAATTCTGTCCTTTGGTATATATTTATCTTCATAAAATATTTAGTGCTGTGTTTGATGATAGGAATTCATGCATATGTCCCTTTTTATTTTCATAACTACTATGATTCTTTAGATTTTATTCTATCCCTTACTGTTTAAATGTACATAGTTATTAAAGCATATGTATATCTATATTTGTAAATACTTTTTCTTATAAGTTCCAACCAAGCAGCAATCAATTTGATTTGTCTTGTATTTTTTTCTACTTTACTTATATTTTTTGTAAAGTTTCTTATATCTCCACCCTAACTTAAACTTCTGCTTTAATCATACTGAAACTTCTTTGGTCCCAGGCCACTTGTCATGATTTCCTTTCCTCCTCATCTTTTTCATCTTCCTAAAATCGCTTTTCCTTTCCTATCTGGTTGAAAATTCTCTTCCAAATACCATTTGTTTAACTATTGAGGCTGCCTACATTATTAGTAAGTTCATTAAACAAATGAAATAAATTAAAACTTAAACTGACTTAAAACACAGGTGTGAACACAGACATACTAATTTACAGAGTCATAATCTTTAAGAGAAGGCAAGTAGGTAATGAAAATAAGGATGAAAATTTTGCTGAAATACTGAGCAACATCCTGGCTTTGCTCTGCCTCCTGCATGTTTGCTACAACCTGAGACTGGACCCTTCATAATTGCAGCAGTAATTTGGGGGCCAAGCTTCCACATGCATAATTGTGAGCAAGGGAGCCTGTCTTCCTCAGGTTGTATTTTAATAGGAAGGACACTTCTTTTTAGGGAGCCTGTATCAAATAGTTCTCAGGTTAATTGACCAAATTTGCTTAGGCCTGCCTGGAGAATCCCAGGGACGGGGAAGCCTGGTGGACTGCTGTCTATGGGGTCACACAGAATCGGACACGACTGAAGTGACTTAGCAGCAGCAGCCCTTTTGTACGTCAGATACTTGCAGGAAGAATGGGTTTACCAGGATTAGATTAGAATGTTCAGAATCCATCAGTCATTTTCTCTTGGAACACATGGGTTGAGTTCTTGAGGAAGTAACTGTGCATCAATCAGGTTTCTCTCACAAAAGGAGAAAGCAGCATTTGCACACTGGGAAGAAATGACATGGATACCACACAAACTCACTCCTTATTCTGTTCAGTTGTTAAGTCTTGTCTGACTCTTTTGTGAACCCATGGACTGTAGCCCACCAGGCTTCTCCGTCCATGGCACTGTTCAGGCAAGAATACTGGAGTTGGTTGCCGTTTCCTTCTCCAGGAGAACTTTATGACCCAGGGATCAAACCTGTGTCTCCTCAGTCTCCTGTATTGGTAGGTAGATATTTTACCACTGAGTGACCTAGGAAACTGATATGCTATTTAGTAAAAGAAAATAAATTCTCTTCTCAGAATTTATACAGCCAATAAATATAAACTTGAGTATGAGTATCATGTTTCATTGTAGAAGATTAGTACTTTCAAAAACAGGATGAATATTAAGCAGGTAACTTTATTAGATTCAGCTTCCTTGTCCTTAAAGAAGGGATATGATATCATCTGCCTCTTTGTGTAGCTGTAGCATTTAGCACCATTAATTAGCACACCAGGCTTGGCATGCTTCTATCTTGGTTGATTACTCAACAATACTATTATTAATTATTAATAACTCTCCATTCTAGATAAGCGTGAGTTCTGCAGTTTACTATTTTCTAGTATGATTTACACTCTTTTTTTAGCCACAGGGGAACTTGAGTTTATAACCTTTGGCTAAAGTCAAAGTTTAATAAAAAGGCCTCTTTCACTTTTGTAAAGAAATTCCATTGAAATTGAAATTGCTTTTGAAACATACATTTACACACACCCTCAGGGTAGAGATTCTCAGCTGCAGGTAAAATAGTATCTAAGGTTTGTTTTCAGAGATATTTGGGAATACTCAATTTTTAACTTACTGAACATTTATCCTTTTCCCTTCTTAGATATTCTTTCTGTCTAAGTACATTCAAATATACTTATTCATCTTTCTTGATCTTTTACATTTTAATACAAATGTCTTATCAACAAAGAGATTCACTGGGCCACTCCTCCAGTAGTAAACCTGACCACACTTTAAACAGAAACTTGGGACCATGTTCTTTGCATTCCATAATTCAGACAATTTATTAAGCAATAAATTATACATTTGTGATGATTTGATTGTCAGGTTATTTTCAACATGATTCTTTTAGATTTTGTTCATAATATTACTCATTTCCTACTGCATATTCAATAAACATTTGTTTAATATAGGGTACTGGGTAAGATTCTCTGAAGTTTGTTAATTCATGAGTATCCTGGGTGGCCTGAGGGAAAAGTCAGTATTCCAAATAGATATTAATCTCAGGCTATAACCTCTAAGTATTACAAATGTAACTTCACTTTTCTATTAATGAACTTAATTTACAAATGAGCTTTATTTCATTACACGATAGAGAAGCATTACTCAATCAATAATTAAAATCTCATTCCATAATGTGTTTCCCCAGTCAAAATATGCCTCTTTCACCCCAGAGTGAGTTCTATAATCAGAGGCTTAGGCAGTAAATTACTTGGAGGGTGAGATTATAAATTCTTTGGGTACTGTCACCTTACTCCTCTGGCTTCTGCTGAGTTATCTACATCCTCACAAAGTCTCACAGAGCTGGACAATGTAAAATGTTGTTCAGGCTTCCTTCTACCCATCACAAGATTTCTCTAAACCTGGTTGTTAACACTTTATCCACACCATTCTTGGGCACAAAGGAAACATAAGGTTACTCATAATTTCACAGAAAATGTAACGAAAACTTTCTCAGGCCCCTTTTGACTGAAGAGTTCATGCTACTATCTCTATCTAGTATCTCTATCTAATCTGTCTCTAATGACTTCTGAACTAAGCTGGATGCTGTAGATGCAACGAACTGTGGAAAATTCTTAGAGAGACAGGATTACCAGACCACCTGACCTGCTCTTGAGAAATCTGTATGCAGGTCGAGAAGCAACAGTTGGAAGTGGACATGGAACAACAGACTGGTTCCAAATAGGAAAAGGAGTACGTCAAGGCTGTATACTGTCACCCTGCTTATTTAACTTATATGCAGAGTACATTATGAGAAATGATGTACAGAATGAAGCACAAGATGGAATCAAGATTGCTGGGAAAAATATCAGCGACCTCAGATATGCAGATGACACCACCCTTATGGCAGAAAGTGAAGAAGAACTAAAGAGCCTCTTGATGAAAGTAAGAAGAGAGTGAAAAAGTTGGCTTAAAGCTCAGCATTCAGAAAGCGAAGATCATGGCATCTGGTCCCATCACTTCATGCCAAATAGATGGTAAAACAGTGGAAATAGTGACAAACTTTATTTTCTTGGGCTCCAAAATCACTGCAGATGGTGATTGCAGCTAAAGAATTAAAAGATACTTGCTCCTTGGAAGAAAAGTTATGACTAACCTAGATAGTATATTGAAAAGCAGAGACATTACTTTGCCAACAAAGGTCTGTCTAGTCAAAGCTATAATAAAGTTTAATAGTAGTCAAGTTTTCCAGTAGTCAAGTATGGATGTGAGAGTTGGACTATGAAGAACGCTGAGGGCTGAAGAGTTGATGCTTTTGAACTGTGATGTTGGAGAAGACCCTTGAGAGTCCCTTGGACATCAAAGAGATCCAACCAGTCCATCCTAAAGGAAATCAGTCCTGAATATTCATTGGAGGGAATGATGGTGAAGCTGAAGCTCCAATACTTTGGCCACCTGATGTGAAGAACTGACTCACTTGAAAACACCCTGATGCTGGGAAAGATTGAAGGTAGGAGGAGAAGAGGTCAACAGAGGATGAAATGGTTGGATGGCATCACCGACTCAATGGGCATGAGTTTGAGTAAACTCTGGGAGTTGGTGATGGACAAGGAGGCCTGGCGTGTTGCAGTCCATGGGGTAGTAAAGAGTAGGACACAACTGAGCAACTGAACTGAACTGATACATGCAATGAAGGGTGCCAACTTTTCAGGCAACCTAAGAAAAGCAAGGCTACATTAACAGTGTCACTTAGAAGGGTCTGATTGATAAAGAAGATGAATATGACCCAAAATAAAATACTTACACATGTATAGTCTATTTCAGGGAAAGATACAATATACCAATAGCATTAAAGTAAGGATATGTATCACAGATGATGAATGCTTTTTAGGAAAGTGTCCAAAGAAGTCAAATTTGAGCCACAATTGTTCTGTAATGCAGTATCAAACACACTTTCCACCTCAGATCAGAACCATTATATACACACAAAATACTTCAGTAACAGAGCCCAAAATGGGGACTCCCTTGAGGTTTCTAAAGGTCATGTAAGTGTATTCCACCTAGTAGAACCAAAGACAAGTTGTTCCAGAGACCTGACAGATATGAGGTACAAATTACCAATCTCACTATTCTCAATAAAAATGCTGACTACCCAATAAAAAATATCTTCAGGCTCCACAGACCTACGGTTACCAAGCAACACAATGAATCAGTGTGTTTTATGCCTTGATCAGGATTCAGGTTTCTCCAGGTAATTCAGGAAATGTGAAGTTGCTCAGTTATGTCTGACTCTTTGCGACCCCATGGACTGTAGCCTACCAGGCTCCTCCATCCATGGAATTTTCCAAGCAAGAATACTGGACTAGATTGCCGTTTCCTTCTCCAGGAGATCTTCCTGACCCAGGGATTGAACCTGGGCCTCCTGCATTGTAGGCAGATGCTTTACCATCTGAGCCACAGGGAAGTCCAAATTCAGGAAATGGAGCAGCCCAATTCCAGGATGGAGTGCAACTCAGCAAAAAAAAAAAAAAAAAAAAGAGTNATACTGGACTAGATTGCCGTTTCCTTCTCCAGGAGATCTTCCTGACCCAGGGATTGAACCTGGGCCTCCTGCATTGTAGGCAGATGCTTTACCATCTGAGCCACAGGGAAGTCCAAATTCAGGAAATGGAGCAGCCCAATTCCAGGATGGAGTGCAACTCAGCAAAAAAAAAAAAAAAAAAAAGAGTCTGGATTTATTTGGGTAATGTCCTCCAACATATAGTTACACCTAGTTGATTTCTCTCCTTTTATATTCTAGCAACAGTCTATAAATATTTAAAACATTTGAAACTATGCCAGTGTTCTGGCAGGCAAGAAAGGCACATTCAAATAGGGAAATTATGGGGAGTTAAATAAAGAGACTATTTTCAAATGTTGATTGGTTTGACCAATACAGGATGTTGCTATTCCCAGAACTAAAAACAATGGTAAAATATGAGCTGCCCTAGGTCAGAGTAGCCAAGGAGATAATCGCTTTTGGAAACATGAAAAAATAACTATATGGAAAAGATAGTTGATGAAGGTCCAAGACCTGCACACTTCAGACAATGGACACAGCCAACCAACGTTGATCAATAGCAAGAGAGCTCTAGGGAAATGGAGATTACATGCCTTGGCCGTTCTCTCTTCCTTGACTCTGATATTCTGCCAGAGGGCAGGGGAGGTCATTGGTACATTCAATATGGTGCACATTTCTGAGACACAGCAGAAGATGAAGAATGCATCTGGAAAGGCAAGAAGAGAATATCCATCAGTGTCAGGGAAAGGTAAAAACCTGGCTCTTACATCATGGTGGGTTCCTGAAAATCCATAGTATTTTATGGAATATAATTTATCTTTGACTTTCCTCAGGGATTGAAAAGCAACACGACAGGACATAACAACTATGAAAGCATATGCATTTTATAGTCAGAATCAGTTTTTGGTTGTTTTTCTTTTGCAGTGGAATTCCATCCTGCATACAGTGATAAATTAGCTGGGAGGGCAAAAGGAAATTACTAAATGCTTAAAAGACATTATGTTAATATATGAAAGTATCATTTACTCCTTTGGGTATAAATCTTTTTTTTTCTATGATCTCATTTTAATTGATAATAAAATAATATCCTCAAATAATGTTATGATATTTATATGTTTATTAAAATGTTTAGGATAATCATTTTTATAGTTGGACTAATAAGGATATTTAGGTTCTAAGAAATAAACCATTCTTTTAAACTCACACATTGTTTTTTTTTTAGTTGTACCTAGAATCCATAGCTAGTTCTCAGACTCATTTTTCTTTCTATTATAAAAGTTGACTATATAAATCACTTATTTGATGCAGTATGATAAATAAATAAGTACACAAAAAATTGGCCATAACATTTGTTTTAAATTTCAACATTATATTGGAACACAGTTATTAGAAAAAAATTCTTACACAATTTATGCATTTTGATAAATGAGTTCCTCAATTATACAACAATATAACTGAGTACACTACATTGTGACTATATGCTGCCATAATATTAAAAGTCAGAAGATTGAATATTTTAATATCATTTCAAATGCTACAAATTGAAGTGTGTATAATTAACATCTCATGTTTACAAACTGAATTTTATAGAAATTATAGACAAAATTAGATATTTTAGACTTGAAACTTATCTGAGTAAAGTCTCCAATTAAAAATCTATATTTGTTTTTTAAAATTAAAATTTAAAGACCATCATAGATAAATACTACAATGTTATTTTATGGGAAACTTTTGTGTAGTTGACTCTATCTATATGGTACTAAAATACATTTTCATGATTTAAATTGAAATTACTCATCTAAAAGCTGAATTATTGAGTGTGATGACAAAATTTCTATCAGCTTGGCTATGTACCCAGATATCTGGTCAAATATTATTCTAGAAGTTCTATCAAAATATTTTCTACTTTCTTATACAGGTTCATATTAACCACTATTGCCTATTACAGGACTCTAGGTAAATAATCCAATGAAATTTGTATTCATTGGTTTCTTTTTTTTTAATTTTTATTTTTTAGTTTGTTTTGCTTTACAATACTGTGTTTATTTTGCTATACATTGACATGAATCAGCCATGAGTGTATATGAGCTCCCAATCCCGACGTCCCCTCCTCCCTCCCACCCCACACCATCTCTCTGGATCATCCCCGTGCATCAGTCCCAAGCATCCTGCATCCTGCATCAAACCTAAACCGGTGATTCGTTTCATTTATGATATCATACATGTTACACTGCCACTCTCCCAAACCATCCCACCCTCTCCCTCTCCCACAGNTATGTCCTGCCATTCTCTCCTGGCAGGAAGAGTTTCTATTGAAAGATCAGCTGTTATCCTCATGGGAATGCTCTTGTGTGTGATTTGTTGTTCTTCCCTTGCTTCTTTTAATATTTGTTCTTTGTGTTTGATCTTTGTTGATTTTATTAATATGTGTCTTGGGGTGTTTCACCCTGAGTTTATCCTTTTTTAGACTCTCTGGGTTTCTTGGACTCGGGTAATTATTTCTTCCCCATTTTAGGGAAGTTTTCAACTATTATCTCCTCAAGTGTTTTCTCATGTTCTTTCTTTTTGTCATCTTCTTTTGGGGCTCCTATGATAAGAATGCTGGGGCGTTTGACATTGTCTCAGAGGTCTCTGAGATTGTCCTCATTTCTTTTAATTCATTTTTCTTTTTTTCTCTCTGATTCATTTATTTCTACCATTCTATCTTCTACCTCACTTATCCTGTCTTCCGCCTCTGTTATTCTACTGTTGGTTCCCTCTAGAGTGTTTTTGATCTCATTTATTGCATTATTCAGTATATATTGACTCTTTTTTATTTCTTCTAGGTCCTTGTTAAACCTTTCTTGCATCTTCTCAATCCCTGTCTCTAGGCTGTTTATCTGAAACTCCATTTTGTTTTCAAGGTTTTGTATCATTTTCACTATCATTATTTGGAATTCTATATCAGATAGATTCCCTATCTCCTTCTTTTTTGTTTAGTGGTGGGCATTTTCCCAGTTTCTTTACCTGCTAGGTATTTCTTTGCCTTTTCATCTTGTTTAGACTGCTGTGTTTAAGGTGGACTTTCTGTATTCTGGCAGTTTGTGGTTCCTCTTTATTGTGGAGGTTCCTCGCTGTGGGTGGGGTTTTCAAAGTTTCCTGGAAGCTTGTGTCAGTGTTCTGGTGGGTAGAGCTGGATTTCTTCTGTCTGGAATGCAACGAAGTGTCTAGTAATGAGTTATGAGATGTCAGTGGGTTTGGAGTAATTTGGGGCAGGCTGTATATTGAAGCTCAGGGCTATGTTCCTGTGTTGCTGGAAAAATTGTGTGGTATGTCTTTCTCTGAAACTTGTTGGCCCTTGGGTGGTGCTTGGTTTCAGTGTAGGTATGGAAGTGTTTGATGAGCTCCTATCGATTAATGTTCCTTGGAGTCAGGAGTTCTCTGGTTTTCTCATGATGTGGACTTGAGCTTTCTGCTTCTGGTTTTCAGTCTTATTCTTACAGTAGCCTCAAGACTTCTCCATCTATACAGTACGATTGATAAAACATCTAAGTTAAAGATGAAAAGTTTCTCCACAGTGAGGGACACCCAGAGAGGTTCACAGAGTTACATGGAGGAGAGAAGAGGGAGGAGGGAGATAGAGATGACCAAGAGGAGAAGAGGGAGAATCAAAAGGGGAGAGAGCAAGCTAGCCAGTAATCATTTCCCTATGTGCTCTCCACTGTCTGGACCCATCAGAGATGTTCACAGAGTTACACAGAGAAGAGAAGAGGGAGGAAGAGAAGAGAAGAGGTGGCCAGGAGAATAAAGGGAGGAATCAAAAGGAGAGACACAGATCCAGCCAGTAATCAGTTCCCTAAGTGTTCCTCACCTTCTGGAACACACAAAGAAATTCACAGAGTTGGGTAGAGAAGAGAAGGGGGAGGGTGGAGATAGAGGCGACCTGGTGGATAAAAAGGAGAGTCCAAAGGGAGAGAGCAGTCAAGCCAGTAATCTCGCTCCCAAGCAAAAAACGGTACTTAAGATTGGGTTCTTAAAGATACAGAATTGATAACAAAACCAAAAAGCAAAGTTTAAAAATCTAGAGTAGAGGTTGGATTCTCAAAAATACAATAGTAAAAAAAAAAAAAAAAGTCACAAAAATTATAAAATATATATATACGAAGTTTGCTTTAAAAAACAGGATTTTTTTTTGCAAAGTAATAGTAGGTTATTNAGAGAAGGGGGAGGGAGGAAAGAGAGACAACCTGCTGGAGAAAAAGGAGAGTCCAAAAGAGGAGAGAGTGGTCAACCCAGTAATTTCACTCGCAGGTAAAATTGGGTACTGAAGATTGAGTTTTTAAATGTAAGAAATTGACAACAAATACCAAACTACAAAGATTAAAACTCTAGAGTAGAGGTTGGTTTTCAAAAATACAATATTAAAGAAAAGAAGAACAAGAAGAAAAGAAAAAAGAAAAAAATAGTCATGGGAATTATTAAGAATCAACACCAACAGCCACACAAAAAACTAAAAAGGCAAAAAAAAAATTATATATATATATATATGGCATTTGCTTTAAAAATAGGGTCTTTTTTTTTTGAAAAGTGATAGTTATAAAAATTAAAATTAAAGGAGAAATAGAGGACTTAAAATTCTTAAAAAATGGAGAATAAAAAGAAAAAGAGAAAAAACAATCAAATAAAAACACCTACCAATAATAATAATAATAATAAGAATGATCGTAAAAATAGTAGCTATTTCTGGCACTTTCTGATTTCCACTCTGATACAAGGACGGTGGTGGAAGTCACTTTTTCTTTTCTTTTTTAAGGCTCACTTGGCCAGTCATGCTGTGGGGAGGGAAGGATGCNATGGAGAATAAAAAGAAAAAGAGAAAAAACAATCAAATAAAAACACCTACCAATAATAATAATAATAATAAGAATGATCGTAAAAATAGTAGCTATTTCTGGCACTTTCTGATTTCCACTCTGATACAAGGACGGTGGTGGAAGTCACTTTTTCTTTTCTTTTTTAAGGCTCACTTGGCCAGTCATGCTGTGGGGAGGGAAGGATGCTGCTACCAAATAGCACTGGTGTGTATTCACAGTGTCTCAGCCACGCTGGGCATGCCCCTACACACGGCACACACTGCTCAGGCTCTACATTTCTCTTCTGGGCACCGTCTGAGGCCAGCCCTAGGCTGAATCACCTCCCTGGTCTAAGCTTCTGAGCCTCTACTTTTCTCCACTGGGCACTATCTGAGGCCGGCCCTAGGCTGCGTGCACCTCCCTGGTCTAAGCCGCTTAGGCTCAGCGCCCAGGTATTCGCAGGTTCATTTGGGTCTGCGCTCTGTGCCCTTCCCAGGACCAAGTAGCTCAGGTGTTTGGTGAGCACAGTTGTGCTTCTTGTCACCTTTTCCTGCTGCTCAGTTTTCTGGGTGTACCGCTGGCACCCCTTTTTCAGCCAGAAGGTGTCTGTCCAGCACCCCAAAAAGTCTTAGTTAGCAGAGAAGCCTGCTTGCAGTTTGGTAAGTAAAGTCTCTCCGGTGCTGTGATTGCCACTTTCCACCCCTTACAGCTCTGGCTGCCTGTCACTGGCAGGGGATGGTCGGTAGCCGGCTATTTCTGTTCCGTCCTTTGTTCTGTGCATGGTCCTGGTGGTGTCTTATGTTAGAGCTTTTTGCGTGGTAACTGTCCCACAGTCTGGTGTGCTAGCCCAGGTTAGTTCGCTCTGGTTACGTGTGGGGTGTTCCAGCCCGATTCTTAATAAGTGCTGCAGCTCGTGCCTCCCACACCTCCCTGCCCAGCCCCCACTTGCTAGTGGCAGATGCAGGCATCTGCTCTGCTTTTCCGCTGGGGGAGTTACCATTGGGCTCAAAATCTGTTGGTTTTAATTATTTATTTATTTTTTTTCCCTGTTATGTTGCCCTCTATGCTTCCAAGTCTCGCCACAGATTCAGCAGTGAGAGTGTTTCCTGGCATTTGGAAACTTCTCTCTTTTTAAGACTCTCTTCCCGGGACAGGACTCCCTTCCCAGGACAGAGCTCCCTCCCTACCTCCTTTGTCTGTTTTTTCGTCATTTGTGTTTTTCTTACCTGTTTTGAAGACAATGTTCTGCTTTTCTGGATGCCTGATGATCTCTGCCAGCATTCAGAAGTTGTTTTGTAGATTTTACTCAGCGTTGAAATGTTCTTTGGATGAATTTGTGGGGGAGAAAGTGGTCTCCCCATCCTATTCCTCCACCATCTTAGGACCCCTCTATTCATTGGTTTCTAAACATTTCATTCTTCACGCTTCTCAGTCTTAGCTAACTGTAAGACTCTTTGTCTTCGCTGATTTTTCAACACCGTTCCTTTCCACTCTAGAAAACTCATTGCTTTTCTTTAATATATGTTCGCCAAATTGTACTCTGGCAAGTTCTCTTTTAATTTTCCAAACAAATTTGGTATTTTCTTCTTTGTGCTCCCAGTGAATTATTCACACTTAACAAGTACTATCAAATTTTTCTGATATTCAAAAAGCTTATAACATGAAAGAATTATTCTCATAAAAGCTACTGTAAAAAACAAAATATTATCAGTACAATATATGCCACCTTCTACTTAGAATTAACCATCTTAATATTGATATTTGTTTTTATACATAGTTTATATGTTTTACTATATTTTTATAATTATACAGATATAATAATACATTATATATATATGATTCAGATGTCTTCAAGATTTGTATTCTCTTTATGCATGTATATACATGTGTTTGTGTATTCTCTATGACTGAATTTTTTGGACAAGAGGTTCAATACATTTGTGATGTATGTGTTTAAGAGGAAATCTGTGGTATCTGCATGGTTCAGATGTAACTCATTTAATTCTTATTCTGATAACCAGCATCAATTATTATTTTTTATACTGTTACAATGTTCCTCCAAATATTTTTGTCCATATATGTGAGTTACTTTCTCTAGGCTTCATATCAAGAAGTAAAACTGTTAAGATCTAGGACATGCATATTTTACTTTAATTTTCATATATTGTTTTCCAAGGTGATGTTCCAGTTTACACAAAAAACAATATATGAAAGTTTTTGTGACTCCATATGTTTGTCATCATTCAGTGTTACTTGGTATTTTATTTTTTCATAATTTAATGAATGTGACATAGTAGCTCACTGCTTTTTTATTTTCTACTAACTTCATATCCTCTTGGTCATTTTATGTTTTCTCCCCTGTAAATTGCCCACCTGTTTTTTAATCTTCTGGTATACACAAAAACTTTTGTAGCCTGTGATATCCTCAAGGGCAGAGTAAGTGTTAGTTGCCAAGTCTTGCCGGACTTTTTGCGACCCCATGAACTGCAGCCCACCTGGCTCTTCTGTCCACGAGATTTTCCAGGCAAGGATACTGGAGTGAGTTGCCATTTCTTTCTCCGGGGATCTTCCTGACCCAGGGGTCCAACCCAGGTCTCCTGCACTGTAGGCAGACTCTTTACCAACTGAGCTACAAGGGCAGAGGTGATGTATTATTCATTTTCCACACTGACATTTTATGATGCTCAATTAAATGTTTGATGACTGAAAGTCATACGTTTCTGATAGGTGCTAGTGCAAGTCTCTTTATTTATTTCTTATGTGATGGTCAGTACTTAAGTTCTTACATTTATGTTACCAGTCAGGGCATAGATTCCTATTGTGCCTTGAATTTTGATATGCTTGGGTAAAAATGTTAAATCAAAACATATTCTAGAGAAGAGCATGTTGCATGTACTATAAATGCTACCCATGGCTTCCTCTGCTTAGCTTTATTATAGCAATTTTAAGTAGTAAAATTCTACTGTGAAAAATACATTTAAAAGTATGTCTTTATTTTTATATTGTCAAGTATATGATTAGGAACTCATAATGCAAAAATATTTATAAAAGTCATGTTGGACATGTTTTCCATTTAATGTTGTTCACAATAAATTGTATGTTAGCAGATGCTTGTTAAGCATTATTATATTTTATAATAATGTTTTAGTTTAAACATAATTTGTTCCAAATGACTTTGAGCTTCATGTGAACAAATTGTCTGATACTTTTCTTTCTATGTCAATTGTTGTACTTGACATTTATTGGGCTTCTGTAATGTACTGGATAGTTTGAAAAATATAATTTATGTACAAATTTAGTAGAGATATTCACATTGTAGAATTTAGAATGTAAAAATGTTCAAATTGCTACATACCAGGCAACCAAATTATAACATATTAACTGTTGTGACCTTCCTTTTTATTTGGGAGGTATTTGGAAAATTCTATGCTCACTTCTTTTTTTTTTTTTAATAAACTATGACTCCTCAATATAAAAACAGTCAAATCATTAGCTTTTATTTTGAAGCTAAGGTCTAGGCATATGCAAAAAAAAAAAAAAAAGGATCAGTAAAATGATGACAAAGCTTGTTTTTTCTAACAGCTAAATTTAGTTTGACAGAAAAGTGGGAGAGTATAATGTAATAAGAGCAATAGAATATATACAGTAGATATATCTAAGCAGAGAGTCTGTGACTTTCAGGGTATACTGGAATGAGGCTTGAAAGGCCCATAATGCTATATGAAATAGTCCAGTTTATACCATAAGAAATAACAAGGCATCGTGAAATAGTAAATATGGAAGTAGGAAGATTAGATATGTGTTATATAACAATTAATATGACCAAAAAGTATTATATCTAAGCTTTGGTGGCTGGTAAATGGCTAACCACTAGTTCTCTGGGAATAGGGCTAGATTAAGAGAGAGACTTGATTTGTAGTTTGTGTACTGTTTTGGCATAAACATCCCCAGTATGACCAACTTCAACCTAACAATAAATTATCAATCAATAGAAGTCAGTCAGATACATGAAAAACTCTATTCTCACAAGCTAGTATGAGGTGGCTCCAATATGCCACTAAATTTTTAAAAAATGTGTTAACTTGTAATCCTCATAACAGTTTTGTCTAAGAGTTTCTTAACCTTGATATTATTCACATGTTGAACAAGATAATTCTTTGTTGTAGGGTGTTGTCCTGCAAATTGTTGAACGTTTTACATCATCCTGGAATCTACTCATTAGACAGCAGTACTACACCCCCACACAAGTTGTGATAACCAAAAATGTCTCCAGTCACTGTCAAATGTTCTCTGGGGAGAAAAATCAACTCCAGCTGAGAATGACCACTTTAAGGCACACCCTATGTTTTTCTTTCCCATCTTCATCTCTTCCATCCTTTTTCTGATTCTTTATTTTCCTCTACTTCCTATTTTTTCAAATGAAGAAATTGCAACTTAGAAAAGTTAAATATATTTCCCACTCAACTGTTCAATATGAAAATTCACAATCTGACTTCAAAGCAGATAGATGGAAGGACAGATAGATAGGGACATAGACATAAATATGTAATCTCAAATGCTATAATTATTGGATAGCAAGTACCACTAATAAACCAGTCCTTGTCCTGACACCAATTTTGCATGGTCATTAATTTTATCCTTGATTTAATAGTTTCTGCTTGTGGAATAAAACAATATATTAAAGTTAGTAAATGCTTAACATTATTTTAAGATAAAATTTCTTTGTGATCATTAATAATTATATCTTGGTGACTCAGTTTATTTTTTGTGTAAATGGGATAATAATATATCTACAGTAAGAACTGTAATGCAAGAAGTAAACAAGACAGAGAAAGACAATTACTACATGATATTCCTTATAAGTGAAATCTAAAAAAGCTAAACCCAGAGTAATGGAGACTAGAATGATGGTTACCAGAGTTTGGAGAATGGAGAAAATTGGAGACATTTGTCAAAGAAAATAAATGTCTAGTTTAAAATGAATAAGTTCTGGGGGATCTAATGTATGGGGCTTCTCAAGTGGCACAGTGATAAACATCTGCCTGCCAAGGTAGGAGGCACAGAAGAAGGAAGTTAGATCCCTGGGTCAGGAAGATACTCTGGAATAGGATACGGCAATCTGCTCTATTCTTTTTTAAATTTTATTTATTTTTAAACTGGTGTAAAATTGCTTTATAATTTTGTGTTGGTTTCTGCTTTACAACAATGTGAGTCAGTCATAATTATATACATATATCCCTTTCCTCCTGAGCCCCCCATCTCTCACCCTATCCCACCTCTCTAGGTCATCATAGAACACCAGGCTGGGTTTCCTATGCTATTTAGCAACTTTCCACTATTTTACACATGATAGTGTATATATGTCAGTGCTACTTTCTCACTTCATCTTGCACTCAACATTCCTAGTGGTATCCACAAGTTGGAGCTGTTACAAGAGTTTATGAAAAAGGAAATCAAAAGAAAGTAGGACCAATCAGTTCAGTTCAGTCATTCAGTCATGTTCAACTCTTTGCGACT
The DNA here is from genome assembly GCA_006410615.1 of Neotragus moschatus. Classification (NCBI taxonomy): domain Eukaryota; kingdom Metazoa; phylum Chordata; class Mammalia; order Artiodactyla; family Bovidae; genus Neotragus; species Neotragus moschatus. The sequence goes on from SJYA01000124.1 coordinate 673,501, forward strand.
CCAAGGACAGCAGCACACCAGCTTCCCTGCCCATCACCGACTCCTGGAGCTTGCTTGAACTCCTGTCCATCAAGTTGGTGATGCCATCCAATCATCTCATCCTCTGTTGTCCCCTTCTCCTTCTACCTTCAGTCTTTCCCAGCATCAGGGTCTTTTCTAATGAGTCAGTTCTTTGCATCAGGTGGCCAAAGTATTGGAGCTTCAGCCTCAGCATCAGTCTTTCCAATGAATATCCAGGACTGGTCTCCTTTAGGATGGACTGGTTGGATCTCCTTGCAGTCCAAGGGACTCTCAAGAGTCTTCTCCAATACCACAGTTCAAAAGCATCGATTCTTTGGCATTCAGCTTTCTTTATAGTTCAAATCTCATATCCATACATGACTCCTGGAAAAAACATAACTTTGACTAAATAGACCTTTGTTGGCAAAGTAATGTCTCTTCTTTTTAATATGCTATCTAGTGCCGGGAGCCAGCAGCATGAGGAATCTCACCTGTGACAAGGTCGTGTGGCAGAGATCTGATGGGCAAGGCGAGTCAGATCGCAGGTTTTCCCCCTGGTATTTCCTGAGCATGTACCCCCAAAATAAGAATATGCCTGCCTTATTGTATAGTACTTTTCCACTCTTCGGACACACTCTGGAAAAGATTAACTCAGGGCTTTAGTCTTATGCATTTGAAAGGGTATTTAAATCCAAAAACCCATCAGATGGCTTTCTAGCCTGCCTACAGGACTGTACAGCTGTGCATGTGATTGTTTGAGGCCTCCTGACTGCGGGAGGCACAGGAAGCTTAAAACATCCTAGGAATGTAGGGGCTTCCAAGGAGTGAAAATCATTAGAATAGGACTGATTAAAGGTTTCATTTGTTGAGCCAATCAACACTTGCTGCCAATTTTTCATATCTTTTATTTGTAGATATAGTTGGTATATAGAAAAACAGGTAGTAGACCTGGTATTAACAATATTAGATCTTTGAGTTAAATACTTTCTGTTATAACCCACTGCACCTTTGTTCTACAGGAATGTAACTTTATTTAGTACTTTGAAGGTAATGCAGAGTAAAGAAAAAACACTTCTAGGGAAAAGGAGTTTTCTGGTTGATAGACAATTATCCAGGAAGAGAGCCATAAAAATGTTAACAGGCCTCTTGTCCAGAAGATAATGTAAACCACCTGAGACCTTTTGTATATGGGAGGGTATGCAAAAAGAAAGCCTGGTCTCAATGAGGGTCAGGACTGCTGTCCCTGCATAACTCTGCATATTCCATTATTTCTTTATGTACAACTTGGGGTATATAAGCTGATTTTGAAAAATAAAGTTTTTGGAGTCTTGCACCGATGCTGGGCTTCCCCATGTTGTTCTTTTCTCCCCTTTTTCAGCTGAATTCCCATCTGGAGCGGGGAGGCTCACCATGTCTACTTACTTGCCCTGGCTGCTAAGATCCACGTGAAAGGGAGCCTAAGGCGGGCACCCTTTGATATTCAAGTGGGTGCCAGTGGCCTAATGTAGATGGTGCAAACCTCTTGTCTTGAGGTTTTATTGGTTTTCCCCGTAAACCAAGTTAGTCAGCTTCTTTTCTCCACTAAATTTTCCTACTACATTATTATTTCCTAATCTAATCTTATATTAATAATAAATAAGTTTTTCCTTGCTGATGCTGTCCTTGCTTCAAATTCCCTGGATCCACTGGGGCTGGACCCCGGCAGTCTAGGTTGGTCACAGCTTTTCTTCCAAGGAGCAAGCATCTTTTAATTTCGTGGCTGCAGTTGCCATCTGATTTTAGAGCCCCCCAAAATAAAGTCTTTCACTGTTTCCATTGTTGCCCCATCTATTTCCCATGAAGTGATGGGACCAGATGCCATTGTCTTAGTTTTATGAATGTTGAGTTTTAAGCCGGCTTTTTCACTCTCCTCTTTCACTTTCATCCAGAGGCTCTTTAGTTCTTTGCCTTCTGCCATAAGGGTGAACTCTTTTGCTTTTTCTATGATCCACCAGATATTGGCAATCTGATCTCTGGTTCCTCTGACTTTTCTAAATCCAGCTTAAAAATCTGGAAGTTCTCGGTTCACATACAGTTGAAGCTTTGCTTGGAGAATTTTACTAGCATGTGAGATGAGTTCAACTGTGGGGTATGTTGAACATTCATCCATCATAGATCAGGCAGAATGAAGCAGGAATAGCAATACTCATATCAGATAGAGACTATAAAATAAAGATCATGAGAAAAGATAAAGAAGGACATTACATAATGATCAAGAGATCAATTCAATAAGAAGATATAACAATTATAAGTACATATGCATCCAACATAGGAACAACTCAATACATATGGCAAATGCTAACAACTATAAAAGAGGAAACAGTCCAGTATCCTTGGTTAGAGATTTCCATGGACAGAAGAGCCTGGTGGGCTACAGTTCATAGGGTGGTAAAGAGTCAGACATGACTATGCACATATATAAACACATACTTGAAAGTTGCCAACATAGTAGTCACATCAGTAGTTGTCTTCACTAACTGAAGAAAATCTAAAGAGGATTTTTACTTTTAAGAAAAAAGCCAGTATGTACTAATATAGATCTTTTTTAAAGCAAACTGGCCTGACAGGAATTTTTGGAAAGCTAGGCAACACCCTTTGCTTCAGACCATTTCAATTTAGCAAAAGTGTCAAAGGAATATTTTCAGAAAGCATTGGAAACCTGTGTTACTAACACTATGAGAGTAATCATTTGCAATACATATAGCTATCAATAGCTTGCATGCATTAAATATATACAATATTGCATGTTAATTATATCTCTAAAAAGGCAGGAAAAAAGGTTTTCAGCAGAAACCTACTCTGCTTAGAATAGTGACTGGCACATAATTAGCTATGAATAACTTTTAGTATAAAGCAAACAAATAAAACAATGAAGAGAGATACTATTAAAGAACAGCAATGGTTTACATATTTTCAGTTATATCAAATATTAGGAAAGTTTCAGGTATAAATTTGGGGAATCATAGGTTTCAAAATCTATAAGATAAACAAGTCCTTGTTCTAAGCACATCATAAACACTTTAAGAAAATGTTATGACATAAATCGTTGTAGATATGTAAGGTTTATATGTCCTCTAAGACACACAATGTTATGGATATGCATAGCTAAATGTTTATAGTGGTAGTTTATCAGAAAAGAGGGAGACATAGAAAGAGAAAAAGGAGAAAGAAAAGAGAAAGAAAAAAAATGATCTGGAAAATTTGTTTACTTCAGTGTCATTTTTTTTCTAAATTTTTAAAAATCTTAAAGCATGTCTAGAAGTCATTAGCAAACATCATAATTCTAAAGAAAAATTACAATAAGCATGGTAATCAACTTAGGAAATTATTCTGTAAAACTGTGCCAATATATGGTTTAACTTTCTGTAAGGACAAAAAGTTCAAAAAGTTTTCATACAACATTGTTTTCATATAACATTGTTTATATAATCCTTTTAGCTTTTGTTTCAGTATCTATTTTGCCTTGGTTGATAAGTCTGATTAAATATAAAGCTCTTTAATTCCTTCAGTGAAGTTAGGGAGAAATTAGACTGAAAGTGCACACAAGTCCAGCTGAAAAATATAAAAGTTGCTAATAAAGGCAAATGTTTTAGTCTCCTTCCACTCCCAAACCTAATGATATAATTTCCATTAAACAATATTTAAAACAACTTTTCTTATGTATTTGGTTATTTTTGATTACTTGAATAAAATAGCTTTTAAATCTTTTAAGCTGAAAATCTTCAAATATATTTTATATAGCCTTTTTATCTTTTCAGTATATTATCATATTTAAATATTGCAGTATCTCTATCCTTGTGAGTTAGGCAAAGCAAGACTTTTAATTCTGTTCTTAGAATAAAGAAATTGAGACTCAGAGAAAATTACATTATAACTTTAGTATACACAGCAGGTAGCTCCTAGAGATGGTAGGGAGGCGATCTTCCTATCTTACTGACTTAACCAAGCTTGCTTTATATTAACAAAATTCATTCTGATTTCCTTTATGAATGTAATTTAGCTCTCTCTGAACCCAGCAGGGGTCCTTTCTTTCACCCCTGGGTAGTTGTAACTCATAATTACTGTGTCATATTTGCAGATTTTGTATTTTAAACAGCTGAATGAAAATATACTTTTCATTTTAAATTTACTAACCTCTGGCATATAGCATAATAATTTTCAAAAGTTTTGAGCTTTCAATAATTAAACTATTAGAATATTTTTTCCATGTTCCCAGTTTTGCAACACTCTTTCAAGAAATATCAAATGTTGACTAGGTGTCAGACTTTGTTTTATGCATAAGAGACATACTGGAGAGTAAGAAGTAACCCTCTCCTTTCTGTGGAAATCATGGCATAACTGGAAAAGCAAGTAATAATTAGATCAAAAGATATACTTTAAACCAATGAGAAGTATTCTGAAGAAAAGTAGGGAAGGGTAAAGGAGTAGGGTATTTTACTAGAAGATACAAAGTGACATGATAATACTATAAAATAACCCTGGAAATTTGCGAGTTGCCACTGTTTATAACTTGGGGATTTTTGTCTAATCATAAATAAATTAGCAATAATTTTATATGTAAGTCTCTACCTCCATCCCTTGGGCTTCCCTGATAGCTCAGTTGGTAAAAATCTGCCTGCAATACAGGAGCTGCTGCTGCTGCTGAGTCGCTTCAGTGGTGTTTGACTCTCTGTGACCCCATAGAAGGCAGCCCACCAGGCTCCCCCGTCCCTGGGATTCTCCAGGCAAGAACACTGGAGTGGGTTGCCATTTCCTTCTCCAATGCATGAAAGTGAAAAGTGGAAGTGAAGTTGCTCAGCCATCACCAACTCTTCACGACCCCATGGACTGCAGTCTACCAGGCTCCTCCACCCATGGGATTTTCCAAGCAAGACAGGAGACTCCAGTCCAATTCCTGGGTTGGGAAGATCTGCTGGAGAAAGGATAGGCTACCCACTCCAATATTCTTGGGCTTCCCTTGTGGCTCAGCTGGTAAAGAGTCTGCCTACAATGCGGGAGACATGGGTTGAATCCCTGGGTTGGGAAGATCCTTGGAGAAGGGAAAGGCTACCCACTCCAGTATTCTGGCCTGGAGAATTCCATGAACTATATAGTCCATGGGGTTGTCAAAGAGTCTGAAAGGACTGAAAGACTTTCACTTTCACCCCTGTCCCAGGAGTCAGTTGATTAATTTGGCTGTCCTTTTTTTTTGTAACCTACCAAGAAATGCTGGAGGAGAAGGCAATGGCACCATTGCCTTCAGTATTCTTGCCTGGAGAATCCCAGTGACAGAGGAACTTGGTGGGTTGCCATCTATGGGGGTGCACAGAGTCAGACACAACTGAAGCAATTTAGCAGCAGGAGCAACAAGAAATGCTGGGCTGAATGAATTGAAGCTGGGATCAAGATTGCAGGGAGAAATATTAATAACCTCAGGAGTGCAGATGACACCACATTTTGGCACAAAGTGAAGATGAACTAAAGAGCTTCTTGATGAAAGTGAAAGAGGAAATTTAAAAAGTTGGCTTAAAGCTCAGTATTCAGAAAATGAAGATCATGGCATCTGGTCCCATCACTTCATGGCAAATAAATGGGGAAGCAGTGGAAACAATGTCAGACTTTATTTTGGGGGGCTCTAAAATCATTGCAGATGGTGACTGCAGCCATGAAATTAAAAGATGCTTACTCCTTGGAAGGAAAGTTATGACCAACCTAGACAGCATATTAGAAAGCAGAGACATTACTTTGCCAACAAAGGTCCATCTCATCAAGGCTATGGTTTTTCCAGCAGTCATGTATAGATGTGAGAGTTGGACTATAAAGAAAGCTGAATGCTGAATAGTTGATGCTTTTGAACTGTGGTGATGAAGAAGACTTTTCAGAATCCCTTGGATTGCAAGGAGATCCAGTCAGTCTATCCTAAAGGAGACCAGTCCTGAGTGTTCACTGGAAGGACTGATGTTGAAGCTGAAACTCCAATACTTTGGCCACCTGATGTGAAGAACTGACTCCTTAGAAAAGACCCTGATGCTGGGAAAAATTGAAGGTGGGAGGAGAAGGGGACAACAGAAGATGAGATGATTGGATGGCATCACTGACTAAATGGACATGAGTTTCTGTAAACTCTGGGAGTTGGTGATGGACAGGGAGGACCTGGCGTGCTGCAATTCATGGGGTCACAAAGAATCAGACATGACTGAGTGACTGAACTGAATTGTTCTCTTAATATGCTGTTGTCCTTAATAAATTGGTGTCCTTAATATTAACAGTCTTTATTTTTCAGTCTAAACCTCTAATAGTTAAACCATAGCTCACTAACTTAGAATTTTAAAAGTAGGAAGAGAACTAAACATACACTTTCAAAGCAAAGTGTTAAGAAATGTATTTTGCTAATCAGGACCATTTAGGCCTAAAGAAGTTTCTCAACACCTAAGGTGACTTGAAAACTGAGCTTTCTATTTCCTATTTTATTATCTTTTGGTATACAATGTGTTGATATGAAACACCTTATACATATCTATAATAATCTTACCTATATGATTCAATCTGAAGGGGAAATATTAGAGACCCCTTTGCTCTCAAAAATTACCTCACATGCTTGATGATGCCTAAGACAACCATGATTCATGAACAATTCATAAATATTCCTTCTTCAATTTCAAAGTCCTGACAAGTGTGATATAATGAACATTATTTGTTATTTGTGCATTTTTTATGAATTAAGCTTATCATAAACTTTCAAGGTCAGGATTTAATAGTGTGGAAAAATCAGTTCAGTTCAGTCGCTCAGTCGTGTCCGACTCTTTGCGACCCAATGAATCGCAGCATGCCAGGCCTCCCTGTCCATCACCAACTCCCTGAGTTCACTCAGACTCACATCCATCGAGTCAGTGATGCCATCCAGCCATCTCACTCTCTGTCGTCCCCTTCTCCTCCTGNGATGAGATGGCTGGATGGCATCACTGACTCCATGGGCGTGAGTCTGAGTGAACTCTGGGATTTGGTGATAGACAGGGAGGCCTGGCGTGCTGCCGTTCATCGGGTCGCATGAGTCGGACAGACCGAGCGACTGAACTGAACTGATGGGATTTTCCATAGCTTGTGTAGGGAGCCACCATTGTTATGCAACAGAGCATGCTGTTTCTCTGGAGTAGCAAAAGAAACCAGTTTATCAGCCTGTTCATTACCATAAGGCATGGGGACCAGAAGACAAGAATGTGCTTGAATATGTGTAATATAAATGGGAGAATTGCGGTTTCTAACAACAGATTGGAGTTCAAAAGAATTGTTGAATAATAGGTTGATTGGAGTTTATGGTGGAGGTTTCTATATTTTTTAACATAAAAACAGAATATACAGAGTCAGAGACTATATTAATGGGGAAAGAATGTAGGCAAATAAGTTGAATAAGAGCATATAATTTATTTTGTTGAACAGAATGAAGTTTAGTATAAAAGACTTCATATTCTTTAAGAGACCAGAGTGAAGCTTTGGAGTTTTTAGTTCCATCTATATAAAAAACTTCGGCCTGTGGTATGGGCTGTGAGGTGATAATGAGAGAAATAATAAATTTAGTATTTTTGAAGAAATTCCATGGCTTACCAGAAGGATAATGAATTGAAATTTCTCCAAAATATTCCAGAAAAGCTATTTGAAAATTGGTAGAAGTTTGTAATGTGTTCTTAAACTGAGATTTATTTATAGGTATAATTTTTTGAGGATCAGAGCCAATTAGAATTTTAGTCTTATTTCTTCCATTGATAATGATTAGAGCAATTAAATCAAGGTAGGATGTAAGTGACTTTATTTCTCTAAAATGGGTATGGATCCATTCTACTGGGTGTTCTTGTTGGGAAGAAATCCTATGGGAGAATGAGGAGAGGGGAGTAACAATTCTCGAGGTAAATCTAGTTTGATGCGAGTAACAAATTGTTATTGTAATTGATTTTGCACCAAATAGAGTTCCTCTCATGCCTCTTAAGAAAGTGAACAGTTCAGTTCAGTTCAGTCACTCAGTCATGTCCAACTCTTTGTGACCCCATGAATTGCAGCACGCCAGGCCTCCCTGTCCATCATCAACTCCTGGAGTCCACCCAAACCCACGTCCATCGAGCTGGTGATACCATACAGCTATCTCATCCTCTGTCATCCCCTTCTCCTCCTGCCCCCAATCGCTCCCAGCATCGGAGTCTTTTCCAATGAGTCAACTCAGCATGAGATGGCCAAAGTACTGGGGTTTCAGCTTCAGCATCATTCCCTCCAAAGAAATCCCAGGGCTGATCTCTTTCAGAATGGACTGATTGGATCTCCTTGCAGGCCAAGGAACTCTGAAGAGTCTTCTCCAGCACCACACTTCAAAAGCATCAATCCTTTGGTGCTCAGCTTTCTTCACAGTCCAACTCTCACATCTATACATGACCACTGGAAAAACCATAGCCTTGACTAGACAGACCTTAGTCAGCAAAGTAATGTCTCTCCTTTTGAATATGCTATCTAGGTTGGTCATAACTTTTCTTCTAAGGAGTAAGTGTCTTTTAATTTCATGTCTGCAACAAGGGCTATTTAAATAAGGATCTCCTTTTAAAATATTAAATAGGTTATTCAGTTGATAATTAGCAATGCCTGCTGCTGCTGCTAAAGAAGGTCTAATCTAATTTATATCGCCTAAGAGCTTATGAAAATCATTTAAGGTTGATAAGTCATCAATACAGATGCGAGTTAGTTGGGGAGTAATACGTTGTCTATTAACAACAAACCCCAAGCAATGGTAAGGTGTAGAGGTTTGAATTTTTTCAGGGGCAATGATTAATCCAGAGTTTTTAAAGCATAGTTGACCTATATCAAACATATGTTGAGTTTCTAAGATATATGGAGCCAAATACAATATATCATCCATGTAGTAAATAACAAGAAAGTTAGGAAATTGTTTTCTCACAGGCTCAAGGGCTTTAACTACGTAGTACTGACACATGGTGGGAGAATTCATCATCCCTTGTGGCAGTACAGTCCATTGGTACTGTTTATGAGGTCCAATATGATTAGGATAATGGAGAGAGAAAGCAAATCTCTCTCGGTCTAAAGGGTGTAAAGGTATATTAAAAAAGCAGTCTTGTGAATCAATAATAATAACGTGCCAATTTTGAGGAATAGCGTTAGATGATGAGATTCCTGGTTGTAATGCACNATGAGGTCCAATATGATTAGGATAATGGAGAGAGAAAGCAAATCTCTCTCGGTCTAAAGGGTGTAAAGGTATATTAAAAAAGCAGTCTTGTGAATCAATAATAATAACGTGCCAATTTTGAGGAATAGCGTTAGATGATGAGATTCCTGGTTGTAATGCACCCATAGGTTTCATAGATGCATTAACTTTTCTAAGGTCTGTTAGGAGATGCCATTTGTTAGATTTCTTTTTTTGTAATAAAAATAGGAGAATTCCAAGGAGAACAAGATTCCTCAATATGCTTTAATTCTAGTTGTGTATCTATAAGTTCCTTAGCTGCCTGTAATTTCTCTTTCATGAGGGGCCACTGCTCTGTCCAAATATGCTCATTTTTCCAAGTTATTTGAATAATTGTATTATTTGTTAAATGATCAGTGGCCCCTAGGAAAAATGTGGAATGTATATCTGAGTTTGCCATTGCATAAATAACTCCCTTCCTATTAGATTAAGGGGTGCATCTATCACATAAAATTTTAATGTTGTAAATCGGCCTTCTGGTCCCTCACATGGATAAATTTGAGTACTCTGATAAACTTCTTATACTTTGGTTTGAGAAATCCCTGCAATTTGGCAAGAAATTTTTTGTACAGGCCAGGATTTGGGCCATAAGTGTTTGGAAATAATAGTAACATCAGATCTAGTGTTGAGGAGACCAGAAAATCTTTTACCATTAATTTTGATATTTATAGTCAGTTGGGCAAATTCAGATACTAATGATGTCCAAAAGGACTGTTTTTGATCTGTACTGCCAAATCCGCCTGTCATCACTACAGGAGTTAATAGAAATGTAAGGTAAAAGGGGTAATTGAGCAATTTTATCCTCCTTTGCGAATTGCCATAATATCTAGGATGACATCATAATTTGAATTTCTCCTTTATAATCTGAAGTAATTACTCCAGGGTGAACGGTAATTCCTTTAGAAGTCAAACTCGATTGGTCAAGTAAAAGACTGAAGATTTGTTGGGGCAGGGGTCCAAAACATCCAGGAGGTATTCTAGAGGGGACTGCCTGGGGGTAAAAGAGAAAGTCATTTAGGGCTGGTATATCCACGGTAGCACATTACTTTGCCAATAAAGGCCCATCTAGTCAAAGCTATGGTTTTTCCAGTAGTCATTTATGCATGTGAGAGTTGGACCATAAAGAAAGCTGAGTGCAGAAGAACTGATGCTTTTGAATTGTGATGTTGGAGAAGACTCTTGAAGAATCCCTTGGACTACAAGAGATCCAACCAGTTCATCCTAAAGGAGATCAGTCCTGGTTTTCATTGGAAGGACTTATGTTGAAGCTGAAACTCTAATTCTTTTGCCACCTGATGAGTAGATCTGATTTATTTGAAAAGACCCTGATGCTTCGAAAGATTGAGGGCAGGAGGAGAAGGGGACGACGGAGGCTAACATGGTTGGATGGCATCACCGATTCAATGGACACGAGTTTGGGGAGGTTCTGGCAGTTTATGATGCACAGGGAAGCCTGGTGTGCTGCAGTTCATGGGGTCGCAAAGAGTTGGACAAAACTGAGCGACTGAACTGCACTGAGCTGATGTCTATTATACCTATAGTTCTGTCTATACCACAATTTTTATCCATTCATCCATGGAGGAGCACTTATGTTATTTCCACATCTTTCCTGCTATAAATAATGCTGCAATAAATGTAAGTGTGTGCTGGTATCTTTTTGAAATACTAATCTCACTTTCTTAAAGTACATATTAAAATGAATGAAATAATCCTAAATTTAAAGTCAGATACAGAAAGAAAAGTAGTGCATTATCTTATTCTATGTGAAATCTGGAAAGACTGAATACATAGAAGCAGAAAGTAAAAGGTTATTATAAGGGTCCATAGGGTACAGAATGGAGAAGGAAATGACAACCACTCCAGTATTCTTGCCTGGAGAATCCCAGGGACAGAGGAGCCTAGTGGGCTGCTGTCCACGGGGTCACATAGACTCGGCCATGACTGAAGCGACTTAGCAGCAGCAGCAGGGGACAGAAAATGGGGAGAGGTTGGTTGAAGGGTGAAAAATCATGGAGGATGAATAAACCTAAAGCTCTATCATAGCATGGTTAAAGATAATAATACTGTACTGAATATCGGAAATTTTTCAAGATTGTAGGTTCCAGGTGCTTTCCACCCACACACAAATATTAACTATGAGATGAGATGGATAAGTCAATTAGCTTGACTGTAGTAATCATTCCATTGTGTATTTGTATATCAAATCAATATGCTATATACCTTAAACACATGTCTTTTATTAAGAATTAATAAATCTTAAATTTAAGAAACAAAGGGGATTTGTAAATTTTGAAGAAGTAAGAGACATAACTAAATAGTCTAATTACTCTGGCAATAACAAGGAGGGCACGTTGAAAATATCAGAGCCTAGAAACTAAGGTTGAAGAGGCCCTTTCAGTAGTCTGACTCTAAGGAGATAAAATCCTAATGTAGAATCATAAAAGTGAAGTCAAAGTAGGAAAACAGAACCGAGATGTAGATTTCAGAAACTGGATATATATAAAGACCAGAGGAAAATAATGACTAAAAGATTACTGGTTTCAAAATGAGGTGACTGGAAGAATGAGGATGCAGCCAACAGAAAGAGAAATAAGAGGGGAGGAGCGTTTATTGAGGAAAGAAAGACTTTTCATTCATAACATATTGAGTTTTAAGTGATCATTAGCTACCAAGTAGAAAGCTAGGTGGTGCAACTTATAAATCAATTGGAATAAAAGGCAGATATTTAAACTCTGTAAGCAGCCATATGAAGATGAGCATTCAGATTGTGAGACTGGGTAATTCTGCACGGAGAGAAGAGACTATTCTAAGACTTGAGTTTTTGAAATAACCACAATATTTAAGAGGAGGAGAGAATGGTTTCTGACTCTGGTCAGCATGTCCATCACCAAAAAATCTACATACAATAAATGCTAGAGAGGGTGTGGAGAAAAGGGAACTCTCTTGAACTCTTGGTGGGAATGTGAGTTGATACAGCCACTGTGAGAACAGTATGGAGCTTCCTTAAAAAAAAAGAAACAAAGAAAAGCTAAGCGACTCTGTGAGTGATTGAACATTGCTTAGTTGTGTCCAACTCTTTGTAATACAATGGACTGTAGCCCGCCAGGCTCCTCTGTCCGTGGGATTTTCCAGGCCAGAATACTGGAGTGGGTAGCCATTCCCTTCTCCAGGGGATCTTCTCTACCTGGGATCAAACCCATGTCTCCTGCATTATAAGTGGCTTTTTTTACTGTCTGAGCCACCAGGAAAGTCCAAGAATACTGGTATGAGTAGCCAATCCCTTCTCCAGTGGATTTTCCTAAGAAACTGAATTGGATTCTTTACCAGCTGAACTACCAGGGAAACCCTCTGGGCATATACATGGGGATAATCATAATTTCAAAAGATACGTGCACCCCAACATTTCTGGTAGCACTATTTACAAGATCCAGAACTAAAGCAATCTAAAAGTTAATCAACAGAGGAATGGATAAAGAAGATAAGATACAGATATACAATGATATGTTACTCAGCTAAAAAAGGAATGTTATTGTGCCATTGGCAGACATATAGATGGACCTACAGACTGTTTACAGAGTGGAGTAAAACAGAAAGAGAAAAACAATACCAAATAATATCACTTACATGTGGAATCTAGAAAAATGACCCAGATGAACTAATTTACAAAGTAGAAATGAAGACACAGATGTAGAGGGAAAATATGGACACCAAGAGCTGGTGGGGAGGTAGGAAGAGAGAGAGGCATGGCATAAATTGGAAGATTCAGATTGACATATATATACTACTATGTATAAAACACATGAATAATGAGAACCTACTGTACAGTCAAGGCTATGGTTTTTCCAGTGGTCATGTATGGATGTGAGAGTTGGACTGTGAAGAAAGCTGAGTTCTGAAGAATTGATCCTTTTGAACTGTGGTGTTGGAGAAGACTCTTGAGAGTCCCTTGGACTGCAAGGAGATCCAACCAGTTTATCCTAAAGGAGATCAGTCCTGGGTGTTCATNGGTTCATCTAGTCAAGGCTATGGTTTTTCCAGTAGTCATGTACGGATGTGAGAGTTGCACTATAAAGAAAGCTGAGTTCTGAAGAATTGATCCTTTTGAACTGTGGTGTTGGAGAAGACTCTTGAGAGTCCCTTGGACTGCAAGGAGATCCAACCAGTTTATCCTAAAGGAGATCAGTCCTGGGTGTTCATTGGAAGGACTGATGTTGAGGCTGAAACTCCAAGACTTTGGCCACCTCATTGGAAGAGTTGACTCATTGGAAAAGACCCTGATGCTGGAAAAGATTGAGCGTAGGAGGAGAAGGGGGCAACAGAAGGTGTGATGGTTGGATGGCATCACAGACTCATATCGACATGGGTTTGGGTGGACATTGGGAGTTGGTGATGGACAGGGAGGCCTGGCATGCTGTGGTTCATGGGGTCGCAAAGAGTCAGACATGACTGAGTGACTGAACTGAACTGTATAGCACAGAGAACTATATTCAGTGCTCTATGGTGGCTCAGATGGTAAAGCGTCTGCTTTACCCTGCAATCCGGGAGACCAGATTTCAATTCCTGTCAGGAAGATCCCTTGGAGAAAGGAAATATCAACCCACTCCAGTATTCTTTCTTGGAAAACTCTATGGACAGAGGAGCCTGGTAGGCTACAGTCCATGGGGTCGCAAAGAGTCAGACATGACTGAGCGACTTCACTCACTCACTCATGGTGACCTAAGAGAAGGAAATCCTAAAAAGAGAGGACATATGTACACATGTGGCTGAGTAAATTTGTTGTACAGCAGAAAATAACACAACATAAGACAACTATTCCCTAATAAATATTAATAAAATAATAATTATAAAAGGGAAAAAAGATCTAAGAGAAGGGAAGTTTGATCCAGAAGTTAAATTATCTATTAAAAAACCATTTGTAATAACTAACGTAATGGCAGTTGGAATAGTCCAAGAAAGGCTATATTTTTATAGCCAAAAACAATTTTAAAAGTCAAAGAAAAAAAATTAAGTTATACAAGAAATGTCATTTCATAAAAAACAAATGTTATTTTGTTTTTATTTTATTTTATTTAGACATGGTCTTCCTCGCCTACTTACTTCAAGTCCTGACACACATAGTACATCTCAAAAGAATGTGGGTTGTTTGTGAAACTGAGCTTAAATATTCAATGTTTGACAAAGAGAATCTTATCAAATAAATTGTGACTTTTGCTTGATAGTGTGTTAATTAACTTGAATATTTGAAATTATATATAATATCTTTTCAGAAAATTTACAAGATTAAGATGTGTTTTTTTTTTTCACCTGAAATGTGAATAATCATTATTGTTCTATTTTTGTAAATTATTTATATGCCATATATAGGAAGAAATGCTTTCTGTTTTCCTGTGCTACTTCATATAGGTTTTTGTTAATTCTTTTTTTTAAATTTGTTTTTAGATTTATTTTTTCTCTTCGTGCTTTTGTTTTCCTTTATTTTATAGGTCTTATTAATATTATTTGTGATCACTTTATTCACTTATTAGATTTCAGGGAATACTTAGTTCATTTAAAGTATTCTGCTATGTTTATTTGTAAAATAAAAATAATTCAGAAACTGAACCAATATTTGTTATTTTTGAAAACTCAATATCAAATGGTTATTGTTATTTACTTTATGGCAAACACTAAGTGATTTATGTGAACTAATGTTTCATGTACAATACAACCTTATGACGTAAGTAGTTTTATTTCATCTGGAGAAGGCAATGGCACCCCACTCCAGTACTCTTGCCTGGCAAATCCCATGGACGGGGGAGCCTGGTAGGCTGTCATCTATGGGGTCGCACAGAGTTGGACACTACTGAAGCGATTAGCAGCAGCAGCAGCAGTTTTATTTCATCAATTTAAAAAACAATTTTTTGGGGAATACAGTTGCTTTACAATGTTGTATTGATTTCTACTGTGTAGCAAAGTCAATAAGTTATACATATAATTATATCCCTTCTTTTATGCATTCCCTTTCTATTTAGGTAACCACAGAAAATTGAGTAGAGTACACTAAAGTTTTGAGCCTGAGAAAAATGAGTCATGGTACAGTTAAATAACCTATCTAAAGCCATGCCTGTATAACATTTTAGTTGCTTTCTTAAGAACACTGACATTTAAAGACAACTGTTTGTTATTATTGAGCCAAAGCCATTGGAAAACCTAGAATGTTGGGCTAATTCATGGTTTTGTTTTATTATCCTCTTAATCTCCACTTTGTGAAATTTGATATCATTTTAAGATTGTCTGGCAAGACTACTTATACATGACTTATTTCTGATTATGTTCTAGGCATTGATATGACTTATTAGATATCTGATATAAAATAATATAAAGTGACTGGATTTTGATTTTCTACTAGTAACACCAAAAAAAAAAAAAAGAGATATCCTTTTCATCATCATAGTGGACTGGAATGTAAAAGTAGGAAGTCAAGAAATACCTTAAGTAACAGGCAAGTATGGCCTTGGAGTACAAAACGAAGCAGGAAAAAGGCTAACAGAGTTTTGCCAAGAAAATGCACTGATCATAGATAGCAAACACCTCTTCCAAAAATATAGGAGATGACTCTACAAATGGACATCACCAGATGATCAATCCCAAATCAGATTTATTATATTCTTTGCAGCCAAAGATGGAGAATTTCTATCCAGTAAGCAAAAACAAGATTGGGAGCTGATTGTGGCTCAGATCATGTATTACTTATTGCAAAATTCAGGCTCAAATTGAAGAAAGTAGGGAAAACCACTAGGACATTCAGGTATGACCCATATCAAATCCCTTATGATTATACAGTGAAGGTGATAAATAGATTCAAGGGATCAGATTTGATAGACAAGGGTCCCTGAAGAACTATTGATGTAGGTTCTTAACGTTGTACAGGAGGTAGTGATCAAAAGCGTTGCCAAGAAGAAATGCAAAATGGTTGTTTGAGGAGGCCTTACAAATAGGTAAGAAAAGAAGAGAAGTGAAAGGCAGAGGAGAAAAGGAAATATATACCCATCCGAATGCAGAGTTCCAAAGAACAGCAGGGAGAGCTAAGAAACACTTCCTAAGTGATCAGTACAAAGAAACAGAGAGAAACAATAAAATGGGAAAGACTAGAGATCTCTTCAAGAAAATTAGAGGTATCAGGGAACATTTCATGTAAAGATGGGCACAATAAAAGACAGAAATGATATGGACCTAACAGGAGCAGAAGATATTAAGAAGAGATGGCAATAACACACAGAAGAACCATACAAAAAAGGTTTTAATGACCTGAATAACCATGGTGTGATTACTCACCTAGGGCCAGACATCCTGGAGTGTGAAGTCAAATGGGCCTTAGGAAGCATTACTACAAATCCTAACAAATGATGCAGCTAAACTGCTTCACTCAATATGCTATCAAATTTGGAAAACTCAGCAGTAGCCACAGGGTTGGGAAAAGTCAGTTTTCATCCCAATCCCAAAGAAAAGGAATGCCAAAGAATGTTGAAACTACCACAAAATTTTACGCATTTTATATGCTAGTAAGGTGATATTCAAAATCCTTGAAGCTGGGCTTCAACAGTACATGAACCTGGAACTTCCAGATGGACAAGCTGGATTTAGAAAAGGCAGAGGAACCAGAGATCAAATTGCCAACATCCACTGGATCATGGAAAAAGCAAGAGAGTTACAGAAAAACATCTACTTGTACTTCATTGACTATGCTGAAGCCTTTGAATGTGTGGATCACAACAAATTGGAAAATTTGTAAAGAGATGAGAATACAAGACCACCTTACCTTTCTCCTGAGAAACCTGTATGCAGGTCAAGAAGTAACAAAACCAGACAAAGAACAACAGACTGGTTCAAAATTGGGAAAGGAGTAGGTCAAGTCTGTATATTGTCATCCTGCTTATTTAACTTACTTGCAGTGTACATCATGTAAAGTGCTGGGCTGGATGAAACTCCAGATGGAATCAAGGCTACCAGGAGAAATATCAGTAACCTCAGATATGCATATGACACCACCCAATGTCAGAAAGTGAAGAGGAACTAAAGAGCCTATTGATGCAGGTGAAAGAGGAGAATGAAAACTCTGGCTTAAAGCTCAACACTCAAAAAACTAAGATCTTGGGATCTGGTCCCATCATTTCTTGGTGAATAGATGGGGAAGCTTGTAAAAAGTAACAGGCTTTATTTTCTTGGGTTCCAAAATTTCTGTGGATGGCATCTGTAGCTATGAAATTAAAAGGCACTTCCTCCTTGGAAGAAAGTATGATAAACCTAGACAGCATATTAAAAAAAGCAGAGACATCACTTTGTCGAAAAAGGTCCATACAGTCAAAGCTACGGTTTTTCCAGTAGTCATATACAGATGTGAGAAGTGGGCCATAAAGAAAGCTGAGCACTGTAAAATTGATGCTTTCAAAATGTTGTGTTGGAGAAAACTCTTGAGAGTCCTTGGACTGCAGGGAGATCCAACCAGTCCATCCTAAAGGAAATCAGTCTTGAATAGTCATTGGAAAGACTGATATTGAAGCTGAAATTTCAATACTTTGGCCACCTGATGCAAAGAACTGACTCATTTGAAAAGACCCTGATGCTGGCAAAGATTGAGGGCAGGAGGAGAAGGGGGATGGTTGGATGACATCACTGATTCAATGGACATGAGTCTGAGTATACCCCAGGAGTTGGTGATGGACAGGGAGAACTGGCGTGTTGCCATCCATGGGGTCGTAAAGAGTCAGACATGACTTAGTGACTGAAATGATAGCTGATTCACTTTGCTCTACAGCAGAAACTAACATAACTTTGTGAAGCAAATATACTCCAAGAAAAAATAATTTAAAATATATTCCATATTAAATTAGAACATATTGTTTTATAAAATGCAAATGCTTGGTTACATTTCTGAAATCAGATTTAATTGTTATTAATTGTAACTTTTGTCTAAACCAAGTCCAAAGAAGAATTCACTATGAAGAATCCTCCAGCAGTTACAGCCCTGAAGGGGATATCTGATATGTTCTCTGAGTTTTAAAGATAGATTATTCTAGGATTTGGCAATAAAGGATTTTCACAAGGATTTCCCCTATCTGCTGTGTCTGTTAGAGTAGGTCTTGTCTAAATCTTTAGAGAAGACAATGTCTAAATATAGTAATCAAATCTATATTTGAATATAAGAACCTTTGGATTCCAGCCTTTGATTAGCTGATGTTGGAAAAACTCAAAATATTGTGGCTTTGGGTATTTCAGAGTATTATTTTAAATTTGTTGTTTTGCCACTTACTATGGGTCATAAAAGAAATTTAGTTTGTGAGAGCCATTATTATTATTTCTAATAAAGAGATTAAAAGAGAAACAACAGAGTACAGCATAGGTTGTACACATTTCAGTTAGGTGTGTCTGTGTATGTATTGTCGTGATGTAGAAACTTTGTTTTTAATATGTGCTAAAGTTAAGAAGTTCAAAAGTCACTATTCTAAACATATAGAAAAAATGATTAACATCAGATCTGCTTCTGAATCTATAACCAAAATCCCCTATTTAATTGAAGTTTTAAGTAATTTCTAAGCTTTTGTAGCATAACTACTTTAAGCCTAAATCTACAAGTACTTAGTGAAAAAAAACCTTTTAACAGTGGCCATAATAGTCAGGAATAAGCACTTATCATCAGCTATCTTCTCACTGTGAGAACCACTCATATACCCACCATATCACTTAGAAATAAATGTGACTTGTGATGAATGTTATAGACAGAATTCCCCTTGGAATTCAGCACTACTAATATGACATGCTCACCTTAATGCATGACTACAGATAAACTGTGAGGTCATTCAATTTTCAAGATATCACCTAAAGGAACAGAAGTCTCCCAGAAGAGTTCCTGCTTTTGTTGTTAAAAGTAAGAGACACTTTCAAGAGGAATATATGCCATTCAATTTTTGGATCAATGTTTGGATCAATGCTCTTATGTTTGCTAGCCTATTTTCTTATATATTTTATAATGATATTAACACTAGATAATAACGTACTGTAAATTTTCTGATAGTTTAAAAGGTGTTTTATCTTTTTTAAAATTGCACTATTAGTAAATAAATATATTTGGTATTTTTAATTAGTTATTCTTCCCTTCAGTGTAGCCAAGTCTTTAAAAGAAACCCCTTGAACACATATTTATCTATCAGACTGCTACTGTTAAAAAGTAAACAAGAAAATAAAAAATTTAAGACAACACAGATGCTTTGGAAAAAAATTCTTAATGAGATAAGAATAACTGAAAGATGTAAAAGAATATATTTAATTTTAGGTAGAAACTAATAATTGCATCTGATTAAAAAGAATAATCCATTGTTTTAAAAATGAAAGGTAATATAGTAGAATGAAGCAAAAGCATATATGATAATGCCTAGAATAGATATTAAGGAGAAAGCAAGAATTATTTCATAGAACTTGATAAATAAATTTTACAAATACATAAAATATAGAATTAGCACTATTAACAAAAAGGCATAGTATAAGCTTTAGGACTTAAGAAGAATTACTAAGAATACAGGCCCAGAAAAGGAAGAGACTACCAAGTGGGAGACCAGGATTCAACCCCTGGAGAAGGAAATGGTAACCCACAGCAGTATTCTTGCCTGGAAAATACCATGGACAGAGGAGCCTGGTAGACTACAGTCCATGGGATCACAAAGAGCGACTTCACTTTCACTTTCACCATGAACAAGAGAACAAATGAAATAAGAAAAGTGAGCTGTGCTACAAGATATTGTATATGCAATTTCAATGTGCTTCAGTTCAGTTCAGTCGCTTAGTCATGTCTGACTCTTTGCGACCCCATGAATCTCAGTACACCAGGCCTCCCTGTCCATCACCAACTCCCGGAGTTCACTCAGATTCATGTACATCGAGTCAGTGATGCCACCCAGCCATCTCATCCTCTTTTGTCCCCTTCTCCTCCTGTCCCCAATACCTCCCAGCATCAGAGTCTTTTCTAATGAGTCAACTCTTCACATGAGGTGGCCAAAGTACTGGAGTTTCAGCTTTAGAATCATTCCTTCTGAAGAAATCCCAGTGCTGATCTCCTTTAGAATGGACTGGTTGGATCTCCTTGCAGTCCAAGGGACTCTCAGAGCCTTCTCCAACACCACAGTTCAAAAGAACTCAGCTTTCTTCACAGTCCAACTCTCACACCAATACATGACTACTGGAAAAACCATAGCCTTGACTAGACAGACCTTAGTCGGCAAAGTAATGTCTCTGCTTTTGAATATGCTATCTAGGTTGGTCATAACTTTTCTTCCAAGGAGTATGTGTCTTTTAATTTTTAGTCCAATAGAATTTACTAAGTAAAACAAATAGATGACCTAAAACATAACCAAAAAAATGTAAACTACTTCTAGGTCTCTATTTTCCTTAACATTAGATTCAGAAGACAGGAGAAGATAAAATAGTGAACCTACAGATTTTTCCAAACCAGGAAGTTTAGAAACACTTATGGCAAATAAATAAGATATTGACTGAGACAAATAGGAAAGTATGTCATCTCTTCATAAGAGGATATATAAGTTTAAATTAAAGAAACCTAGCAAGGTAAAATTACAAGCAGGAAAACGTGAAATGCATGTAGTATGTTGCTTCATCTGTTTGGAGCAGGAATATGGGAACCGAGGAACGAAAAAGGGAAGAAAATCTTTATTTGAACTAGGATCCTCTAAATCTGTGTTGGTGTCTTCTAGGGTATCAGCTGTTTAAAGCTAGCTTTTCTTTCATGGTATTTTCAGGGACTATTTTGAGACAGAAATCCCTATTACCAGGTACTTCCCACAAACAGTTGTTTTTACCTAAGAGAGTGAATTTTACTTCATATGGCTGCAAATATTTCTTATCTCAGTTCCAAGACTTCCCTTGGTTCACAAGTCTCTTTCTGTTGACCTCTTTTCTCACCTCCAGGTGGCAGCAGTATACAAAACCTAACGACCCATTTATTTTATTATTTTTTGACTCATAGTTGATTTGCAGTATTATTTGTTTCAGGTCTACAACATAGTGATTCACCAATTTTAAAGGTTATGCTCCATTTACAGTTGTTATAAAATATTTGCTATTTCCCTGTGCTGCTCAATATATCCTTGTAGCTTATTTATTTATACATAGTAGTTTGCACTTCTTAATTCCCTAAACCTGTCGGCTTCTCCTCTTTTCCTTTTCCCACTGGTACTTACTAGTTTGTTCTCTATAAGTCTGTTTCTTTTCATTTATATTCACTAGTTTGAATTTTTTAGAGATCACATATAAGTAACATAATACAGTATTTATTTTTCTCTGTCTGACTTATTTCACTAAGCATAATACTCTCTGACTTCANGCTAATCAATCAGTGGCTCTTCCCAGCCCCCGACCCTGGCCTCAGATGTAGGGAGGCCCTCCCGGCCCCCAGACCCTGGCCTCGGACGTGGGGTGTCTCCACCCGCCCCAGACCCTGGCCTCAGGCACAGGGTGGCTCTTCCTGGTTGCTGCCCCTGACCTCGGACATGGGGAGGTTCTTCCCAGCCCCCAATTCTGACCTGAGACACGGTGTGGCTCCTCTCAGTGTTCCTGTGCTGTCACAGCCTGGCACTCTCGGCCGCTGCCCCTGGCCTTGGAAGTGGGGTGGTTCCTCTCAGCTTTTCCTGTGCCACCACAACCCCGGACTCTCAGCCGCTGTCTCTGTCCTCCCACGTGGGGTAGCTCCTCTCTGCTGCACTGAGTGGAAAGTGGGATGGCTCCTCTCAGCTGTTCCTGTGCTGTCGTAGCCTGGCACTCTCGGCTGCTGCCCCTGACCTCAGAAGTGGGGTGGCTTCTCTCAGCCGTTCCTGTGCCGTCACAGCCCGGGACTCTCGGCTGCTGTCTCTTGGACACGGGGTGGCTCCTCCCGGCTGCTGCCCCTGTCATCGGACACAGGGTGGTTCCTCTCGGCCGTGCTTCATCCATGCTTTTGGAAATGGCAAAATTTCATTATTTTTTTTTATCACTAATTCTCAACAAATGAATATTTTTTTACAACCTTTTTTATCATCAATTTTAAGCGTCTTTAAGACTCCTAGAACAAGCTCACTCCAACTATTATCTATTATGATAATCAGCATACTGCATTTGACATTTTTTTGACTTTTACATCTACTTTATGTCCATGCCACAAAGAAACTTTGATTTTAAAATATTGCAAGAAAAACTAAACTGAATGAGAAAAATGTAAGCAGAAAATGAAGNTTTAAGACTCCTAGAACAAGCTCACTCCAACTATTATCTATTATGATAATCAGCATACTGCATTTGACATTTTTTTGACTTTTACATCTACTTTATGTCCATGCCACAAAGAAACTTTGATTTTAAAATATTGCAAGAAAAACTAAACTGAATGAGAAAAATGTAAGCAGAAAATGAAGGAACTTCCAAATAAGTTAAATAAGGAAATCTTGACTTTGTGGCTCTTTACTATCAAAAATATAAATTTGAGGAAGTGATATTTGTCTTCAAATACTTGAGGAAATAAAATTAAATATGTTAAAATACTGATAAAGAATGTAACTATTTCCAGGATATAAAACGTTATTGGAGAGACGTTTTGCTCAATGAAACTGAGAATCTTCTAAGAAATGGATGAATAAAAACTGAATGAATCAACAATTAATAAGTGAGATTTCTCTGGCAGTCCAGTGCTTGAGACTTTGCTTTCAAATTCAGGGTGTGTCGATGCAATCCTTGGTTGAGAACCTAAGATCCCACGTGCCTCATGGCCAATAAAACAACACAGAAAACAGAAACAAACTGTAACAAATTCAATAAAGGCCTTAAAAGTGATACACATTAAAAAAATATTTAAAAATAATGAGTGGATACAGGAAAACAAATCAGTCACCTTCATAAGCATTAAGATAAAACAAACACTGATTTCTGAGACTGCCTAAACATCTCCTTGTATCATTCTTTCCTGTCATGCATTTTAAGAAGTCTTAACGTTATAAGTGCACACACATTACATACACAAACCTACAGATGCCCTTTCTTACATACTCTATCAGTTGCTATTCAAAACATCTAAGATCCTTTCATCCTTCTCAATTATTATTATTTTTTCTTTTACTGTGTTCAGAGCCTTAGAATTTTGTTTGGCAATTATGCAAACATACCTTAACAAAATGAATTTCCCATTTTATAAAATGTTCTTTAGGTACCGGAGTCGAGAATTACTCAGAAGTCCTTGATTTTTGTGTTTTACTGCCTTTGGTTTTCAAAGAAGGCTCATTCTAGAAAGCTGAAAAATGACATCCTTATTTCACATTGACTAGCTAGGGTCATTCTCGGAGAAGACAATGGCACCCCACTCCAATACTCTTGCCTGGCAAATCCCATGGACAGAGGAGCCTGGTAGGCTGCAGCCCATGGGGTCGCCAGCAGTTGGACACGACTGAGCGACCTCACTTTCACTTTTCACTTTCATGCATTGGAGAAGGAAACGGCAACCCACTCCAGTGTTCTTGCCTGGAGAATCCCAGGGATGGGGGAGCCTGGTGGGCTGCCGTCTATGGGGTTGCACAGAGTTGGACACGACTGAAGCGACTTAACAGCAGCAGCAGCATGGTCATTGTAGTCAATGTTCTTTTGTTTTGTTTTGTTTTCCTTACTCCCTGAAATTAAATTAATGATTAAAGCAGAGAACTGTTTTATGTTTAAATGTCTTTAAAAATTCACAAGGCTAAATGGAAGAAATCTTTATTCTTCTCTGTTATCGTTTCAGTGTGTGACTATTACTAAAACAATAACAGTACAGTCCAATAGGTTCTGGAATGTTGGATAGATGGATGGAAAATTCCCCTGGGTTATTTACTAGTTTCTCCCATTCCTGAAGTGGTAATCAATAAAAAGTTTTCTCATAAAATAAACTGAATATTTCACCAGTAAAAAGTTATTATCTTCTTTATAACCATGGCTGACCCTAATAACTCACAAACTCCATAGGCATTTTGTGATGTCTGTGAGTTATGAGACTTTCATACTCATGAAAGAAATATAATAATCACCCTTCAATGCAGAGATATTCTACACCTCTCATATTAAATCAGTAAAATGCATATGGTTCCTTTTGATTGCAAAAAAACTGAATAAACATGTCAAGTATCCATCTAAATTCAGAGGTATCACACCTGAGGATCACTGTTTTGAAAAGGGATGTTGTGTCTGCACTGCCAATATTTTTTAAAGTTAGGATATTTTATTATACTTTAATTAGAAAAATATGATTCTGTATAGCCTATTAAATTTTAGAAGGGCTCCTTGACTTACTTTTTAATTGATTATTTAAGCATATTACATTCATTCTGAAAATTATAATTATATTATTTTAGTCTGTCATCAGTATATTTTTATAGCAGGAGATTTCAAAATTATGTTAATTTGCAATTTGTATGTATCATCTGCAGAGCACCATGGTATACAAAACCACGGGGATTCCAACAAAATTTTTTCCCTAGCAAAAACAAGGGAACTGCATAGAATGCATTAACAGAAATTAGTAGATCAATTGAACTCTCCTGAGAAATAGAAATAATGTATCTTTCTATATTTCCTGAATAAACAAGCCTAAAAAAGACAGAACGACAAAATAGGAAGACAACATTTTATATTTAGAGGTAGCAGTCCTTTAAAAATAACAGTATTATTTTCATTTCATTTTTTATTTATTTTAATTGGAGACTAATTACTTTTCATTTCATTTATGAAGAAACTCTGGCTAGAGAAACTGAATAACTTATCAGGAATACAAAATGATGTTTGGCCAACTGAAAAACTGGAACTAGTATTTACTTAATTTTATTTTTCAGTTAACAAATAGAAAATTTGAATGTTTTAGCACATGTATGCTGCTGCTACTGCTGCTAAGTCGCTTCAGTCGTGTCCGACTCTGTGCGACCCCATAGACGACAGCCTACTAGGCTCCCCTGTCCCTGGGATTCTCCAGGCATGAACACTGGAGTGGGTTGCCATTTCCTTCTCCAATGCATGAAAGGAAAAGTGGAAGTGAAGTTGCTCTGTCGTGTCTGACTCTTAGCGACCCCATGGACTGCAGCCCACCAGGCTCCTCCGTCCATGGGATTTTCCAGGCAAGAGTACTGGAGTCGGGTGCCATTGCCTTCTCTGTTAGCATATGTATAGATCTGTGTAATTATCACTACTATCAGGGGATAGAATGCCATTGACCCCAGAACTCTCTTGTGCTATTTGTTTAAAATCACTACCTCTAATCTGTGGCAAACACTGAATATTTTTTTGTCACTCTAGTTTTGGCTTCTCCAGTATGTCATACAAATGGATCATATAATATATCATGTTTTGAAATTGACTTCTCTCAATCAGCATAATGCTTTTGAATTCATCGATGTTGCTATAAGTGAAGTGAAAGTCACTCAGTCATGTCTGACTCTTTGCGACCCATGGGCTGACTATACAGTCCATGGAATTCTTCAGGCCAGAATACTAGAATGGTGGAGTGGATAGCCATACTGTTCTCCAGGGGATTTTCCCAACCCAAGGACTGAATCCAAGTCTCCCACATTACAGGCAGATTCTTTACCAGTTGAGTCACCAGGAAATACCAACTCTTTTTTTTTTTCCCTAGTGCCAAGTCAAGGGAAAATTCATGCAACTCTCTATAAAGAATTTGGCTTTTTTCCTGACAAGTTATTTTATCAGAGGTTTGATATAACCTGAAATACATATCTACGTTTTATTTTTCAGGTTCACACTAGCACTTTAGTAGAGTATAGACAAAAATGGGAAGAAAAAAAAAAAAGACAGAAGGCTAGAGCTGTAATCAGAAGTGAGAAATGGTGACATATTCTGAGGTACTCATTGTGGATGTGAAAAGAAAAAAACACATACAATATAAATTTGGAAGTTGAGATTGGCAGAATTTGAGGTGTGAGGGAAAACAAAATCAGGCAATAATTTTTGCTGTCTTACTTCATGTGGGTTTTGAGTTTTCTCCAGGTTTAGACATCTCTGTACCACTTTATTCCATCCATATGATCTCACTAGCCCTAGTTTTCCACTGAGTGAGCAGAATATCTGTATAATTGGATTCAGTTACACAGCTCAAATAGGACACCATACTTACGGTATAGAAAAATGCTGTTAAATGTCTTACTTATGTCTTTGACAATGAAGAACATAAAACCCACTCAAAGAGGTATTGAAAAAATTTCAGAATGTCAAGTGTACACTTACAATAAGTAACATACCAGATTAATGAATAATTATTTGTTTTATTGTATTTTTGTTTTAAATTTTTATTTGCACTCTCTAAGTGAGCATCTTATAGAATTAATGGATTAAAGACTTGGCTGTAAATTAAAAGCAGTACACAATAATCTTATTGATTTAAATTGTACTGCATATATGTAAGTAAATGCTTATATGTAATGTATGTATGTATGTATCCAGTATTTCACAGAGTTTCTTCTTCCTGTGAACCTGTAAGTTACATTAACTTTTTATAAGGTTTACGTGATTCATTTTAATTCTCTTCAAAGGGAATCTGCGGTTTACATATAAATAAAATAACACATTGAGTGTATGATTCTTACTATTTCTAAAGGTTACTTATGAACAATTAGAATATAGTCTAAGAATTTATAACTTAAAGAAGGTATTACAGTATACCTTACACTTAGAGAACATGATTTTCCTAGGATTAGCTACAGTTATTAAAATAACTTGAAATCAACTTTGGATACAATTTTTGCTAATATGTTATATATAAATTACTAAGAGATTAAGAAAGTAATTAAAAGTCACATCAAATATTCTTACATATGTCTGGTACACATGACAATAAATTTGCAAGAATATACATACATCCATATATAACCATAAGCAATAGAAAATACAAATTTCAATAAACAGAATAAAAAAGATGACTAAAGTAAAGCAGCAGCAGGAGATGCTTCTGGAGTGAGGAGTATTTTGTTTTCATGTTTACTTGATCCTCTCTGTTTGCCTAGATCCCACTGGAGTAATCTATTCATCAGGATTAAACATTCATGAATCCCTTAAAAGCAGGTGTTTGGTTGTCCCAGTTCTGAATGTGGAAGTTCCAAAAGGGCTTCACAGAAAAAGTGAAGCTCTCATAGGGGAGTGTTTCTTTTTGAAATGTTTAATTAGTTTTCAAGACTCTCAGAGCATTTCAACAAAGTTGAGCTATTGACCAGAACACCTGCTTGGTTTTGAAGATCACTTTCAATTGAATTTCAGGCTTGTTCAGGTTTAGGTAAAATTAAAACTATGTCAGCAACATTTACATTAGCTTTTTTAGTAAATATTGTTGCATCAT
The DNA here is from genome assembly GCA_006410615.1 of Neotragus moschatus. Classification (NCBI taxonomy): domain Eukaryota; kingdom Metazoa; phylum Chordata; class Mammalia; order Artiodactyla; family Bovidae; genus Neotragus; species Neotragus moschatus. The sequence goes on from SJYA01000124.1 coordinate 701,136, forward strand.
CCATATAGAGATATTCACCTGATAATAATAGGGATGTCATAAGAATATCTGTGGGGTTTCATAAAAATTTTAAATTAATTAAAAGAACTATTAGCTGCAATCATTTTCAAATGTAATAAGACAAGAATATCTTAGTATTTAGGGTTTTTTACACTATTATTTATAATGTAATTGTAAATTACAAATCAATTTATAAAATTATAAATCAATTTAATATATTATTTCCTTTTAAATCTTACTTAGAATCTATTTTAAATATTATTTCCTTTTAAATTTTATCAAGTAATGTACAATGGAATTAAAATACTGTAATGCTTGGAAAAAAGTTATGACCAACCTAGATAGCATATTCAAAAGCAGAGACATTACTTTGCCAACTAAGGTCCAGTCAAGGCTATGGTTTTTGAACTATGGTGTTGGAGAACACTTGAGAGTCCCTTGGACTGCAAGGAGATCCAACCAGTCCATCCTAAAGGACATCAGTCCTGGGTTGTTCATTGGAAGGACTGATGTTGAAGCTGAAGCTCCAGTACTTTGACCACCTCATGTGAAGAGTTAACTCATTGGAAAAGACTTTGATGCCGGGAGGGATTGGGGGAAGGAGGAAAAGGGGAGACAGAGGATGAGATGGCTGGATGGCATCACTGACGCTATGGACATGAATCTGAGTGAACTCTGGGAGTTGGTGATGGACAGGGAAGCCTGGCGTGCTGCAATTCATGGGGTCACAAAGAGTTGGACACGACTGAGCGACTGAACTGAACTGAACTGAATGCTATTGAAACAAAAACTTTATTCAATCGAAATCAGTGTTTTTAAACCTAGAAAGCTGTTTTGGGGAAAGGGGCTTCCCTGGTGGCTCAGTCAGTAAATAATTTGCCTGCAATATGGTAGACCTGGGTTTGATCCCTGGATTATCAAGATCTGCTGGAGATGGAGACAGCTACCCACTCTAGTATTTTTGCCTACATGGGAGTCTGGTGGGCTACAGTCCATGGGGTTGCAAAGAGTCAGACACAACTAAGTGAACAACCACAGTGTAAAATGTGTATGCATGTATGTGTGAGCATAATATCACAATATATATGTGTGTGTGTGTGTGTGTGTATTGCATGCTTTGTAAATATATTTACTTTTTTTGTAAATATATATTTATTATATATATACAAATATATAAGCACTCACTATATAATATGTATAAACATGTATATATAGAATGCATTGTTTTAAAACATATTATTGCCATAAATGACACTGAGTTTAACTGAGATCATTTTTAAATGAATGTGCTTAGTTTTCCCTATCATTTCTTTTCATTTATTTATTTCATATAACAGAGTTAAAACGTGACATACTGTGCTCAGTCATGTCTGACTCTTTGTGACCCCATGGACTGTGGCCCACCAGGCTCCTCTGTCCATGGGATTTTCCATGCAGTGCATTGCCATTTTCTCTTCCAGGGGATCTTCCCAAACCAGGGATGGAACTCATGCCTTCTTAATCTCCTGCATCAACCTTAGTAAATACATTGCTGGAGGAAATGTGCTAAAGAAACAAAAAAGAATGAACATGTGCCCACAGCCCTTCTTTCCCTCTTCATACATGAGGGTCATTGGCCTGTGTTTAAGCCATCCCCTCAACACCTTTGAGTAGTCTTTTATCATTGAGTTATTTTAGATATAATTTTATAAATACTATCTTATTATAAATAAAAGTAAATTAAGATCTTGGTGTGAAAAATTTATGACTCAAAACTCCCTAACAGCTACCACTATTCCAGCTGGTTTCTTTAACAATGAAAATCTAGAGCACAATTTAAGGCTTAAAATAAGTAATAAAATTTACTTTTTTATAATCATGTGCATTTTTTAAGAGCACTGAAATAAAAATTGAGAGGTTGAATTGAAATTCTAAGTCTTAAAATATGATTCTTGGGTAATTTAACTTATACATCCATGGACCTAATATTTCTTCCCTGTAAAATCAAAGGATTTTTAGTAGATAATTTCTAATCAGATACTGATAACAAGCTATGAAAATTAGAGCACAAAACAGAAGAAAAAACCCAGCATTCTCCCAACCCTAGGGAATTAGTTAAATGAGGCAATATGATTGATAATCTGGTGCCCCTGCAAACTTTAGAACTCATGTTATATATAGCATATACTGAGGGATGACACTCTTGATATTGTGCCATAAACAATTCCATTAACGAAAACTATGAACCTTTAGAAAATAAAAATATACCTAAGAAAAATGCCTGAGAAAAAAGTACAAAAAATTATATTTATTTTAGAATTATGTACACTTTTTTCTGTACTTCTATACATTTTTTGTCTTGTAGAATGACTATAATTTCTTTCATCATTAGGAAAACTACATACTTTTGAAAATGATGGATTAATGTGCTGTTACATAGTAATGACAATGCAATATTGTCTTGATCTCTTGCCTTGTTGCTTTTAGTAGCATGAACTGTGAGGATCCTGACAAACACAATAAAAAAGAAGCAAAGTAATAATTTATTATTAGCTAGGATTTGACTCATCTCTAAGGTAGAATCCAATCATGCTTAGCTAGAATATGCACATTGCACCTTTCTCCTGCACTGGGAAGTCCAAATCTGGAAATATGTCTTTTAATTTCAAAACAAGTTTTGTATTTATTTACTGACTTATTTTACATCAATCATTTATGTTGCATTTACAAGCACTCCTCTGAGCAACAGAAAGAAACAAAACTATAAAAACCCCTGCCTCCAGGGAGTTTATATTCTAGTGGAGGAATAGGAAATAGACATTAAATATGTAAATGAATAAAAGACAATTTTCATCAGATAATAAAATAATAAAGTCTAAAGCTTGAATTCTAAGCAGGAAATAGAGATCAGGAGAGGATATAATGGTTAATCTAAGCTTATCTTCCACACAAGTAGAAGATAGTTTAGCTCACCAGATATAGATCTGTGAGCCTGGGACACCAGGCAAAGAAGGATGTCAAAGAAAACAGCACTGAAATTATGGAATATGTATGGTGAAGAAAGAGAAATATATGAATTAAAAGATGGTGGAGCTTGCTTTCTTTCTAAAAGGCATGGGTTTATGTCCCCTTGAGAATTGCAGAAGTGAGAAAGCAGGAAAGGAAACTAATTCCAATTAAGGGATCATAAGAAATCAAACGGGACTCCCAGGTAGCTTAAATAATCCAGTGCTGACACAGGAGATGTGGGTTCTATCCCTGGATCAGGAATATCCCCTGAAGGAGGAAATGACAACCCATTCCTGTATTCTTGCCAGTCAAAATCCCACGAACAGAGAAGCCTGGTGAGATACAGTCTGTGGGATCACTAAGAGTCAGAAAGGACTGAATCACTGAAAATGCATGTGAAATTAATGAACACCTTCTTTGAGAAAATGAACCCTATTATTTGTACTCCATTTTATAGGAAGAAAAGTGCAACAGCACAAGAAATATCAAAAAAGGAAAATCAGAGAAAATAGCCACTAATATTTACTACACTAGCTATAGTGGAGGAAGTGTCAAAAAGGACCATAACTATGTATACTTCAAATTTTAACTCAGTATATCAATATTCCCCCTTGTCATTGTAGCTCAAACATTTTGACACTCTAAAATCTGAATAACCCTTTTGCTCTCTGGAGATGAAGTGACCTGACCCATTCTTGAAGACTGGAAGAGAATGCTATGGAGGAGTCTTGAGTTACCTGTAGAAATTTAGCAAGAATTTTTTCTAAAGGGATTATGATCTACGATATATAATCTAGCAGTTACAGATCCTCCAGAAATATGGTCATCAAATGGCTCTGTCTAAGCAGAAATACTACACATACCACTTAGGCATACTGAATGGAAGGCAAGGGAAATATGATCTCCTTTGGCCATTATAGTCCCTCTTTTTTCTTGGAAAGTCCTTAATATCTGTTGTCAAAGTATATCTTGTACCAGCCTATCCACAGTTAATACTTTCAAAATAATGGCTCTTATGGTATCTAAAAATTTTAATGACACATATTAACCCAGCACTGAACTAGGCATTTTCCACATAACATCTCTTGTAATTTTCAAGTGTGTGTACACACACACACATTCCTTTTATATTAATTTACATTATTTAACATTTTTACACAGCAAAAAAACTATGGCTCAGTGAAAAAGAAAATTACAGGTGGTGATAGTGGTAAAGAATGTGCCTGCCAATGCAGAATATGTAAGAGACATGGGTTTGGTCCCTGGGTTGTGAAGATCCCTTGAATAAGAGAATGGCTACCTACTCTAGCATTTTTGCCTGTAAAAGCCCAGGGACAGATAAGCCTGGTGGGCTACAGGCCATAGGGTTGCAAAGAGTTGGGCAGGACTGAGTGACAGCACACATGCGCACACATAGTAATGGAACCAGGAGCAAGATCCAGCTCTTCTTTCAAAGACCCTACCTTTTACTGACTAAAATTCTCCTCAGGCGTGATGACAATGATAAACCCGTATCTCTTATAGCACTCTTTACTTTAGAAAGCATTTTATTTCTTTTATGTCAGATAATCACATCATCAGCTCTGTGAAGAGGTTAGGAAAAGCTTTTTTATTCCCACTTGACAGGATAATGCTTTTGAATATAAAAAAGTTCCATACAAATATAATATCATGTTATCAATGTCTTTGAAAAATAAAGTTGAGTGGTAGACAACTGAAACACAATATTTACTGTACAATTCTTCCATTTACTGTATCAAGATTCCATTGATTTTCCTAGGATGTCTAGGACTAGGTTGACAGTATGTGTTTAGTGATGAAACACAATCTACATTGATGGTAAAGTTGTCAGAAGAAAGAAACAGACAAGTATCAACATTTGTGGTAAAATTTCACTTGTTAGAAATGAAATGCTGCTTCAGGACACCAAACTCCATGGCTTTAAAATACATTTTCATTTCATATACAATGCACTTTTTTAGAATTCCTGAAGTTAAATGAAGCATAGATTGGGGACATCCACCATTCTCATCACAGCTGTTGCAACATCATGGAGCACATTGCAAGCTCAATGGGAAAGAAATTAACTGCCCATCTGTGCAGAATATATTTTCTGGCTTCTCATGCTTGATTAGTAGGAGGGTTTTTAAGCATATGATAATCCAACAAATTCACAGTGATGATGTGTGAAATCTAAACATGAACAATAAGTTCTTGTCCTTTCCTGGAATCTTCTAGAAACAATTAGTACCTCCTGCATGAATAAATTATAGTATTGCAATTTAACAAAATTATTTGAGAAAATTAGTATTGCTGAATCAGATGGTTAAGGATTAATGGCCTCAAAACCAGCATTTGATGGGCTTTACATATGGACACTTTAGGAGTAAAACAACAGTTATAATATGGAAAGGCAGAGAAAATTTTTGTGGCAAAGTTTCCTGGAAAATAAATGGTTTGCATATGACTTTGGTTTTTGTCATTTTTATTTAGTTGCTGTCATGTCCAGGAGAAGGCAATGGCACCCCACTCCAGTACTCTTGCCTGGAAAATCCCATGGACAGAGGAGCCTAGTAGGCTGCAGTCCATGGGGTCGCCAAGAGTTGGACACGACTGAGCGACTTCACTTTCACTTTTCACTTTCATACATTGGAGAAGGAAATGGCAGCCCACTCCAGTATTCTTGCTTGGAGAATCTCATGGATGAGGGAGCCTGGTGGGCTGCTGTCTATGGGGTCGCACATAGTCAGACACGACTGAAGTGACTTAGCAGTAGCAGCATGTCCAACCCTTTGCAACTCCACTGACTACAGCCTGCCAGCTACTTTGTCCATGGGATTTCCCAGTTAAGAATACTGGAATGGGTTTGCCATTTCCTTCTTCAGAGGAATCTTCCTAATTGAGATATCAAACCCATGTCTCCTGGATTAGCAGGTAGATTCTTTACCACTGAGCCTACAAACATTAAAATAGGGAAGGTAGCCTAGACTACCTAGCTGTAACCAATAATGCCTGACCTTTAAAAACAGAACTGCCTCCAGCTGGAAGCAGGAGAAAGTCAAAGAGGAAGTCAGGAAGTTCCAATTTGAACCATGATTGCTACTTTAAGATGCAGGGTTCTAGATTCAATGACCCAAAACAGGCCTTTAAGAACTAAACTGTACTGTGCCACTGGCTAGTAAGAGAAAGAGGGCTTTAGTCCTCAAAGATTCAGGGAGTCAAATCTGGAAGTGAAATTTAAGGAAGACAATGGTTATCGGGAAAAGAAAGTGTCCTTTGTAAATAAATCAGTGAATAGAAAAAAGAAAACAAGATCATTTAATGTTCTATAGAAACAAAGGAGTACCTCAAAGTTAACATTTTCTCCCCAAAATATGCCATCCATTAAAGAAACTGCACTTACTCACACCAACAGAAAAAAAAAAATTCATTTAAGAAATCTGAAAAGTTGCCCAAATTCTTTAAAGCTACTTACAGAGAAATAACTATTACTGAGGTTTCAGGAACTTATTAGCAATTTCAAAATAAAATAATGAACAGTATCATAAAATGCAACTAGGAAATGATAAAATATTACAGGTAATAAAAAATTCTCTCAAATCATAAATAGAGGAAAATTGACAAAAAATCAACATAATATTCTTAAACACAGGGTAATATTCAGATCGCAAAACAGTAATCTTACTCAGCATATTAAATGCATTTTAAACAAGAAAATAATTATGAAAAGGGTTACTAAACCAAGTAAACAGAAAAACACCAGAAAGATTCGTGTCACTAGTTAACAGGAAATTTCAAAATGTGCAAGGGAGATTAGATTCAACTCAAATAGTAATAACTATTGTGAGAGGCAAGGTGGGGAGTGGGAAAGAGAGAAGAGAGAGAAAGGAGTAGAGAAAATTTAAAGGGAAAGAGCATATTTATTATAGAAGATAAATAAATATCCAAAATACAGGATATTAGGTAACTGAGAAGCACACTCTGGTAAATTCTTTGGATATTCTTGTTCCATCCTGTAGTCCAGACTTCCTGGCTGGAGTAACCCAGAAACCCCACAATGTGTTGTTTTTCTTTTTCACTCATAGTTGCATAAACATCATCCCCTTCCCCCATTGTCTGCTGTCTCTAGCTGAAGGACCATTAAAAGAGCAACCAGCAAGACAGGAAACTTTTAGAGAATAACCACTCTTTGCCATCCAGACACCACAGAAAAAAACTGAAATCCTCATGCCTACCAAATCCAGCAAGGGACGGTAGGCCTCTGTCTTCCAAGTCAGGGTTCTCCTGTGGAACACAACCAACAGAATGCATATACACACTGAGAGGGAGAATTGTTTAGTTTAAGGAATTGACTCACATGACTATGGAGGCTTGGGGAATACAAAATCTGAGGGACTATGCCAGCAGGCCCCAGACTCCGGGAAGAGTTGCAGCCCAAAGGAGAGCTGCTGGTACAATCCTGGCTTGCTTGAGTGGGCTCTAGTAAGGCCTCACCTGATTGGCTGAGGCTCATGCCTTTCCTGGTCCTCATTAAAGAATCAACAACAAAGCATTGGGCATATTCCACCCCAGCAAACAGAAAACTTCTCAGAAAAGAACAGTAAACATATATAAATAGTAGATTTATAACAGTGAATATAAAGGAAAATTAGTGGAAAGTTGACAATAATCAGTAAAAAGCAATCAGTGTAATAAAATAATTTATGATTTGTATTATTGAGATATTTTTAATTATGTCTATTCTACACAGTATAAAGTCTGAATAAGGACTATAAGATGTGAAGTAAAAGTTTAATATTCAATTTCAATCAATATTTCTTATCTGTCATTTGAATGCATGTTAACTCAGAGGCTTCCCTGGTGGCTTAGACAGTAAAGTGTCTGCCTGCAATGCAGGAGACCAAGGTTTGATCCCTGGGTCAGGAAGATCCCCTGGAGAAGGAAAGAGCAACCACTCCAGTACTCTTGCCTGGAAAACTTCATGGACGCAAGAGCCTGGTAGATTACAGTCCATGGGGTCCCAAAGAGTCAGACATGACTGAGCAACTTCACTTATTCACTTCACTTCTAACTCACTTATGGAGCAGGAAGATAAAACTGGAAAGTTCAAAAGATAAGGAGAAGAAAGACATTATAAATCAAAAGTGCACTCTTTACTTTGTAACCAATAATAAAAAGGTAATATATTCAGCAAGAGATTTCATACCACACAGTCATAGCCTGAAAAGTCATTATTTAGGTAGGATTCAGCCTTTCATTAAAAAAAAAAAAAAAAAGACTGCAAATAATAGATCTTTCAATACTGTTAACATTCAAATTATCTCTAAATGTCAGCTCTTTTCTTAAACATTTTAAGGAAGAAACTTAAAAGCAAATGATATGTGACTTTGCTTTAAGAGAAGCGAGGGTCATAACCTGTGAGAAATGGGAGAAAGATGAGGACAGGAATCAACCAACCAGCCTGAATGATCTTTGAGTTTAATTTGGAAAGGTTGTTTTATCAGGTTTTTTTTTTTTTTTTTTTTAAACCAGAATGCTGCTTAAAAATCACTCAAAATTCAGCAGTTTATTACAACAAACATTTACCCTCATACTCATAGTTATGTGGATCTGAACAAAGCTTGGGTAACGTCAGTTGTGCTTGCTTGGGCAGCTCTCCTCAGGCAGTGGTTACATCCCACTTAGATCCAGCCTGTGGTTGAAGCCCAGGGCTGTCATGTATCTTTTATCTTCCCTGGTCAGTGGCTACCAAAGACATGTTCTTTTCTAGGACAGTTTTACTGCCAGCAGAAAATAAATGTATAGGAAGTTGCCCAACCAAGAAAGCAAAGTAAAATATCTTTGAGTAGGTATTAATATTTCCCATTTAAATGAATATTTTAGATGCACTAAACTGTATATCCATGCTAAATAAAATAAAACATATGGGAGAAAATATAAATTAACTCATGTTATTAATCTAAGTTCTCAGTCCATTGTTATTCTCTGTCATACTTTATTTGTGTTAGTCACTCAATCATGTCTGACTCTTAATGATCCCATGGACTGTAACCCACCAGGCTCCTCTGTCTATGGAATTCTCCAGCAAGAATACTGGAGTGGACCGCCATTTCCTTCTCCAATCATACTATATTTAGTAACCTACTATACGTCAGCAACTGTGGTTACAAAGATGAAAATGACATATTTTCTGACTTGAAATAGTGATATTGGGATTAGATTTTCTAGACACTCTATCTTTACAGTGGTTGACATTTTGATAAATGGCTAAACCCATCACAATATTGTAAAGTAATTATCCTTCATTAAAATAAATACATTTTAAAAACGAAAAATAAATTCTTGTCTTAAAAGAATAAATATTGGATAATAATAGACAGTACGCTTGACTAGGCTTTAGGAATTTGGATTTCAGCCCTAAATCTATCTCTAATTATACATGTTACCTAAGAAAGTGGATTACACTTATCCATTTTCTCTTCTAGAAAGTGAGAATCATGGTGTTTGACACACATAATTAGAATTTCTGTGAAGATCAAATAGAACTAAAAATAATATTAACTTAAACTATGAACAATTACTCCTTAGTGTCTAATCTTATTACTTATGAACCTTTAGTTACTTGACATGAAAATAATAAAACTTAAACTTGAATTTTGTTTTTCATGAAAAGAAAAAAAATTTTCCATACATTATTGTGGAATAATGGCTCCACAAGTATTCCTATGTCTTAATCCATGGAACCTGTAAGTATCTTTTCTTACATATTAAAAGATACTTTGTATATCCCATTTAGTTAAGCATTTTGAGACAAGGAGATTATTTTGATTTATTTCATCATAAAGTCATTCAGTCATGTCTGACTCTTCCTGACCCCATGGAATGTAGCCCACCAGGCTCCTCCATCCATGGAATTTTCTAGGCAAGAGTACTGGAGTGGGTTGCCATAATTTAGATAGGCCCAATTAAATAACAGGGTCCCTACCAGAATGTAAATTGAAGAAAAGTAAATGTGATGGATAGAGATTAAAGTGATGTAAACATTAGGCAATAAAATTGGTAGCCTGAAGAAATGACTTGAGAAAGCAAAGAAAAAGGAATGACCTAGAGCCTTAAGAAAGAATCAGTGCTACTGACACCTTGACTTTAGCCTAGTAAGACTGATTGTGGAATTCTGACCTCCAGAATGGAAGATAATAAATTTGTGTTCCCTATGAAAATGTGCGGTTCCATATAGGAAAAAAAAATATATCAAGGCTGTATATTGTCACACTGCTTATTTAACTTATATGCAGAGTACATCATGAGAAACGCTGGGTTGGAGGAAGCACAAGCTAGAATCAAGANAGAAAAGGGGAAACAAATAAAAAATACAATGAACAAAAAATTAAAATACAAATATGTGAAACTTGTAAAATCAACAGTTATATTTATATTTTTTCAAGCTGGATGGAAAAAATCCAGCTATGTTATTTATGAGCAATACCTCTACAAAAAAATGTGCAACATGAAGGTACAGGAAAAGGCTCTACTAAAGAAATGTGAAAATAAAGAAACAAAAGCAAAAGACATAAATGACAATATAGACTCTATATTAAAATAATTATTAGGAATAGAGCTGTTACATGTTGGCAAAAGAAATAAGATAAATAGCATGTGAAAATCTTGTACCTATACTTAATTCACAGTACATTCTTTACATATGTAAAACAAAATTTGAAACACTGCAAAAAAGAATTAGATATTCAAATCATCATAGTGAAAAATCAAACAGATTTGTTTTAGAAAATACTGAATGAAGTGTACAGTTTAGAGATATAGGTAATTTGAGAAACACAAGAGCAAGTGATATACAAAGATTTTTGCATTCAATAAGTAGACAATACTCATATTTATTTTTTCTGAAATGCACACAAAATATTTACAAAATGGAAGTCATAAATAACAAAGACTGAATAACAGAGACCTGTCAAGTTAAAAATTAGGTATCAGTAACTAAAATGTGCAACAAAATATCCATATTTTATAAAATGTTGCATCTATACACTTCTAAATACTTCATGGGTTAAATAAACCATATTAAAATAAGTATTTATGAGAGAAAAATAAGAAAAGCTCTACATGTTTAAAGTTGGGTGTAACCAATGAAGTTATTGTTGTTGTTTGGTTGCTGTTGTCTGATTCTTTTGCAACCCCATGGACTGTAGCCTGCCAGGCTCTTCTGTCCATGGGATTTTCCAGGCAAGAATACTGAAATGAATTGCCATTTCCTTCTCCAGGGAGATCTTCCTGACCCAGGGATTGAACCTGTGTCTTTTACATTGACAGGTGAGTTCTTTACCACTGAGCCACTGGGGAAGCACAACCAATGCAGTATTTAGAAATAAATGCATCGCCTTGAAGAAAATATTAACAAAATTCTACAAGGTAAAAATGAAAAATTAAATTCACTCATTATATTCCTTCCTGAAAACTCACTATGATGATAATAAAATATTAACAGTATATATAAATTTACACTTGCAAAAAGGACAGGAGANTCAATGCAGTATTTAGAAATAAATGCATCGCCTTGAAGAAAATATTAACAAAATTCTACAAGGTAAAAATGAAAAATTAAATTCACTCATTATATTCCTTCCTGAAAACTCACTATGATGATAATAAAATATTAACAGTATATATAAATTTACACTTGCAAAAAGGACAGGAGACACGTTTTGGAGGGTAAAAAGAAAATATATTAATTTTCAGTGATTCACAAAGTACAAACGTGATTTACAAATACAGGTTTGTAATGAAAGACTGCTCCCCTTTATGCCACCTCAGTGTATGCGCACACACACACACACCCCTATGCACACAAGACCTAGGTGTTAAAACATGAATTTTCTTTAAAACTGAAACACATGATGGTGATTCAGGAAAGATTCAAGGCTAAAATGAAGATGGTTTTTTCTAGATGGTGAATTCCCCCACCAAGCTTGCCCAGACAGGAACCCAGACTCAGACCCAGCACCTAGCAGAACCACAGAACTTTATGCCAGATGAAATATGGCCTGAGAAACTCTTAAAAATTTCTGGTGGCTGGCTCAGGCAGAGTTGGTGGGTGTGAAGGGAAAGAGAGAAAAGACACGAGAATGAAAAAGTTGCTATGAACATTTGCATAAAAGTCTTAGTTTGTGTAGTTATAATTTTCATATCCTTGGGTAAATACATAGGAGTAAAATTCTGGAGAAATGAAAATCAAAACCACAATAAGGTATCACTTCACACCAGTCAAAAGAGTTATCATCAAAATTCTACAAATAATAAATGCTGGAGAGGATGTGGTAAAAGGAAATCCTACTATATTGTCGATGGGAATGTAAATTGGTACAGCCACTATGGAGAACAGTATGGTGGTGATGTGGTTTAGTCACTAAGTTGTGTTGGAATGTTGGTATTCCATGTAAAATAATCCGCCAGGATCCTCTTTCCATGTAATTTTCCAGGCAAAAATACCAAAGTGGGTTGCAATTTCCATCTCCAGGGCATTTTCCCAACCCAGGGATCGAACCCATATCTCCTTCATTGAAGGTGGTTTCCTGCATTGCAGGTAGATTCTCTACCACTGATGCATCAGGGAATGGAGGTTCTTTAAAAGCCTATAAATAGAGGTATCTTATTATCCAGTAGTACTACTGCTTGGGCATATATTCAGAAAAGACGGAAATTCTAAATCAAAGAGGTGAAAGTGAAAGTCACTCAATCTTATGTGACTCTGCCACCTCATGGGAGAAGGCGATGGCACCCCATTCCAGTACTCTTGCCTGGAAAATCCCATGGACGAAGGTGCCTGGTGGGCTGCAGTCCATGGGGTAGCGAAGAGTCCGAGAGGACTGAAAGACTTCACTTTCACTTTTCACTTTCACGGGTTGGAGAAGGAAGTGGCAACCCACTCCAGTGTTCTTGCCTGGAGAATCCCAGGGACAGGGGAGCCTGATGGGCTGCCATCTCTGGGGTTGCACAGAGTCGGACACGACTGAGGCAACTTAGCAGCAGCAGCAGCAGTCACCTCATGGGTTGTATAGTCCATGGAATTCTCCAGGCCAGAATACTAGAGTGAGTAGCTTTTCTCCTCTACAAGGGATCTTCCCAACCCAGGGATCGAACCTAGGTCTCCTGCACTGCTGTGGATTCTTTATCAGCTGAGCCACAAGGGAAGCCCAAGTATACTGCAGAGGGCAGTTTATTCCTTCCCCAGATAATCTTCCCAACCCAGGAACTGAACTGGGGTCTCCTGCTTTGCAGGCAGATTCTTTACCAACTGAGCTCTGAGAGATAACTACACTCCGATTTCATAGTAGCATTACTTACAATAGACAAGACATAGAAGCCACCTAAGTGTCCACTGACAGATAAATGCATAAAGAAGATGTGATATGGAAACATATGGAATGGAATATTACTCAGCCATAAAAAGAATGAAATATTGCCATTTGCAGCAGAATGAATGGACAAAGAAATTGTCATATAGAGTGAAGTAAATCAAAGACAAATATAATATCACTTATATGTGGAATCTAAAACATAATACAAACAAACTTATTTTCAAAATGGAAATATAATCACAGACATAGGAAACAAACTTAAGGCTACAAAAGAGGAAGTGAGATGTAAATTAGGAGTTTGGTATTAGAAGGTGGAAAACTATGATTTACAGAATAGATAACCAAGTTCCTGGGGCTTCCCAGGTGGCACCAGTGGTAAAGAACCCACCTGTCAATGCAGGAGACATAAGAGACCAGGGTTTGATTCCCTGGAGGAAGGAATGGCAACCCACTCCAATATTCTTGCCTGGAGAATCCCATGGATAGAGGAGCCTGGTGGGCTACAGTCAATAGGGTCGCATAGAGTCAGACACAACTGAAGCAACTCGGCAGGCATGCACAGTCTTACTGTATAGCAGAAGGAACTATATTCAACATACAGGTTATGATAACCTATAAAGGGAAAGAATCTGAAAAATTATATGTATCACTAGTCATTTTTCTGAATATCTGAAACACAATATTGTGAATCAACCATACTTCAATAAATAAATAAGTCATGTTCTTATGTTTTCTGATCTAGTTACAGTGTGGTTCAAGCCATCTATCTGCTTATCGATCTTTTGTCTGGATGCTCTACTCATTATTGAAAGTGGAATATTGAAGTCTCCAACTCATTATAGAACTTTTCTCTATTTCTCCCATTAATTACATAAATACTTGTTTTGTAAATTTGAATTTCTGCTGTTTGGTGCATATATGTTGATAATTGTTACATATTCTTGATGAATGGACTCATCAATATATAGTGCTCTTGTTCCTCATTTACAGTGTATTTTGTTTGATATTAATATAGCCACCCCAACTCTCTTTAGATTATGAATTTCCATGGGTTATTTTTCCACCTTTTCACCCTAACTTTATTAGTCCAAAATGAAACCTTTATAGACAGTATGTTGTTGGATATTTATCTTTCTGTCAATCTCTGCTTTTTAATTGACAAAACTAATTTATCTATTTTAAAGTATAGGGGGGCCAAAAAGTTTGGGTTTTTCTGAAGCTTAAACTTTTTGGCCAGCTCAATAATTACTGGTGAGAAAGCACATATGCCATTTTGCTATTTGTTTTCTATATGTTTTATATCTTCTTGTCCCAAATTTTCTCCATCACTGCTTTCATCTTGATTTTTTAGCAGTATTTTGCTCTGATTTCCTTCTCTCATTTTTTCTTTATGTGTGTGTACATTTCTCAGATATTTTCTTAGGTGTTACACTGACATGTTTTAACAAGTCAAGCTAAAGACCTCACAGTATGTGTAGTGCATTGAGCACTGGCTGGGTATGTTTTACCATTCTGTAGCTCCTGAAATAAGCATTAATTATTGAGACTATAGGCGTGAGGGCCAGGGGCTGACCTACATGACTCCCCTATATTTATCCATTTTACAGATGAAAAAAACTGGGGCTTAGAGGCTTTGATAGATTGAATGA
Source organism: Neotragus moschatus (assembly GCA_006410615.1). NCBI lineage: Eukaryota > Metazoa > Chordata > Mammalia > Artiodactyla > Bovidae > Neotragus > Neotragus moschatus. Next base: position 716,146 of record SJYA01000124.1, read on the forward strand.
CTTTCCAGGTTCACAGAGGGGTGGCTGAGTTGGTAGATGGGTACACCTAGGGGAAAGGCTGGAGAGGGGTGGGTAAGAGTTCCTGCACCTGATGCTGAGCAAGCCTCCACACATATTCTCTGCACAAGAAATGCAGATCAACCTGATGACTGGAAGTGCTACAAGTGGAAAGTGTAGAGCCCTGACTCTCCCTCCCAGCACCAGCACCCAAGGCTGCTACCCATTTTAGGTGCTGATTAACAGATGCATTCTATGTACCGAGCTCCTCCAAGCAGTAATAAGAAAGCCCTGGCATCCTGGAAACACTCACGCTGCCCCTTCTCAGGCAGCTCTCCAAGATGATGCTCACGCAGTTGAACCTGCATGTGCAAATGTCATGAAGAACTGGAGCGCTTGGAGCAGCTGGAGCGGCTGAGCCAGGCCAAGCTGCTGAGCAGGAACAGGAGCCACTGGGCCAACTGGCACTAGGTGTCCAGGTGAGATCAGCCATAAGGCTTGGAGGTCAGCGAGGCTCCAAGCTGTTGGGGTGCCAATCCGCACCATTTCCCCATCAGGAGGCCACAGAGGAACCCTGCCTCCGCATGCTGGAACCAAATATTGGAGGGGTGGGAGTGAGGGGTAGCATTTACGGAAAAACTGTGATCCCAGAATCCCCCTAGCACACCACGGCTCCGGTCGCCTGGTGCGCTGAGCTCATATGCACCAGGCAGGCAGTTTTACCCCCTAGTATTTCCTGGGGAAAGGTGTGTGCAGCACTGGGCACACTTCAGAACAGAAAACCTGGCCGTGTCAGAAGAAAGAAAATCTATTAATCTGTCCCTCTCTTCATTTTATGAATACTGTCCTCAGCTGGCCAAAATTATTAATTTTTACAAATTTGGTTTATCATTTTTTCTAAGATTTGTGTATTTTGTGTCTTATCAAAGAAATATTTGCTAACCAAAGGTCACAGGTATTTTCCACAAGTTTTCTTTTAGAAGTTTCTGATTTTAGCTCTTTTTGTTTGTGTCATGTTTGTCTTTTGTTGGAAAGACCATACTTTTCACACTGAATTACTTTGGCATTTTAATGAAATTAAATTGAATCCGTATATGTGTGGGTTGTTGTCTGAGCCCATGCAAAGACTCTTTCCATTCCAATAACTAACACATTTACTGTCTATGCTTGTACAATACTATACTTCCCTGATTATATATAACAATAATGTACTGCAAGTCCTTAACTTTATTATATTTTTTTATTTTGAAATTTATATTGGGTTTTTAATGTCAGTTTTTATGTATATGAATTGATAATAAGCTAGTGAGTTTCTATAAAAAGTCTGATGAGATTTTGTTTGGGATAACATTAAATATATAAATCACTTTGGGGAGAACTACCTCTTTAACAAATCTGAGCCTTACAAATCATAAAAGCAGGGTGGCTAGCCCTTCGCTCAAGCCTACTTTAATTATTCAGTAGTATTTTATAGATTTTACTGTATAGGGCTTGCAGATCTTTGCTAAAAATATTATATTTTCTTTTAGTGATACGATGAAAGGTTAAAAACAGTTAAATGTATTATATGTTGCACTACTTACTTCTGGTATATATAAGTTAGTTGCCATAAATTGATTTTCTAGTCTCCTTATTTACTAAATCCACTTAGTTAATTCAGTAGTATTTTGTGATTTTTTTTTTTAGTATTTTCTACATTTATAGTAATGCATCTTGCAAGTAGTTTTTAAACTCCTTTTCCAGTAAGTTTACTATTTATTTATTTATTTAGCCTCATTCTTGTGTTGTAGCATGTTTATATTAGCCTCCTTGAAGTCTTACTGCTGAATTCAAAATATGAGCCTTCTTGAAATTAATATTTTATTTATTAGTTTTCCCTTTAAAGGTGGGGCACAGTTTTTTGTTTCATTGCATGTCTAGTCATTTTGTTTTATTATTTTTTATTCAGATATAACACACACGAAACATTGTATAAGTTTAAGGAGTGAAATATTTTGATTTGATACATGTATATAGCAATATGTTTATCACTATTGTGTTAGTAATAGCCCTAACAAATAATTATAACTGTTTTGATTGTGAGAAGTGTTAAATTCCAGTCTCTTAGAAAATTTGAACTTTATAATACAACATGATTGGCTATAATCACTCTGCTGTGCATTACACCTCAAGGATGTATTTATATTATTACAAGTTGCAAGGGAGATGTTGTTTAAGGGCAGTAATTTTGGTTTAAAACTTTGAGCATTTTATATAGTTGATTACTGCATTTTAGTAGCTGATAAGTGAAAGTGAAGTCACTCAGTCATGTCCGACTCTTAGCGACCCCATGGACTGCAGTCCACCAGGCTCCTCTGTCCATGGGATTTTCCAGGCAAGAGTACTGGAGTGGGTGCCATAGTAGCCAATAAACTTAGTAATATTTATAAGTTTAGATATTAATATTATAAATTTCCTGCATATTTGCTGTTGTTATTGTTTTTGCCTGACTGTATGGATCTCTCCTGTACACAAGTAATTTAATTTCTGTATCATATGATTTGTTATTTCAGTATGCACATGTTGGATNGCCATAGTAGCCAATAAACTTACTAATATTTATAAGTTTAGATATTAATATTATAAATTTCCTGCATATTTGCTGTTGTTATTGTTTTTGCCTGACTGTATGGATCTCTCCTGTACACAAGTAATTTAATTTCTGTATCATATGATTTGTTATTTCAGTATGCACATGTTGGATTTTTGTTCCCAATTAATATTAATAATAATATTCTCTCATTCATAATGCTGACTTCTTTGTCCTTTCTTTTCCATCCTAAGAACTTTTCTTCAAATATGCTCAACAACTGAAGAGTTGTTTTAGTGCTTTATTGCATTTTTTTGTTTCTTTTGTTGTTAATTGGATTGATTAATTCTGTTCTTTATTTTTTAGTATGGATTTGAATAGATTTGCCAGTTCCGTGACATTTTGCCTTATTTCTTCTATTGAATATTTAATTTTTTCTTGCCTTTTAATATTAACCAGCTTTTTCCTGATTATCTTGGATGTTATACATTGACCCCACATATTCTTTTTACCTATTAAAAAAAGACTATAGTGATTATCCAATAATTTGGAGTAGGAAGTACCTGTTCACCATTCAACCTCCTAAAAAGGCTTTTAAAATTTTTTAGTTCTCTAGCTGAAAGTGAACTCAAGAAATACCAGACTTCTTGATTTTAGCACTTTTTTTTTTTTTAAATTTTGCACAGGGTCTTATTTTTATTCTGTTTGCCTGGTTTTCAAGTTCCTAAAGCTTTTGTGGTACACAGTCTTCGTTCTATGCTTTTTCATGATTTGACATCTCTAAATGCACAATGCTACCACCAGTCAGTTCCCAGTTTCCACTTTTGACTTGTGATATTTATAACTATTTATCCTACTTTAAAAATACACTATGATATGGAAAAGAAGGAATTTCAGAGGTTGAAAGCAGGGTACATCTTATAAGACAATTCTGCAGGTGAGGAAGTAACGCCTGCCATCTTTACTGAGCATTCTGTGCCCCAGGTTTGTGGGTCAGTGGATGTTAGATAATAGACATAAGAATGAAATGACTGTCTAGCTTTTTCCTTGATGTCTTCTCATGAAGCAATTATAGCACGTGCTATAACTTCAATTTCAGTTAGGTTTCTCAGCTTTGAACGCCATATTTTATCATTAAAAAGAAATTCCCTCTCAGATTCTCTTTATTTGCCAGTCTTTCATTTTCCAAGTTGCTGAGAATTTTCATTTTTCTATATATCCATATATCCATGTGAAAAAAAATTGGAGACTCTACAGTGTTCGATGCTCAGCCATGTGTCATTTTGATCTAGGTGTATCTAGATATGCTTTTGAAAGCTTTATCATGATTGAACCGCATATATTCCTTTTGACAGAAAAATCTCCTTGATATTCTTTTGTGAGGTTATGTGGGGGAGCTGAGCTATAAGTCCTTCATCTTCTTCTTTTTCTTTCATAAGCCATCTTTACTTCTCAGTAAAACTTTGATTTCCGAGCTTTTGAAGTATATTTCCAAAAATCTTGCTAGCAGACTGTGTCCAAAAGAGATGATAATAACTGGACTCTTGACAAGATTTCAAGTAGTTTATAACATTTAATTCAAGACATTTTACCTGAGTGTGTTCTGTTGCATTGTGGATGAAGGGGTATAAATTAAATATGTAAATTACTATGGTTTTTAAAATTTATTAGTAGGTAAAGAGGAATTATGATTTTAGTAATTATTACATTAAGTTCTCTGTTCTCTGCAAGGTTTGAGATTTCATTAAGGAATAGGTAGCTCTTTCCTTATCAATGATTCATTTGTGCTAGCAAAATATAAGTATTATTATTAGTACGGTTTTCAAATTGTAAGCAGACACATATAAAGTATTACTCTATTCAGTGCTTTAGAAATAATATCAAATTAAATATTGGTATTTATAAATGCAGATTAAAATGTGATATCCTTTATCTTTGTTACTTAGAAATTACCATAAGATGATGAATAGGGTCAGGAGGCTCAAGGTTTCCTCTAGTTTTCTTCAGTAATTGCTTTATGAGTCTGAGCAGATATTTTCATATTTTTAATACAATGTTATATTTTACATTATATTTTCTGTACTTCAGAATCCTGGTAAAATGCCCGTATTGCTTTTTTTCATGTCTCCCATACTTGGGTATGGATATATACTATTGAATACAGTTGAGTGTGAGATTACTTTAACATTTGGACTTCCCAGGTCATGCAAGTGCTGAAGAATATGCCTGCAAATGCAAGAGATGCAGAGAGATATGGGTTTGCCCCTGGGGTCTGGAAGATCCCGTGGAGTAGAGCATGGCAACCTACTCCAGTATACTTGCCTGGAAAATTCCACGGGGGTTGGAGCCTGGCAGGCTACAGGCCTTGCAGCCACAGAGAGTTAAATATGGCTGAGCATACGTCAGTTAAGTTCAGTTCAGTCACTCAGTCTTGTCCCACTCTTTTCGACCCCATAAATCGCAGCAAGCCAGGCCTCCCTGTTCATTATCAACTCCTGGAGTTCACCCAAACTCATTTGCATTGAGTCAGTGATGCCATCCAGACATCTCATCCTCTGTCATCCCCTTCTCCTCCTGCCCCCAATGCCTACCAGCGTTAGGGTCTTTTCCAATGAGCCAACTCTTCACATGAGGTGGCAAAGTATTGGAGTTTCAGCCTCAGCATCAATCCTTCAAATGAACACCCAGGACTGGTCTCCTTTAGGATGAATTGGTTGGATCTCCTTGCAGTCCAAGGGACTTGCAAGAGTCTTCTCCAACACCACAGTTCAAAAGCATCAGTTCTTCAGCACTCAACTCTCTTCACAGTCCAACCCTCACATCCATACATGACTAACAGAATAACCATAGCCTTGACTACACGGACCTTTGTTGGCAAACTAATGTCTCTGCTTTTCAATATGCTAACTAGGTTGGTCATAACTTTCCTCCTAAGGAGTAAGCGTCTTTTAATTTCATGACTGCAATCACCATCTGCAGTGATTTTGGAGCCCTCCAAAAAGAAAGTCTGACAATGTTTCCACTGATTCCCCNCCTTGACTACACGGACCTTTGTTGGCAAACTAATGTCTCTGCTTTTCAATATGCTAACTAGGTTGGTCATAACTTTCCTCCTAAGGAGTAAGCGTCTTTTAATTTCATGACTGCAATCACCATCTGCAGTGATTTTGGAGCCCTCCAAAAAGAAAGTCTGACAATGTTTCCACTGATTCCCCATCTATTTCCCATGAAGTGATGGACCAGATGCCATGATCTTAGTTTCCTGAATGTTGAGCTTTAAGCCAACTTTTTCACTCTTCTCTTTCACTTTCATCAAGAGGCTTTTTAGTTCCTCTTCACTTTCTGCCATAACGGTGATGTCATCTGCATATCTGAGGTTATTGATATTTCTCCTTGCAATCTTGATTCCAGCTNCTTCTGTTCAGTCCATACAATTTCTGTCCTTTATCGAACTCATCTTTGCATGCATAAATGAGATTAATTTTAGGCTATAGAGTGATATCAAAATAGATGCCATTTTCATAAGTAAGATTAACCGTACATTTATGGAATGATTCTGGATGCACACTTACTCATTAGATATAGGCATAGTGAAGAGGGGTATCTCACTGTAGCTAAACCCTTCAAATATTTTCCCAAATGACACCCTTTGGTCTCAGTCACTCTGCATGCCATTTCACCTTACACCATTCCCAGAGAAACATCAGTGTTCATTTTGTATATATCTTTTTATTGCCAGTAGAAAAATTTTTAAATGTCTTAGTATGGCAAGTTGAGTACTTCATAAGATTTCTTGTTATGACTTTTTATAATCTTACGTCTAATTACCGAACCCTCTTCTTCTGCTGTTCTTTATGTATTTTCTGTTTTGTAGGTACCAAATTGCCTGTTAAAACTTGGACNGCCAGTAGAAAAATTTTTAAATGTCTTAGTATGGCAAGTTGAGTACTTCATAAGATTTCTTGTTATGACTTTTTATAATCTTACGTCTAATTACCGAACCCTCTTCTTCTGCTGTTCTTTATGTATTTTCTGTTTTGTAGGTACCAAATTGCCTGTTAAAACTTGGACATGCCAGGGTCATTCTTGATTTGTTGTTCCTCATAGCCTTCAATATCATGGATAAAGTTGACTTTTTTTTGTTTGTCCATAAGAAATCACCATGTAAATCTAAGGTCAAATATTACCTTATCTGGGAATATTTAGCTACATTTACTAAAGTCAAATTTAAATGTGACTATCGAATTCACTTACTGTTTTGTTGAAAGTCTCAAAGAGTCAGACACAACTGAGCAACTGAACTGAAACATTTATATATTCTGCTAAATGTTCCTAGTTGTGTTGTTGACTGTGTATTCCATGCACCACTAGATAATGGAAGCTTTGTGAGCAGGAACCATTTTTCTCAGATTTGACATAAATAGAAAACACTTTTCTTGCAAATAAATGAGTTCAAATTGTTCACACTCACACAATTGAATGATAAAAAGCAAATTATTTAACTTTTCAGTTTGCATATTTATAAAATTGAAATTACAGTGTCCAGGGGAAAAGCTTGTTAATGCAATGAAATGATATATTTTATTATTATTATATTATTGTTATAGATCAAATTGCCAACATCCGTTGGGTCATCGAAAAAGCAAGATAGTTCCAGAAAAAGATCTATTTCTGCTTTATTGACTAAGCCAAAGGCTTTGCCTGTGTGGACCACCATAAACTGTGGAAAACTCTGAAAGAGATAGAAATACCAGACCACCTGACCTGCCTGTTGAAAAACCTATATGCAGGTCAGGAAGCAACAGTTAGAACTGGACATGGAACAACAGACTGGTTCCAAATGGGAAAAGGAGTATGTCAAGTCTGTATATTCTCACCCTGCTTGTTTAACTTATATGCAAAGTACATCATGAGAAACGCTGGGCTGGAAGAAGCACAAGCTGGAATCCAGATTCCTGGGAAAAATATCAGTAACCTCAGATATGCAGATGACACCACCCTTATGGCAGAAAGTGAAGAACTAAAAAGTTCTTGATGAAAGTGAAAGAGAAGAGTGAAAAAGTTGGCTGAAAATTCAACATTCAGAAAACTAACATCATGGCATCTGGTATCATCACTTCATGGGAAATAGATGGGGAAACAGTGGAAATAGTGTCAGACTTTATTTTGGGGAGCTCCAAAATCACTGCAGATGGTGATTGTAGCCATGAAATTAAAAGACACTTACTTCTTGGAAGGAAAGTTATGACCAACCTAGAGAGCAAACCTAGAGACCTTTGCCAACAAAGGTCCATCTAGTCAAGCCTATGGTTTTTCCAATGGTCATGTATGGATGTGAGAATTGGACTGTGAAGAAAGCTGAGCACTGAGTAATTGATGCTTTTGAACTTTGGTGCTGGAGAAGACTCTTACGAGTCCCTTGGACTGCAAGGAGATCCAACCAATTCATGCTAAAGGAGACCAGTCCTGGGTGTTCATTGGAAGGACTGATGCTGAGGCTAAAATTCCAGTACTTTGGCCACCTCATGTGAAGAGATGACTCATTGGAAAAGACCATGATGCTGGCAATCACTGGGGACAGAAGGAGAAGGGGACGACAGAGGATGAGATGGCTGGATGGCATCACCAACGCAATCGACATGGGTTTGGGTGAACTCCGGGAGTTGGTGATGGACAGGGAGGCCTGGCGTGCTGCGATTCATGGGGTTACAGAGTCAGACACGACTGAGCGACTGAATTGAACTGAACTGAAATGAATAATTGTCACTATTTTTTATTATCATTATTTTTATTATTTCTAACTTTTTAAATTTGTTGGCTGCAGTATTCATTGTGACCTATCAATGAATTCAGCACTCTGCTGATTTTTTTTTGAAAAAAATGTTATAAATTTGACTGTATGCCTCTTAAGTTGTGTTTTACAACATCACTTGTTGAAAGATATATACTCACTGCTCTCATAGACTCAAAATGGACTACACCTCAAGGACATTTATAGTGAGGTACTGATTTTGCATTTCAATTAGGAATTGGAATGATGATAAAATATTTAAAGCAAGAAGAGTTTGGTACTAAATTTTTTTAGGTAGTAAGCAAGTTAAACACTGCATCTAAGTAAAAGTAATACTCTAATTACTGTGGAATCACTGGAATCACTTGGTGAGACTCTTGCTATTGTATTCTCATCAGGCATGACCTTCCATTCTGCAGGGTCTTCAAAATACTGAATGAACTGGCCATTTATTGATTATACCTTCATACTAATGCAGTGTAACATTTCACATGCAATTAGGCCACTTATTACTTTGAAGAATAATGTGGCAGAATGAGTCCCACTGGGCTGCTAAAAGCAGAGAACACTGCAAAAAGTATTTGATTATTTGACATTAAAATGAGTCCATGTTTTATCGGTAGCACCTACTTTCTTTTTCAGACTTTTAAAATATATGTTAACTAAGCAATGTAAAGAGCCTTAATAGAAAGTTCCTGAATAAAAAGGGAACCTCAGAAAAGATCACCATGCTAGGTATTGAGAAGACCAATTTAGATTTGATTCTGCTACTAGCTTAAAGTTTTCCTAAGAGGTAATTCGCCCCTATGCACCTCAGTATCTCTCTGAGTCAAATGAGGAGAATTGACTTGTAACTTCAATAATGATAATCAAGTTAAAACTTTTGTAACAGAGAGACATTAAATATACCAATTATATCTATTTTTATATCTATGTCTCTGTGTATAGGTGGCTCTATCTGTCTCCATATCACATGTATCCCTATTTATGTATTCCTAGGTATAGATATGTTTACATTTACATTTGTTTGCATATATATGATATAGTGTACCAGTGTTTAATATAGAGTATCATTTTATTATATAATTCTATTTTTGGAACATAATAAACAGCTTATTCTCCAATTAAGCCATTTTGAAGATAATAATGAATAAAAAAATCTTTTGTTTACAACACATAAAGTCTTAAAAAATGCTCAATGGTTTATTTGGAAAATGTGGTTGAATGTTGCTAAACAAAAGTTATCTTACAATTTAAAAGCACAAAACAAGTCAACTGATTTAATTGAACTCAAGGGATGCAAGAATCTCCATCTAATTTGCCATATCATTAAGTAGATAAAAACTGTTATTTTATATAATTGGTAGTTGTTTTTTGTGTTTCAAAATGTACTTCAGTCATTACTTTCTGAGAAAAGAATCTTCTACTTCAAGTACTCTTAGCCATAGAACTATAGTTATATTTCTCTGTTTACAGTTATATTTTATCTTGTATTAGTAGAACATCCTGTGAGTAAACTTGGTGCATTCTAGAATCCATAATGTATAGGCAACAGAAAGTGCCAATTTCTGTGAAATGTTTAAAAAATACACTCATACAAAGGAGACTTTGAGTGCATGGATCCATAATTTATGAATTAAAACTCTACTATGATAGGTTCCATACATTAATATCATACAACTGAAAATCTGAAGAACTGATTAAGTTCTTAATTCAGTAACTTGTTATTTTAAGGCGTTTTTTTTCAGAGCATAAAAACGTTTTTCTAAGTTCTTATCCTTAGCTAACTTTGTATCTTATTTTAGAGATAAAAATGATAGAACTTGAAATATTAGTTAACACACATGACCAATATTTGTGTGAAACTGGTTTGTCACAAACTTTAGTATACTTAAGGAATGCCTAAGCATGTTGATAAAAATGCAGATTTCTGATTCAGTAAGTTTAAGTGACCTAACAAGTCTTCTAGATGACGAAAAGGCATTTGGTCCCAGGCCCCACACTTTGAGTAGCAAAGTAGATACTTAAAATGATGGCTAAGTTTAATGGGTTTATAAGAAAGAGAAAATTAAAAATCAGAGAATTTCAAAGGAAGAGACTGTGATCTCTTGAGGAAAAAACTTGTAATGTTACAGCAAATATAAGGAGTAGCTGTTCCCCAGAGGTGGGCGGTCACTTGTCCAGTAACTATATCTGGAGTAAAGGAATAGGTAAAATAGCCATCGATTGGATCTAAACTTACACAATTCTTATGACATGGTGTTGGACCTGGACCAAGTCCTTATCCTAAACACAGTGTTTCTGTATAATCTCACTGTAAGAGGGGAAGTATGACAATATTTAGGGGCTTCCCTGATAGCTCAGAAGGTAAAGAATCCACCTGCACAACAAGAGATGAAGGATACGAGGGCTGGATCCCTGGGTCACAGAGATCCCTGCTGAAAGGAAATGGCAACTCACTCGAGTATTCTTGTATGGAAAATCCCATGGACAGAGGAGCCAGATAGGTCACAGTCCATGGGATCTCAAAGAGTCAGACATGACTGAGCAACTAACACACACACATGACAGTATTTAGAGTCTCTTGATATTAGTTCTCTCCCTAGACTATATTCAATAGCCCTTGAAAGGTATCTCTACTTCGGATATAGTTACTCAACAAATGACCATCCACCTCTGGAGATGAATGAGCATAAGATAGTTGTCAAAATGACTTCTAAGAAAGGTGGAGTCCTCTTAATGTGAAAGTGCCTGAGAGCTGTCCTCTGCAGGTGATTTTCTCAGAACAATGGAAGGGACACAAATGATCA